>BSBM01000017.1:42217500-42817500 GCA_027924585.1 Larix kaempferi
ACATTATTTTTCTCTCCATGGCAATAAAGATGATATTTAGAAGTTGAAAATTGGGATTTTATATTTTGATTATAAAATATGGAAATGGTGGCAATTCAACAAGAAATATTATCACTGCTATATCTATTGGAGCCGATTTGTGAAGATCATCCATGAGTGTTTTGATTATGAGACTTACTATTTGGGAAACTTGACCAAATTATGCCAGACTGTCACAGTGCTAGACTATATCACAAAATTTGAGCAGTTGGAAGTCCTAATAGGAGGTCTCTCTAGTCCACTTTTATGGGAATGTTTCATTAGTGTTCTTAAATACTCCATTTGTTCCCATGTCCTTATGTAGTGGCCCTCCACTTGGTTCGAATCCTGTGATAGATATCAAGAACCTGAACTAGAGATCAATGATCAACCTAAATGCCTATCCTTTCCCAACCACATGTGGTTTCCCATGGCTCCTAATTCTAGTAATTATACCCTATAACCTTTATAAATACACAAGTTGGCTCATCATACATAGATGAAAGAAAGTGTATGGGCCTCTGATATAATTGTGATGAAAAATATTTTCGAGGGAATAAATGCAAAGAACAAAATTTATTTCAAATTGAGGAAATGCCCCATAATAAACACCATGGATGCTCTTCTTGCACCAAAATTGGAAGCGATGCCTATGCCACCCCTTGATATGCTCCTAATATGAAAGTTCAAGAGGAGAAAACCCAAATTTTCCTCCATGATTTATTTCGGGTTTTCCACACCTCAAACATTGAAATTGATTGGCTACTTTAAGCACAAAAAATTCATTATTAGTGTACATGCACACTGTATAATCACCCCTGCTAATTTTTGCAAGTTCTAGTTTAGCTAGTTGCTTTCTTCCCTTGAGATAGATTTAGTGCTTTTGTGCTTCCATGCAATTAAGGATTTATTCCTTGTTTAATGGTGAGATTTGGGTGCATTCCTTATATGGATTTCGTTTCCAAAATATCACTCTAGCAATCTATATGTATTGACTCATTTATCATTATTCAATGGGTAAGATATTTTAAGATATTAATGAGAATTACTATTTGCAACAATTTTACTCTTCTCACATCTATTTATTTGCAATTGATGAATGTATTGTTTCATGCTTACATTCTAGATCTCTCATAAAGTATTACATGGTATCAAAGTTAGATTGAATCTAGGTAGTTGTATACAAATTTTTGCAAGCTAAAGCACATAAATGAGAGCACCATAAGAGATGTATTAGCCACAATCTCATGAGATTACTCTTCATTCAACTATCATGAATGGAATTCAAAGGTAGTGCTTCTACTGAGAAGCAACTGACTCTACATGATAACAATGGGAAAAGAAGTTGAACCCAATTCAGCAATGGAAAATGTAATGTGGTTTAAAAGGTTAGATGAAGAATATGGTTTGTTATGTATCTCAGTTCCTTCAGCTCTCTTATTTCATATTGAATCAACATCATCTCCCAATAAAGTCTTGACCAAGCTAGAAGGACTCTTTGGAAAGTAGGATGTTTTAAGATGGCATCAAATGGAGAATGAGATTATTAGATTGAGTCCAAGTGACTTTGGTACAATCCAAGACTTCTTCACAATATTTAAATATCATTTGCAGAAACTCAAATCAGGTGGGATAGATAAGAAAGAGGATCAACTTGCACTTTCCAGTTGCCAAGACTAGGCCCCAACTATTCAGTATTTGTTTCTGCATTCTTTGCTACCAAATCAGCCATTGGATCCACTTGGAGGATCCCTTATTTATATGAATTTTTAGATTCTCTCACTCATGAGCAAGATAATATTGTTCAAATGGGTACTCTCAAGGCTTCAAATGCACATGCACTTGCAAGAAAAGTGCAAAGAAATACTAGTATCAATTACGAGCATTAAGGAAAGAAGTACCAGGATCAGGAGGAGGATTCAAAATCCATGAAGGAGACCTAAAGGTAAAGTGGTGTGTTCTTATTGTAAAAAACCGAATAATGGGGAGGGTGCATGCATGAAAAATTAGCTTGCTCAATTCATAAGTATCCTTGAGAAACACAATCTCAAAATTCCTAATAATATCAGGGACATTAAACCAGTTGAGAATTTTGAAGAGCCACCTAATGAGGACAAAAGCAAGGAGATGGGACACACCTTGATTGCAGCCATTTTTTAACCTACTACTTCACATGAATAAAGGAGGAGATCCAATTCATAGCATGCTATATAGTTCCTCGGCACCATCCTCTTTTGAGAGGGGGTTTCTTCCATGAGGTTTTCCCTCTTGTCTCAGATTATGAGATTTCTTTTTGTACTTGGGTACCTAAAATGGATTCATAATTGATGAGACCCAATTTGAGTGCATCATACTCACCTAATTTATGCTTAATGGGTGGTGTTGTTGTACATGCACACTCTATGAGAATCATTTCTATTTTTTGCAAGTTCTAGTTTATCTAGTTTCTTTCTTCACTTAAGATAGCTTTAGTGTCATTTCCCAGCTCAATGCAATCCAAATTCTAGATACTTCCACATAATATATTCACCATAACTTGCAATTGATCCTCTTCTAGTATCAATAGTTTTTTTAGGCCCCCAAGGGTTTACCTCCTTCCCATGGGGAACATCACCATGGTATCCCTTTAATTCTAGGAATCCAATCCCCCAACGTCTACCTTTATCGCCACCCTTTGGCAAAGAATAATGAAATTGAAAAAATATTTTAGTAATTATTGGAGGCCAATTCCATTCATCCTAACACAAGCCCTTATTCTTCATTAGTAGTCATGGTCCTCAAAAGGTAAGGCACTTGGTGCATGTGTCTTGACTTCTGGGATCTCAACAATATAACCATCAAAGATAAATTTACTATTCATGTTATTGATGATCTCTTAAATGAATTGCATCGAACTAGATTCTAACCAAAATAGACCTTCACTCAGTCTACCATCAAATCTGAATGAAAGAGTTCAACATCCCTAAGAACACCTTTCACACCCATGAGGGTCATTACGAATTTTTTCATGCCCTTTGGCCTCTTCAATACCCATTCTACTTTTCAGAGTCTTATGAATAAGATCCTCTCTTTCCTCCACTATTTTCTCCTCATATTCTTTAATGATATTTTGGTTTATAGAATGACCTGGGAAAGCCACGTCTAGCATGTTGCTCATACCTGACACTTATTACAAGATCACCAACTATTTGTGAAAAAATTTGAATTTTTTGGGGGGGTGACAAAAGTTGAGTACTTGGGCCATATAATTAGCCAATATAATGTTAGGGTGGATTCCAAGAAAGTGGCAGCGATTGAGAATTGTCCCCACCTTAAAAATATCAATATTTTTAGAGGGTTCCTTAGTCTTAATGGCTATTAACATGTTATACAACTTGACATGAACACGACATTGTTCTCACTTTTAGGGGGGTCAATTTTAGTAGTTGTTTTTACCTTTGTTTCAAAAAGTGTGTATACTGGTAGCACCATTTTTCATTTTGAGCCATTTTTTGTGATTTTGAAACTTCTTGGTCATAAGAAAATCATAACTTTTATTTACAAGGGCCATTTTCCAAACTTTACAAAAAAATCTACATTTAATAGCTAGCTATAGTAAAAAAATATACACATTTTTGAATTTTTGTAAGATTTAGAAGCTAGTCAAAATGAAAAATACATGCATTTTCAAAAAAAATCATTAAACTTTTATCTTAAAGAAGTTAATTTTGGGGAAAATTTCTAAACAAAATGAGAAAAAAACACATTTAAAACCATTTTTCAACGTATTTTTTGCTATTTGATGTATAAAAATGATACTCTTTAACATTATTTTCCATAAAGTGATGATTCACATAAACTCAACAAAACATATACCATATATTTCTAAATAGCATATTAAAAACATAATAGCTATTCTCAAAAGAAAATATTCAATTCAAAACATTACAAAAATATCTTATCAAAAATTGTCAACTTTGACATTTTCCTCAACAATATGAAACTAATCAACAATTATTCATGCATCTCAAAATATTCATTGAAATTGACATTTTCTACTGGTTGGCTCTCTTCCTGGACCTTGATGTGTTCTTCCATTGGGTCCTCTACTTCTGCAAAATGCCCAAAGTGATCTTTTCTGAACATCCCTTTTAAAGGAGGATGAGGCTCTTTTGACATCTTTTCCACAAGTGACTCACTAAATTCTCCTTTCTTCAAACCAACTTCTTGCATTTCATTTGGAAGAACTTTCATAGCATTAATTCTTTGTTTGATATAATTGCACTGTAGTAGATCATTCTCAATGGATATGCAATTTCTTCCTTTTTGTAATAAACATGTTATTGCTGTACCTAATCAACACATACAAAACAAAAAAAGTTTAACATAATGAAACATAAATTTAAAAAATATATATTACTGAATTTAGATTACGACACTAGTTTCATATGTAATATCATAAATAGTACCTGATCCCAAGAACAAATCTAAAATCCAATCTCCTTCTCTTGAAAAAGTATCTATGAGATAATTAATCAATGCTTGTGGCTTCTTGTAGATGTTTACAGCCTCTCCTTTCAAATATCTTTCTTCATATGTCAACTTGTTAACCACGGCATTATAAGACAATATTTGACTATATTTGCCTTCACACTTTTCATTGATTAAAAGAGTTTCATAGGTCTCATATTTTGTCTAACATGCAAGATGTATGTTTTCAGTATCACTCATAAATGGATCAGTGTTGGAGCTATGAATTTTAGGCTTATGCATGTAACAGAAATATATAAGATTCTAATTAACTTATAGAAAATTAATTTTGGTTTCTAAATTCAAATGTTTAATAATATACTACAAATATGTTACCAATACAATTGTTTCCTTGAATTTGCTTTATCCTTGAAGGTTGTTATCACTGCTGCTCCTTGTACATCTGAATGGAAAACAAGAAATATTCATAGGAGTGATGTTGTGATGTACAGAAATACCGAAACCACTTTATTGAATGACCAGTATGTATAAGGCTCACAATCATAAGTAATTTTTTTTATATTTTATCCATGAGGGATATCTTCAATAGCTAGGGAGTACTCCTTTTTGGGAACAATATTTGCAATGTTTGCACAGTCACCCAAAATCACTTTATATTGCACGGTGTCGAGCCCATTCCAAACGTGATGATTAAGGGTGTCATCAAGTTCAACGTTTGCAAGACATCTTCTTTGTCGTTCTATTTTGGCTCTTTGAATATGAATTTTGAAAGACTCTGGTACTGTATGCTTCTTTGACATATTTGAAAACAAAATTATATATATAAGAATAAAATAAAAATGAATTCACTTAGAAATAAATGAAATAGAAAATATCATAAATAATCATACCTTTTTGTATGCAACAAAAAAATCTTTTAAGCTTTCCATGGAGCTTGAATCTGGATAGTTGCATCTGACATCATCCCAACTGTTCTCACCCAACATTATAATCATATCCTCTTGTATTTTCATGTAAACCTTATGACTACATGATGTCAAAATAAATGGCGTTAAAAATGACATATAATTATAACACAATGCTTATTTAATAAAAAATCTTAAACTCAAAAAATAAACTTAAAAAAATAAAAACAACCTATAAACATACTTTTCAAAATCATTGCACATTTCCTCCATGGATAATTCACCTGACTTTACATGTGATAGTATTGTAGATATAAGTGTTTCATCCTTCACACCTTGCAATGATATCCAAGTTGTGATATCCATACCTTCTGGCAAATTCTTAACATCAGGGCCTCCTGGACTACTGCTCCATGCAACTGCTTTTTTTTTACCTTCTGACTTTTTATGCCAATATTATCCCAAATGATAAATATGTCATCAATCAAATCCCATATGGGTCCCATTCTAAATTCCAACTGAAAATAGTTATCTATGGCTCCGAATGCATCACTTCCTTTCAAATATTTATGTTTTGCATTGTCCTCTTTAATAGGGATACCTATTTCCATACAACATTGTTTTTGGAAATCTGCATAAACTTTCGATCTATCCCCACCACATATTTGTTCAAATTCATTGTGGATAAATCTAACCCTTTGAACAAATGTCATGGACATCCTATATTCACTATCTTTGTTGTGATCCCATGCTAATAGTTTTTCTTCCACATCTGCTAAACCAACGTAAATGATGCATTTCACTATTTGAAAAATATGTTTTTTGGGAAACTCTTGCATCAATTCTCTTCTAGCCTCCGTAGAATGATTTACCCCCAAAACATAGTAGTTTTAATCAAAACATTTTGATTCTTCAAATGCATCTCTAACAGGAACATCTTTTAGTTCAACAAGAACTAGGTAGCCAACCACATGTGCATAGGGATTGTGCCTCATCAATGTTTTCAAGTTATGAATATGCAAGCAATGTGGTTTCCTAATTTGATACTTCTCTTGGCCTTCTATGTGTCTATAAAGTTGCTTTACATTTAAATCAAATGTATTCCGATTGTGAACCAACTTATCCCTCTTCAATTGATCTCAAATAGAATTTTGTGTTGTATTAACAACACCATCATCTAGATCACCACCTAGAGTAATGATTTCCAAATTGTCCCCCAAGTTCTCACTATTATTTTCAACATTCGATTGAACATGTTCTCTCCTCCTTTTATGTCATGAAGTTGTTGTATCTAAAAGAACAACTTGTTTATCATGAATGGAAACATCATCATCCATAGGTCTTTTAGAAGAGTGTCTCTTACGCTTACCAGCAGAAGTAACATCGTCATCACCAACAATTCATTGATCATGTTCAGTTGGGCGAGATATCCTTTTGAATGTAACCTTCCTCTGTACTTCATTTGATTATTGGATGCCTTTTCCTTTCTGTGCTTGTACTTCTTCAGGAACATTTTGCACTCAGTTTTTCTTTGGTGCTTCTCCCTTCTTTAGTGCTTCTCCCTTATGAAGAGGTGCATTGATGACATCCATCGGATTTTCTTCTGTAGAATAAATCCCATTCAAAATATGGGAAAGTGGCATAGCAAAAGCCTATGAAATAAAAACATTATTGTATTCAAATCTATTACATGGTCATATAATTCAAAGTATAAGAAATTCAGAAAGATATAAAAATATAGAAACTTACACTCTTGCGCTCAATATTGTGCACGGCTCCTGCAAAAAATTCTATGAAAAAATATTCGATCTTATAGTTTGAAACTTTCAAAGAATATCATATTTTGACAAAGGTTTTAGCTTGTTTCACTAGTGCATAAACAATGTCTTTACCCGACACCAAACAAATATCTCGCAACAATCCCAATGAGTGATAATGATTTTTAAGATATGCAAATCCAACACAATATAAGTGAATAATGTCTAAGTTGCCTTGATATTTCTGTTTCAGAAACCAAGAATAGTCAATTTTCTCTTTAGCTGGTGTGTGTTTCCATTCTCTAGCATTCTTGGCTTTTAAATCATCATCGAGTACAACTTCATCACACGCAACATTGTCAGATGGCTCAACTTTTTGGGGAGATGAATTCATCGACGATCTCGCTCTAGAGATGTTTACAGATAGCTTTCTTGATGCCATTTTCCCTATAGTCAGAAACAAAACAAAAGAAGTTTAGTATATGTTTAAAAAAAATTGTTAACATATAGTTATACAAAGCAGAACAACTTTTTAAATGTAGAGGGAGATCGATAAAAAAAATTAAATACATAGCCCTTGGTCTTTTCTATGGGCGCCCATAACATCCGTATCATAGCCCAAGGGCTCAACATTTGTTGGATTAGCATAGCCCAAGGGTTATGGATGGGTGTCCCATGCCCAATGCATATCCCTTGGGCTATGCTATGAGCTCCCTTGTAGCATATCCCAAGGGCTATGCATTGGTTCCCACGTAGCATAGCCCAAGGGCTATGAAACAGGCGCACCATTGCATAGCCCATAGGCTATGTAATAGCTCATGGCTATAGCCATGGGATATTTCATTTCCTACGGGATATAATATGGGCACACATTGCTTAGCTCGTGGGCTATTCAATGGGTGCCCACATCACCCTCCCTAGCGAGCAACGCAATTTTGAGAATCACACCACCCTCTACTTCGAGCTTTGTGGGCACCCAAAGGGGGCTAGCGAGGAGCAGAAATCGTGCCACCCGCTAGGGAGGGAATTGTGGGTGCCCAAAGGGGGAAGGGGGAAGGATCTATGATCCCCCATGTCCCCCTTTGGGCGCCCATAGCACCTGCCCACTAGAGCGGGCATTGTGGGCACCCAAAGGGGGATGGGGGGAGAGAAAATTGTGCTACCTACTAGGGCGGAAGCTGTGGGAACCCAAATGGGGACCAGGGGCAGAGACCACCCTCCCCCAACACTCTTTGGTCACCCACAATTCCCACGGCACCCAAAGAGGGACTGTGGTCAGAGACCGCTCTTCCATGGCCCCCTTTGGGAGCCCACAACGCCCTCCCTTCGGGTATTGTGGGTGCCCAAAGGGTGCCCAGGTAGAGCTCCTCCCTGCTGCCAAAGGGTCGGTTCAAAACCCGCCCCTTTGGAAACGGGGAGGAGCTCTTCTCCTCCTCCCAGGTGCCCTTTGGGCACCCAATGCATAGCCCACGGGCTATGCAATGGGTTCCCGTTTATGTGGCCCATTGCATAGCCCACATAGCCTATGTCTATGGGCTATGCAATGGACAAATGGCCATGGGACATTGCATAGCCTATTCTAGTGAGCTATGTAATTGGAGCCTATGCCCTCGCACCAAAATTAAAAAAAAAAAATTACCCAAGTTTTTTATATAAGGCATGCCGAAGCCCAAAGGAAAAAAAATTAAAGTATTTAAAAACAATATTTACATTCGAAAACAATTTAACTAACCTTGACAATGTTTGAAGCTCTTCGATGGTCTCCAAAGCCTTGTGGATCGTTGTTTGCAAATGGTAACTGTAGAAAACCAAACTGCGTTAATATAACATAAAATAAATTTTTTTTACCGTTTTATGAATGTGGGATTAAAATGAAATGACAAAATCACAGAACAAACATTGCTTAAGGAAATATAAAATAGAAATATTTATTTAAAAATATATATATATATAACTAACATTTAGAGAACTATTAAATTACCCAAAATTTCAAACGTGAAGAATAGAAAATCAAAATAGTTTATATGGATAATATTAAGTTTAACATTATTTGTTTTACAAATGTGAGATTAAAAACTGTGTAATTAGCTAATGCATTATTTTTAAATTTAGAGAATAAGGCATGAAATGGAATTTGACTAGTGTAATGACTTTTGGTTTAAAAAATAAATGTAAATAACTAATATTGTATTAAAAATTTTGGATAGCATTGTTTAAATGTCATTTTATTAGTATTATTACAATTTGTATACGATAAATTAAATTACTTTTAATAATGTTATGATTGTGTTTGAAATGCGTGATTTATTTTGTGTTGAGCCCAGAATTGGCCCTTTTTAGTCATCATTAATCATCTTTCCTGCCCCTGTCCTACACCACTTATCATGGCAATCAGCCCTATTGGCCTTACCTTATTCCCCAAATTACCAAGGTATGGTTGATCATTGTTTTATTTTATTAATGCTTATGATTGTGATAATTAAAGCTGTGCATCTCTCAAATTGTGCTAACATGTTGCGATTTATGAAGGTAGTTGAGACAAATGGACTGTAGGAAGATTGGGGCTGAACAAGTCATGAAGGAAGGGATGTTCGTTGCTTGTAGAGGGATCCTTGGGGCTCAAATCATCAATCAAAGCACAGTTGTGACAGGGCAGCTGTAACAGAATTCGCTATCTTAAGTATGTTGCTGATCGAGTCTAGCTGTGAGCTAGAAGGACCGCCACTCTTGGGTCAATTAATAACTTTCTCATATTTGGATGTTTCTGTTCTGCCACGCATTGTAACAGCTAGTTATTTAGGGTGCCTGAATATCAGAGATCTTCATGGCTACCCAATTATAGGATTAGATGTTACGATTTGTATGTATAAATATGGGGAGTTGCCTCGACCCAGGGGTTGAACAGGAGACAATTAATTTGTTGTATTAGCAGCTGAGCAAAACTGTGCACTCATTCTTCTGTCAATATAAGGGGTTACTTCTGAGCTAAAGAGTTGTGTTGTTCAGCCAGCATCTCTGTGTGAAGGATGGGCCCGTCTTCCACAGAGATTGCTGAGTTAAAATAGGATTTTGAATTCATTGTTGTGTGATGCTTTGTTCTTTCCTTTTGTACGCAGCAGCAATATTTGTTGTGTGGATTTTCAGTAAAATATTATATTTCTGAGAGATTGGTGAATGGTGTAGAATAACAGTCGACTGAGTAAGGTTTGATTTATGCATTTCAATTGTTGTTATACACAGCCGTGTTCATCTTACAGCTAAGTCGTGATCCCATGAGCCCTTACAATTTATCTTTCCTGTTGTGTGTTGATTGATTTCCATTTTGCAATTCAATTTCTTAGAACAGTTGATTCAATCTTTTGCAATTGGATTTCTAGATTAATGTTCAGTTTATGCTTTATGATTTCCAGACTAATTAGATCAGGCAAGTGATTGTTCTAGAATACGAATGAGATTTCTTTTCTGCAATTGTTGATTAGATCTGATACTATTTCTTATTGATGCATGATAGAGAGGAATTGAAGTATAGTAGTTAAAAGGCAATTGGGATTGCATAGATTTTTGGGGATGAACATGGATGATAGAAGATAAAAATATTCACTTCTAATGGTTTGGTGTTTAAGCATATACTGTGCACTTATCCTTTGAAATAAAAAGACTTTCTCGGGTTGACAATAAATTTCATATGCTCTATGTGTATTGGTAACAATTTATCTGCATATAGAGTGCTTGACATTTTGGCGCCGTTGCCGGGGAAGGATAAAAAATTAAACATTGATCATTAGTTGCATCTGGTAATTAATTCTTTGCTGAAATGATTTGGTTCGCATGAATGCAAGGAGGGTAAAACGTGATCACCTCCCAACTCCCAAAACCCCACAAATTACTAACAGCGCAGGTGGTTCGGGTCGTGGTCGAGGACAATAATTGGGCAGAAGAACATTCATCGACGATCTTGTTGATAGAACTGGTTCATCCACCAGGGCTCGTCATCAAGAAACTCCTATCAGACAAAACTCTACCGGTTCTGGAATGCCAACGTCCACGGTGGAGAATACAGGAGCAGCTGTAACTCCCTCATACACCCCTGCTAAGGAAGGAGCAGCTGACGCAACTGTCACAGTTGAGGAATAAGCAGCTGCTACAACTGAAGAATACGCAGCTGTTACAACTGAAGAATATGCAGCTGTTACAATTGAGGAAAAGAACGCAGGAAGGAATGAAGAAGAGGATAAAGAAGAAAAGATAGATAACAGACATGAGAACGAAGAGGAAGAGGCAATGGTAGAATACCATCATGAAAATCACTCCCTGCCAGAAGGGACTATGGCTACATTACAATTTCCAATTCAGCAGCTAGAAGGGACAGCTCCTATGAAGAACATCTCACCATAAGTGTTGCCTCGCTTCCATGGCAGGGTAGCAGAAGATCCAGATGAGTTCCTTTTTGAATTTGATATCCTCTGTCGCAGCTATGATTATGTCATAGATGCTCAAAAGCTGAAACTTTTTCCTGCCACCCTGAAGGACAATGCATTACGATGGTTCATGAGCCTTAGGGGAGGAACTGTTGCTAATTGGAATAAGATGAAGCAAGTATTCCTAGAGAAATATCAAGAATATTGCAACACCAAGGACAAAAGAGAGGAATTATTCAAGATGGTGCAGAAGGAGGATGAAAGTCTGGAGGATTTTGTAGAAAGGATGATGTACAATGTGCAGAGAGCTGGGAAGACGAACATGGGTCTGGATGTGCTCAAGATAATCTTACTTTGAGGGATCAGGGATGATTGTTTAGACATGTTAAATTTGTTAGGAAAGGGAGATATCTCTAAAGAGCCTTTTGAGATGATTGTGGAATTATGTAAGAGATACTCTAGGGGATCTTCCAGGAACAATAAGCGGGATAAACGGGACAAGCTGGAACATGATGTCTTTGACAGAACTCAGAAGTCATCCAATGGAGGAGCTACATGTGCAGAGATAGGCAATCTCCTTGAAAATTTTAAAACAGAAATGATGAGCTCCATCTCTTCAGAGATTGATGTCCTGAAGGCAAAACAGAAACAGGCAGTGGAGGATCTCACACTAGGTGTGTTCTGTCCCCGATGTAGAAAAAATCATCCACTGAAAGAATGCCCTCTTGACAAAATACAAGTATGTCAGCTGTGTGAGCTGAACCATGACATGAAGGAATGTCCCACACTTCCTCAAGTGAAGGCTGTCCTGCAGGCATCAACTCCAGAAGTAGAACCATCTTATTTCATTGCGCAGAAGAAACCTTGGTAGCCTCGAAATCAAGGTATGCCTCCGGACTCGTTTCCATTTTTGAATAATATGAACAATTGGAACAATAATATGCAAAATGTGAATACATAATTCCCTTCAAATTATGCTCAGTGGAATCCTTTTCAACCTACAATGCAAAATTATAACTCATGGAGTCCTTGGACACAACCACCACATCAACCTACGTCATGGTCTCCTGGATGGAGAAACTTCCATCTTGGGAACCAGTTTCCTCAACCACCTCCACCTCAACAGTCACCATATTCTCCTCCATATCCTCAATTTCCTCAATATCCTCAATACCCACCTCAGCAATCGCAGCTGCAGCTGCAGAATAATCCTGTTCCTAATATACCAATACGGCCTCAGCTACCTGCCCAACCCAATCCTAACCCAAATAATAAAACAGTCCATCAATTGGAGACTGTCAATATGCCGGCATACTCTCTTTCCCCTGTACCTTGTAATGATATTCGTCTACGATCTGGGAAGATAATAGAACCTGTAATTATAGAAGATATTCCACCTTCTGTGCATGAAAAAGGAGAGAGTTCACAACATCCATCTGATCCGGTTCCTATCACTGAAGGTGCTGAGAATTCCTTAGATGGGACGGCTGAAACATTAAATGAGAAATCAGATAATACAAAGCCTACCCAGTTGGTAAGGCAACCACCATACCTTGAGAGACTAATGCTACCAAAAATAGGGGGGCAACCTCAGTTCAACCTCCTAGGAGAGTTGAAGAATCTTTATGTTAAAATCCCCCTTCTTCAAGCCCTTCAAGACGTGCCTATTTATGCTAAAACAGTTCGGGACCTGTGCACTAAGAAAACAGGGAGGAAACCTAGAGATCCTCCCACTGTTCATGTCATAGGGAATTTATCTGCGTTAATAACAGGAAAAATCCCTGTGACCAAATATGATGACCCTGGCAATCCCACTGTCACTGTACATATAGGACAAATGCAGATACCCAACGTGCTAGTCGACTTAGGAGTAGCAATCAATGTCATGACAATTGAGACTGTAAAGAAGCTGGGACTCACTAATTTTAGGCCGACCCCTACCATTTTAGAATTGGCAGACAGATCCACCATTAGACCCGAAGGGATTCTGGATGACCTTGTCATCTCAGTAGATTCATGGGAATACCCTGCTGACTTTTTGATATTGCAACCAAAATCACGGCTGGGAGGACATCCATTGATCCTGAGGAGACCTTGGTTGGCCACAGCTGATGCTTGCATCAGCTGTCAATCTGGGTCCATGACTATATCTGATGGTACAGAGATTAAAAACCTCAGCCCGTATCCTCCAGCTCGGCCAAGTTTAGAGACTGAAACTTCTCTCTGGATAGAGCAGGAAGAGGAGGAGGATGTTCATTAGTGAACCTGCTTCAGTAGATAAAGAGGTCTATCAAATCCTGAACATTACCCTTGGTAAGGAAGAACAAGAAAATATTACGGAGGAAACATTGGTTGGTGATACAAACATAATCCCAGTTTTGAAAAATTGAAAAAGCATTCCTATTGAGGTAGAGCCTGGAAGAACTTTGAATATCAACCCTGATCTCTCCTCAAAAGAACAGATGCGCCTAATCAGTCTCTTGAAGGAACGTAAGGGGGCATTCGCCTGGGAGTATACAAACATGAAGGGTATCCCTTCTAATCTATGCACTCATCATATTTACATTAAAAACGACTCCCGGCCTGTATGTCAACCCCAACGACGCATGAACCCTAATCTGAGGGATATAGTGAAGGAGGAAATCCAGAAACTTTTGGAAGCGGGATTTATCTACCCTATTTCAGATATTGAGTGGGTTTCCCCACTTGTAATTGTGCCCAAGAAAAATGGTAAATGGAGAGTCTGTGTTGATTATAGGGAGCTGAACAAAGCTACACAAAAGGATCATTTCCCTCTGCCCTTTATTGACCAAGTACTTGATACCCTATCAGGGAAGAAGTTCTTCCCCTTCTTGGATGGGTTCAGTGGGTACAACCAAATTCAGAGTGCTCCTGAAGATCAGGATAAGACCACCTTCACTTGCCCCTAGGGAACGTTTTCCTACAGGGTGCTTCCCTTTGGTTTATGTAATGCACCAGCAACGTTCCAAAGAGCTGTAATTGGCATATTCTCTGAATTGGTTAATGATAGTATGGAAGTCTTTATGGATGATTTTACTCCCTATGGAAAGGATTTTGAGGAAGCACTGGAAAATTTAAAGAAGGTTTTAATTCGCTATGAACAAGCTCGCCTTTCATTAAGCACTTAAAAATGCCACATGATGATGAGTGAGGGGGTGGTATTAGGACATTTCATCTCTACCGATGGCATTCAGGTGGATCCTTCAAAAATTAAGGTGATAAAAAATATACCTACTCCTTCAATGCAGAAAGAAGTACGAAGTTTTCTGGGACACGCTGGATATTACAGGAGATTTATAGAAAACTTCTCCAAACTTGCTTCCCCTTTGTTTTCGTTGTTAATGAAGGATGCACAGTTTGTGTGGAGTGAAGCATGCCAAACAGCGTTTGATGATCTTAAAGAGAAGCTGTCCACAGACCCTATCCTAAGGGGACCTAATTGGACCATACCTTTCCACATTTCTTCAGATGCTTCTGATACCGCCATTGGAGCAGTATTAGGACAGCAGGATGGTCAAGTAACTTATGCCATCTATTATGTTAGTAAAAACTTAGCCCCTGCTGAACTTAATTATACTGTTACTGAAAAAGAATTCCTTGCTATTGTTTATTCTATTAATAAGTTTCGGCATTACATTACTGGGTATCCTACATTTGTGCACACTGACCACTCTGCCATTAAGTATTTGATGAACAAACCTGACACCAATGCCAGAGTAACCAGGTGACTTTTATTATTACAGGAATTTGATATTAGCATTATAGATAAACCTGGAAAAGAAAATGTTGTTGCTGATTTTTTATCACAATTTACTAACAGTGATGACAGTTCGCCTGTTGAGGATTCTTTCCCAGATGAACATTTATTCGCACTCTTAGCTCATTCACCCTAGTATGCAGATGTTGCTAATTATTTGGTTGCAGGAAAGCTTCCGCCACATATGTCTAAATGAGAGAAGAGAAAAATAATCCAGCAAAGTGCCAGGTATTGTTGGCTTAATGGTCATCTCTTTTACACAGGACCCGATCTTGAGATTAGGAGATGTGTAAGGGAAGATGAGATCTTTCATATACTGAAGGCCTGTCATGATGAACCTTGTGGAGGACACTTTGCAGACAAAAGAACAGGGCATAAAGTGCTGTGGATGGGCTACTATTGGCCGACACTGTTCAGGGATGCTAAAAGATATGTTCAGTCCTGTGACAGCTGCCAAAGGATGGGCCAACCTAATAAAACAGATCAGATTCCTTTACATCCCCAAGTGGTACTAGAACCATTTGACAGATGGGCATTGGATTTTGTTGGCCCTATCATCCCTCCTTCCAAACAGAAGGTTTACATCCTGGTGTGTACAGATTACATGACCAAGTGGGTGGAAGCTGTAGCTTTAACTAAGGCTAATGACCAGGCGGTGATTGATTTTCTGTACAGTGAAATCTTTACCCACTTTGGGGTACCAAAGGAAGTAGTCACCGATGGGGGACCGCAATTCATCTCACACCAATTTGAGTCCTTGCTCCGGAAGTATCATGTGCAGCATAGGCTAGCTTCACCTTACCACCCCCAGTCCAATGGTCAGGTGGAAAGTACTAATAAATTTATTGAAGCAATCCTTACTAAAACAGTTAAAAGCCATCGAAAGGATTGGGCTGACAGGCTTCCAGAAGCACTGTGGGCATATCGCACAACTTGGCGCAACACCACAGGGTTTTCTCCTTATGATCTGGTGTATGGAAAGAGTACCATCTTTCCAATTGAATTTGAGATCAAGACCCTGAAAACAGCCACCGAAATGAATCTAGATGTAACAAAATCCCATAAGAGAATATTGAATCAATTAAATGAACTAGATGAGAAACGGTTAGTTGCAGTAGACCAGACTGTGCTGCTCCAGCAACAGAGATCCAACTGGCATGACCGATTCATCAAAAAGAAAATCTTCCGTGAAGGAGACTGGGCACTATTATACGACTCCAGATTCAAGAAGGATTTTAAAGGAAAATTACGTACAAGATGGCTGGGTCCATATTTGGTCGACAGGGTATTTGACAACGGCACTGTTCGCCTGGTGACCATTGATGAAAACTGTATACCATTACTTGCTAACGGCCATAGACTGCGACTGTATCGTAAGCCCATCTCAAAAGATGAATTCATTTCACAAATTGTTGCCGATCCAGATTATCAATTGGCACCAGAGCAGGAATTTTTCTCTGCCTTTGCCAATCCTTAAACTGAAAATCGTATTTGTTGTACATAAATAATTTCCTGCTGTAGCGTATAATTGTTGTTTTTTTTTCCTCTTTGCATTTTATCTTTTTGTTTGCTGTCATTTTCCAAAAATTTTCAGGGAAGTGCCAGGAGAATGACCAGTTTGGGCCCGTCAAGCAAAAATATCCCTGTGCCGTCCTTGCTAAAAAAAAAAAAAAAAAAAATCGGCAGCTACGACATCTTTTCCGGCAGCTGTATATCTTTTCTGGCAACCACGTTATCATAGTCCCATCAACCGCAAATCCTTTTTCCCGCCTGCCGTCAATCTTTTCCGGCAGCTGCAACATCGGCGGCTGCAACATCAGCAGCTGCAACATCTTTTTCCGCATCTGCCACCTCATTTCCCCGCGGCTGCCACCTTCATTTCCCCGCGATTGCCACCTCATTTCCCAGCAGCCGTAAAATCCTTTTTCCCGCCTACCGTCAATCTTTTCCGGTAGCTGCAACATCGACGGCTGCAACATCGGTAGCTGCAACATCTTTTTTCGCAGCTACCACCTCATTTCCCCACGGCTGCCACCTCATTTCCCCACGACTGCCACCTCATTTCCCAGCTGCCATAAAATCCTTTTTCCCGTCTGTCGTCAATCTTTTCTGGCAGCTGCAACATCGACGGCTGCAACATCGGTAGCTGCAACATCTTATTCCGCAACTGCCACCTCATTTCTCCGTAACTGCCACTTCATTTCCCAGTAGCCGTAATACCTTTTTCCGTCTACCGTAAAATCATTTTTTCGGCAGCCGTTAATCCTTTTTCCTGGCAGTTGTGAATCATCCCCGGCAGCTGCGACTTCAATCCAGCGGCTGTAACATCATGTCACAGCGCTGCAACATAATTTCCCAGCAGTTGTGCTATCATTTTCCGTCGACTGGTAAAATCCTTTTCCCGGCAGCTGTGAACTTTTTCCGATGGACGTGAATTATTTTCCGGCAGCCGCAACCATTTTCCCGTAGCTACAACATCATGTCACAGCGGCTGCAACATATTTCCCACAGTCGTAAAACTTTTCCCTCCAGCTGTAATTTTTCCCGCCGCCGTAAAACTTTGTCGTGACAGCCGTAATTTTCCCCGATACTGTAAATTCTTTTTCCGGCTGCCGTGAAATATTTTCCAATGGCTGCAACTTCTTTCCCGCCAGCTGCAACATATTTTTTTGACGACTGCAACATCTTTTTCGTCGGTCGTGCTATCATTTTTTTGGCAACTTGCAGTGGTAACTCCCGTGTTAACAGAAGAATTGTTCCAAACCTGCTAATCATGGTGTTGATTCACCTCAGTCGTGCTGGTGAACTCATCATTCCGACCCCAAGGACGCGATGGTTTGTATTTCACCGGCGGAAGAAATTATTACCTTATCCGAGACATCATGATCACACGTCTGACTGCGCACAAGCTTGGCTCCGTGACGTCACCAACTGCATGCTCCACTAGTTTCCGCAGCTTTCCAACGCATAGTTTTATGAGGTATGGATTTCATTTATCACGTGATTAAGCATTGATATCATTTAAACGATATTAGTCGTACCTTCACTCGTACCACCATTTATACCTGATTAAACCTTTCCCTCGTACGATGTAACACTAATAACTGCCACCTTCCCCAATTCGGCATGGAAATTTCAAACGCTTTTCTGTGCTCAACTTTCCAAATTTGCTCATCCGCTCAACGTCTCTGCTCAACAATTCGTGCATCCTCTGTGCTGCAAATTCCATTCTGGGATCCTGTAATCTGTGGAATAGCAATTTCAGATTGTAGCTAGGACCATGGGGATTCCAGTTCGCCATGAACCTTTCAATACCCGGGAACTCAGACGAAATCTTCAAGTTCTTGCTATTTTTCAAGCTGCTGGCTGGCTGGAATTCTTTGAGCGATTGGACGGATTCGATCGGGACGCGGCCCTGCAATTTGCCTTGAATCTTACCAAAACTCACTCCACGGTGTGGGGGCTATGTATAGACGTCTCCGAGATCATTATATTTGAGGTTACAGCCATCCCGATGGTGGGAAAACCATGGTTTAACCGACGAGTCCCTGCAACGGTTGCACGAGAAGAATTTTTACTTCCAGGGGAGCAAGTTGAAGCATCCAGGAGAGGGATTGCACTGAACTCACTGCCGCGGCCATGGGACCAGGTTGCTGTCTTCCTCAAGAAATACATTACTTGTGAAGGTAGATATCAAACTGTGTATAACTCTGAACTTCCTTTGCTTTCTCATCTCCGCCATGGCATTTTATTGAACATTCCATTTTATTTATTGCACGACTTGCGTCATATGGTGACATTTGTTCAGTCTGCGAAGCACCCACTTTCCTCTCTCACCCACCATGGCCTTATCAAATTAATTATTGTAAGAACCCTTTCCTAACATAATATAACTTGGGAACAATTTATAACCCGACCACAGCAACCTGTTCCCTTGAGGGTCATCCCATTACAGCAATTACAGGTTCCACCACAACAGGAGGACTGGAGTTCCTCCAGTGAAGTTGGGGGGAGGGATTAAATGGGAGAAGAACAGCAATCGGGGGCACAGGCAGGACCATCCAGGGTGGGTGAAACCACAGTAGAAGAACAACAACCGGGGGCACAAGCTGGGCCATCTGGGGGGGAAACTATATTAGAGGAAGAACAACCAGGGGCACAATCAGATCCATTCAGGGAGATGAATCTCCAGCACAAGTAGAACCAGTGGGGGATGACACTGCATTTGAAGGAGAGCAAGGGGAAGCACAAACAGAGCCATTAGGTGACAGTGTAGATGAAACCTTTGTGGAAAACCTAGATAACAGGACAACTTTGACAGCAGAAGGTGAAATTGGAGCAGCATCAAATGCTGCGACAATGGAACCTGAAGATGACGGAGCTAGGGCAATGGAAGAAGACATTGAACTGGTAACAATTGAGTCTTCACCTGAGTGGGTAGGAGGAGGAGCTGTGATTGAAGAAGAACAGCATTAGGGGCAAAGAAATATTCCTTCGACCTCAGTTTTGGCTCCCAATATCCCAGCTCCACAGGAGGAAACACCACAAAAGGAAAAATCACAAAAGAAAATGCCACGAAAGAAGAGAAAGAGAGCCACCAATGAATTTGACCTAATACCACCAATCAGAAAGAAATGAACTCGATCTTCCACAGCAGCTGAGGCAGCTAGGAAAAGATGGGCAACCTTAGAGACACATGTTGAGCCCCCAATCCTTGCACCAAGACCGATGGATGCTCCATAAAGGCCAGTGGAGGAAGAACCTAGAATTGAAGGACTTCTGTATGAGAATGCAATGCTGAAAGAGGACCTCCAAGTACTTAGAAGAGAGTTGGAAACTTGGAAGGAAACCTGCAGAAAGCAGGGTGAAAGAAAAATGTACACACTGATAGAGGCTACAAACCAAGTGGAGGAATCAGATTCTGCTGGAGCTAGGGAGGAGGATGAACTAATACTCTGCCCCACCTGTGGAGAAATATTTAAGGAAGCAGGCCATAAAATTCTACTTAACACTTATTCAGCACAACAGCCTGTGGCCACAGTGGGGGAAGCAGTGGAAAAAGAAGGTGCTGCCACACAAGAACCAGCACTTTTAAACATCCTTGCTGAAGCTATTACTTCCCACGATGCAGAAATTATGGAACAGGTAGGAGAAGAACATGGGATGGGGGATGCTCTGGAGATTATAAAGGAATATAGTGAAACCCCAGAGTGTTCCCACGATATAGAGATCATAGATCAGATGGGAGAAGAACTTGGAATGGAGGTCACTCTGGAGGCCAATGAAGAATTCCATACTGTGACCCCAGAATGCTCCCAAGACACAGAAATTTTGGAAGAGGCTCAAAGGCAGGACAGTGATAAACTGGAACAGGATGCTGTAACACAAGAACCAGCAACCCTAAATTTACTTGTCCAATCAGCCGAACAGGTGGGAGAAGGACCAGGAACAGAGGACACTCTGGAATTCAATGATGAACTCTGGGTTGTAACCCCAGAGGGCTCCCATGACACAGAGCTCCTAGGAGAATAATTGCAACAACAGGAGGATGAAGAGGCAAGCCATGATGTTGCTACACAAGAACCAACATCCTTGGAAGCTGCAACAGGAGCTCCTGAATTTCATTTAAAAGATAAACCTGGAGTGGATTTCATTCCCGATACACAGTTGGGAGAAGATGAACAGGTACAGACACCATGCTCAGGTGACACCGAAATTTTGGAGGATGAGCTGCATAATGAGAAGGAAATCCAATCTCAGCAGCGGAGGGACAAGGAAGACACCATTACACAAGAACCAGTGTCTCTAAAAGCAATGATGGTAGCTGCTGAAGAGAGCCTAAAGGATGTTGTTGTTACACAAGAACCAGCAACCCTTTTATTAAACTTAGAGGTGCTAGAAGACACTGCCCCACAAGAATCAGTGCTTCTCCCTCCTAAGAATGTTATTGATGTAGATTCAGATTAAGGATGGCCCTCTAAGCTCTCAGGCACAGCATAATGAGACTGCAGGAAGATTCCCACTACATTAACTGCATTTCCAGATACCAGCAATTAGCAGAGGAAGGGGAACAGTGACTCACAGAGTCTGTTCAAAAGACAGATAAGGTACCTGGGTTTCCTACAATTCTTTCTCTCATGGATAGAGCTCAGTACAGGATTCAAATTGTAAATAATGAAGGTTGTTGCATGAGGACATGCAACAGGGTAGTTGGGGGGAGATGTTGAGCCCGGAATTGGCCCTTTTTAGTCATCATTAATCATCTTTCCTGCCCCTGTCCTACACCACTTATCATGGAAATCAGACCTATTGGCCTTACCTTATTCCCCAAATTACCAAGGTATGGCTGATCATTGTTTTATTTTATTAATGCTTATGATTGTGATAATTAAAGCTGTGCATCTCTCAAATTGTGCTAACATGTTGCGATTTATGAAGGTAGTTGAGACAAATGGACTGCAGGAAGATCGGGGCTGAACAAGTCATGAAGGAAGGGATGTTCGTTGCTTGTAGAGGGATCCTTGGGGCTCAAATCATCAATAAAAGCACAGCTGTGACAGGGCAGCTGTAACAGAATTCGCTATCTTAAGTATGTTGCTACTCGAGTCTAGATGTGAGCTGGAAGGACCGCCACTCTTGGGTCAATTAATAACTTTCTCATATTTGGATGTTTCTGTTCTGCCACACATTGTAACAGCTAGTTATTTAGGGCGCCTGAAGATCAGAGATCTTCATGGCTGACCAATTATAGGATTAGATGTTACGATTTGTATGTATAAATATGGGGAGTTGCCTCGACCCAGGGGTTGAACAGCAGACAATTAATTTGTTGTATTAGCAGCTGAGCAAAACTGTGCACTCATTCTTCTGTCAATATAAGGGGTTACTTCTGAGCTAAAGAGTTGTGTTGTTCAACCAGCGTCTCTGTGTGAAGGCTGAGCCCGTCTTCCACAGAGATTGTTGAGTTAAAATAGGATTTTGAATTCATTGTTGTGTGATGCTTTGTTCTTTCCTTTTGTACACAGCAGCAATATTTGTTGTGTGGATTTTCAGTAAAAGATTATATTTCTGAGAGATTGGTGAATGGTGTAGAATAACAGTCGACTGAGTAAGGTTTGCTTTATGCATTTCAATTTCCGTTATACACAGCCGTGTTCATCTTACAGCTAAGTCGTGATCCCATGAGCCCTTACAATTTATCTTTCCTGTTGTGTGTTGATTGATTTCCATTCTGCAATTCAATTTCTTAGAACAGTTGATTCAATCTTTTGCAATTGGATTTCTAGATTAATGTTCAGTTTATGCTTTATGATTTCCAGATTGATTAGATCAGGCAAGTGATTGTTCTAGAATACGAATGAGATTTCTTTTCTGCAATTGTTGATTAGATCTGATACTATTTCTTATTGATGCATGATAGAGAGGAATTGAAGTATAGCAGTTAAAAGGCAATTGGGATTGCATAGATTTTTGGGGATGAACATGGATGATAGAAGATAAAAATATTCACTTCTAATGGTTTGGTGTTTAAGCAGATACTGTGCACTTATCCTTTGAAATAAAAAGACTTTCTCGGGTTGACAATAAATTTCATATGCTCTATGTGTATTGGTAACAATTTATCTGCATATAGAGTGCTTGACATTTTGCAGGGAAATTTTGGAGGGAAAATTTTGGAGGAAAATTTTGGAGGGAATGCTTGGGAGAGAAAATTTTGAAAGGAAAATTTGGGAGGGAATTTTTTTTTCTTTTAGCTATAATATTGTTGGGGGTTTATAGTTGCACCTTTTTACTTTTTGGTGAGGGGTGTGAGAAAATTCCATTCTCTTATACTTTTTAGTGAAAATTCATGGACTCGTCTGAATTAATCTCAATGTCTGAAGATGTACATGAATATGGTGGAAATTTTCATTTAAGTGGGGATTAAAAGAAACAATGATGGTTTACCTTCAAGTGAGTATTTTAAAGGAACTAATGATGATGATGATGAAGAGATTCCTCCAATGATGTGGAGATTTAAATACACTGAGGAAGATGATGAAAATGTTCCTCCAAGTGACGATTTTCAAGGCACCAATGATGATTTTTCTCAAGGAAATGATTCTCAAGGCATCAAAAATGATTTTCCACTGCATGTGAAATATCTGGTCTTGTGAACATCATGGAATACATAAAGCTTCCAACTATTGATGAATAGGGAAGCTTGGACATGTATTATATCTCCTCCTGTGTCTTGGGACACATCTCCTTACTTAGTTTGAAATGGCTTTCCAAAGGTGTACTAACTGGTTTTTCATCCTGCATTCTAAACCTCTCCTACACCTTTTCTATGTACTCTCCCTGAGACAATGTCAATTTGTGATTTTTCTTGTCTCTTGTTATTCTCATACCAAGGATTTGCTTTGCAGCACCCAAATCCTTCATTGCAAATGAATTATCTAATTTTGTTTTGAGCACATTTATATCCTACATGTTAGACCCTGCAAAAATCATGTCATCCACATACAATAACAAGATAATATATCTTCCATTATCTAGCCTCTTGAAACAAACACAGTGGTCAGAATGACATCTACTATAACCTTGTTCTGTCATGAACTTGTCAAATTTCAAATACCACTTCCTTGGAGCTTACTTCAGGACATACAAGCTCTTATTCAACCTTAATATTAAATTCTCCTTCCCTTTGACCTCATACCCCCATGGCTACTGCATATAAATCTTTTCCTCCAAATCTCCATGGAAAAAGACTATTTTTACATCTAATTGTTCAAGATCCAAATCTCCTACCGCTAATAGACTTAAAATAGTTCTAATTGAATTCATTTTAACAACAGGAGAAAATATTTAATCAAAATATATACCTTTCTTTTATGCAAACCCATTTACAACAAGTATGGCCTTGTACTGCTTCTTGCCTCCATATTCTTCCTTCAACTTGTAAAACCGTTTATTTTGCAATGCTCTTTTACCTGCAAGTAGCTTAATCAAATCCCAAGTCTGGTTTCTTACCAATGAGTCCATTTCCTCATTCATTCCTTGCTCCCACTTCTTTCTTGTTTCCATCTGCATTGCTTCTTCATAATATTATGTTTCACCAGATTCAGACATCAATAAATAATACAGTGAAGGAGAGTATCGTTTAGGAGGTCTACTTGACCTAGTATATTTTCTAACACTTGTCGTAGTTTGAGGTACTTGCTTCTATTCTCGATTTTTCGGCACCTTTGAAACTTCATTTTCCTTGATTTCATCAAACACTGTGTAATTTGTGTTTTCCTTTCCCTATTTCTTTCCCTGCAACTGATATTTATACATGACATTTTCATTGAATACCACATATCTACTTCTAATGATTTTGTTATTTTCATAATCCAATAAGAGATAACCAAAATCATCAACCTCGTATCCAATAAAGGTACATTTCTTGGATTTACCTCAAGCTTTGGTCTATTTTCTTTATCAATATGGAAAAATGCTTCACAACCAAATGTTCTAAGAAATCATTAGTTTACTTTTTTACCTGTCCATGCCTCCTCTAGAATCCCACCATCCAAAGCGCTTGAAGTCCTTTTGTTTATTACGTAAACAACAATACCTACAACATCTACCCAAAACTATAAGGGAAACCCTACATGCAATCTCATACACCTTGCACGCTCCAAGATTTTTTTGTTCATCCTTTCTTGCAAACCATTTTCTTGTGGTGTTCCTGGAACAATCCTCTCTCTACAAATCCCATGGTATGAGTAGTAACTATCAAACTCATTGCCACAATATTCACCTCCATTATCAGATCTAAGACACTTTAACCTTTTTCATGTATCACTCTCAACCAAATCTTTCCATTTATTAAAAGTAGAAAAAACATCATATTTTTGTTGAATGCAATAAACACAAGTTTTTCTAGTTGCATCATCAATAAAAGTAACATAATAACAAGAGGCACCAAGATATTGTGCCTGACTCGATCCCCATACATATGTATGCACAAGCTCTAACTTCTCACTATTATTTTAGTTCCCAGCTCTGAGAAATCTGACTCTTTTTTGTTTTCCATAAACACAGTTCTCACATAATTCCAAACTTGCCTGCTTCAGATTGAGCAGTAACTTCCTTGAGTGGAGAATCTACATCCCCTTCTCACTCATGTGGCCAATCCTATGATGCCACAATGTTGTGTATATTTATGTGGAAGCTACAGATATAGAAGAATTAGTATTATGAGGACATAAATACAACGTACCTATCCTATCTACTTTTTCTATTACCAATGATCCTTTACTGATCTTCCACCATGTTTCCCCAAACATAGATAAACAGTCGCCATCTCCCAACCTCCTTATTGAGATCAAATTTATTTTCATAGCAGTAATATGCCTTACATCTTCAGTAGCCATTCACCTCCATCCTTTAACTTTAAATATATGTACCTTACCCATTCCAACAATTTTACATGGTTCATCATCACCCAATAAAACATGTCCAAAATAACATTGAATATAATCATAATGAAATTTCTTATGGGGTGTAGCATGACATGAAAACCCTGAATCTACTACCCAGTGATCACTAGTATTATCTAATGCAAGAATGAAAGCATCTTCTAACACATCACCTACTACATTTGCTTCCTAAGTAGTATCATGCCGTCGATCTCCTTTCTTATTTAGAGATCCGTAGTCTTTCTTCAGATGTCATTTCTTTCCAGAGTTCCAACACTCTATATTTCCCATTCTGGACTTGTATCTACCCTTCCTAGACTTCCCATGATTGCCTGGGCTCTTTCCTCTCTCCTTTTGTCTTCCCCTACTCTCCATGATCAACGCATTACCTGATGTCTCACTTGTGTTTTTCCTTCGCATTTCCTGGCTAAGAATAACACCAACAACATCATCAAACTTAAAATTGTTTGAACCATAGACAAAGTTACTTACAATGATGACCAAGTCGTTCCAGCTTTCTGGAAATGAGCACAATATTAGAAGAGCCCTAACCTCATCTTCAAAGTTCACTTTTACAGAACTTAGCTGGTTAGTAATCATATTAAATTCATTTAAATGGTCAGCAACAGACCCAGCTTCTAAAATCTTCATACTAAATAAATTCTTTGTTATAAATACCTTGTTGGAGCCTGAGGGTTTTTCATATAGTTTAGCCAATGCACTCATTAGACCCTCCATTGTCTTTTCTTTTGAAATATTGAAATCTACCGACGAAGCCAAAAGCAGACGTATTGTTCCTAGTTCCTTTCTATCAAGAACCTCCCATTCTTTGTCCTTCATAGCCAATGGTTGTTTTTGTTTTCCTCCCAACAATAGGAATAGATCCTTCTAATATAGATAGTCTTCCATTTGAATCTTCCATAACTGGTAGTTTTGGTCGTTAAATTTCTTGACCCTAAATTTTCCTTCTTCTGTCATTGTTCCCACTTGAAGCATAAACCCTTATTTCTTGCAAGTTTATGCACCAAATAGACCTTTGGATATGATACCAATTGCTAGAAAAATAGGATCGCATAAAAATAGCATAAAATAAGATGCATAAATAAAACACATAAACACAATACAAGAGAGACACTAATATACGTGGTTCACCCAATATGGGCTACGTCCACATAGAAATTTCCAGTCCCTTTATTATACCATCCAGCAAATGAAGGGATACAACCCATATCACATCTGCTGCAGCTTCCTCTTCACTCTCTCACAGTCTCTCTCACACAATCATAGAGATATTTACAATACAATACTACCACATACAACCATATTACAATGACTCCCTTTTAAATAGGTATTACCATGGGAAAAAAACATAGGATACCCAATACCATGGGCCCATAAATCACCCATTATTGACCAAATCATGACTATGAAAATACAACATTTTACAAGGCTTTTTTTTTAATTTTCACTATGGGGGAGCTGCCCCCAAACCCCCGCTAGGGGGGGACTACCAAAAGTAGTTTTCACCCTCCCTAGATCCCCCATGGAAACTATAGCTGGGCGGGAAATCCCCCCCACACCCCCCTATCATGGGATGGGATCCAGACATGAATGAAACACGACCTCTGATTCAGGAAGATCAAGCTCCACAACCAACAATTAGCACAACTAGTCTTGAAATAACTTCATGTTATAAATAATTGTATGATAAGGATAAACATTTCACATCATCCTTTGCGAGATCATTAAAATTCATTACAAAACCATTTCTACACAACAATCACAATTTATTACGGATATGAGGGAGATGACTACTTCCTTCCTTACAGGAGGCTAGTGCAAGTAGTAAAAGGAGTTTAAACTCATTTAAATTAATTATTATCCCTCTTCAAAATAATTAATAAGTTTTAGTCATCATTCCTTATAATTATTTCCCATCTAGGCCATCAATTCCACCCTTACAACCCATGATTTTTTCAAAAGGAGGCCAAATGGGCCACTACAAGCCATGCACATGATTCCTCCAATTGAAACTAGAGATATTTTGGTTTGCTCGTCGGTTTCCCATTAACAACTAGCATGCAACATAGTCATATTGGTATAATAAACAATATATAAGGTATCACCTCTCATTGATGTCTAATATTAGCATAACCCTCAATTATCATGACCTTCACATAATTCTACAACATAACTTCCCCAACATAATTGTCAGGAATCTCTCAACCCTCTTCCCCTATCCAAGGTGAGAGTGATTTCCCCCTTTATTGTAAAATGATGATTAGAGTATGACAATGAGAGTCTAATCAAGTTGTGAAGTATCTGATAGCAAATGTAATGGATTCCTAATACTAAAAGATACCCTCCACATGTAAATATTATTGTAGGAAGATTGTGTGTGGTCCACTAACTTGAGTGTTGTTACATTTGTTCCTATTGGATTAGGATTTTTTAAAGATATCACACCCAATGCCATTTTTTAGGTAAGTAGACATTACTCTTGCACATCTTGTATGTATTGCAGACATGATACTCTATCATACTTTCCTTACATAAAGTATATGCTGCCTATTTTCTCATTTAGTAATGATAATTATATATGAATGTATCCCCCTCTTGTTTTTTTTTTTCCACCAGGAAAAATATACTATATTTTTATAAGAAAAAAATATAAGATAATCCTTTCAAGTCCATTAAAATTCTCAAATGCAATAAAATTATTTCCCTCCCCCATATCATAGGATCAAGAGATAGTTACTATCCTCCTACAAAGTTCTGAAAGTATGAAAAAAATTTCTCATTCAAAGAGATAAGCATAAAAAGGAAGCCCCCACTAAGATTTCAACTGTTGAAACAATCAGATTGATATAAGTTACAATCATCCTGAAGTTGTCAACAAAACTATATTTTAAATCAACTTTATGAAATATAATGCAACATATGTTGGTCCTTCAGTCAAAAAATAGTAAAAGAGCCTTATGCTACCATGGAAGAACCAATTATCTCCTAAATATGAATGACCTGTTCAATTAGATCCATATCTTGTTTGGACAGAAGGTCTAATTCATTGAATTCCCTATAAATATGTTGAAAATGTATTGCAATAAATTGTGCTTGAAGGGTCCTACTCTTTTGTTTACATCCATCGGGAGAAGCCACCTGGAGTAGAAAGTTCTTGAGAACCCACTCTATAATCACTTTAGAGTATCTAGGTACCTACAAGTTATCAATTTGTTTAGTTTGAACAGAAAATAAAAGGCTCCACCGTGCAATTAATTCACCTATGGTATTGGTACCTCTCCCGCAAGTCATATGTGATTTAATCGCTCTAAACTCATTCAATTTCAAAAAAACATCAACTCCACATTTAGCACCATGATCTTGTGATGCACCATCAAAATAACCAATTGAAAAATAGTTGTCAAAGCTAGGAATTCTAGTAATTCTATAATTTAAGTAAGGATTATCATTCTTCTCCTTGTGGACTTCCCCATATCCTCCTATTGATTTTAGACGTACTTTACCACCATTCTTAACTATGCCCTCAAATAAAACACCATTTCTATATTTCCATATTTTCCAACATACATAGCAAGGTAACTCCTTCCAAGCACTCGCCCCTAATAACCACTTATGAAAAGTTAGACTAATGGATTGATATATCCAGTTTTGTGAAATTTTGAAATATTTTTAAGCCTCCTTTCAAACCAACTTTGAAAATGGACAATGGATCATCAAGTGATCAATAGACTCAGATTCAAAATTGCACATGATGCATATGTTAGGGCCATATCCACCCCTCTTCACCCAATTGTCCTATGTTAGTATCCGATTTTCTAACATCATCCATTAAAACAGTTTTATCTTTAATGGGATACACCATTTCCATAGAGAGGTGAAACATCATTTATGATCAATCTCAATAGATGAAAGGAAAAGAACTTGATAAGTTAAATTGTCCATTAGCTTTCAAGTCTTCTTGTTCCACGACCAAACTAAGGAATCCTCAGAATCAACAAGTTCAATACCTCCTTCATGTAGACCAAATAAATACCAATTTCATTCTTCAATATGGGAGCTCGACAACTCCATTTCATTAACCTTTATCCATTCTAACTTCCCCCTCTCACCTCTTTAGTAATTCCAACCTGAGCTAAATAATATATCCTTTTTCTATGATAAAATTCACCAAATCAATGGAAAGTTTATAGTAACCTACTCCACCCACATAAGGGTCCTCCCCTAATCTAATATGATGACCAACCAACCAATCTCCAAAAATATGAAAAGGGTTAATCAAACAGCGCCAAATAACACCTTTTTGTTATTTGTTTCTCCATATCTTTCTAATTGAAAAAAGCAACTATGCATTGATGGTCCATCTTAGAGAAGCTCTAATATTTAGGTGTAATCTTACCTCATAAATTAAGTGACATGAAATACTGTATCAATGCCTAGTAAGACTTATCTTACAATGATACATGTCTATTACTATGAATGGCATCATATTTATAAATACACCAACTTAAAGTATTTTAATAAAAAAATAGTTTTAAACCACAACTAATTTCATCATTACTTAGTGGAACATAAATATTTGACCTATAACTTTCTCTTAACCAATCTCATCAATAAAAAAATACATAATTTATTTTAATATAATCTGAGTTTTGGATTTCAACCATTGTCTCTAATCTCATCAATATACAAATACATAATTTATTTTAATATAATCTCAGTTTTGGAATTCAACCTCTTTTGAAATTTTCTCCATCTTTAAATACACTTTTTATGGCTTATTCTCAGGACCTACAGTGTTTATATATATAATAAAATATACAATAAGTGAAATTTATATAATTACTTTTATCAATTTTAATACTAACAATTTTTATTATTGTTACCACATTTTTATAATTTATATATTTAATACAAAATATATTTATTAAAATATGATTATCCTCATTTTAATAACATCATATAAATCTTATATTTTTCTTTATATAATCATTTTATTTAAATTTCACTCATAATTTAAAATACATATTACATTTATGTTATTGAAATAAACATTAATTTATTTTACAAAATATAATTATATCTTAATAAATTTATATTTTATATAATTTACTAAATATTGAAGTAATAATTTATTGGAGTAATAATTTAGTGTATACTAACCCAAGGGGTATCTCAATTGATTTCTTTTGAAATAAAGGTTTATAGCATGACAAGGTGAGCCCCTTATAAATTACATTTTAAAAAAATAAAAAAAATCACTATATATATTTTAGTTTTATTTAATTATCATTAAATCACAATGTGTACTTTCTTAATTTACTACATACTTTTTAATTTTTTTTAATCACAATCTGTACTTTCTTAATTTACTACATACTTTTTAATTTTTTTTAATGATCATTAAATCACAATGTTAACAATACTAACTTTCTTAATGAACATTTCAATCACAATAAAGAGGTGGTTAGGTAGTTGTGCAATGTTTTCTTAATTCATATTTTTTATTTGTACTTTTTTAATGAACATTTCAATCACAATAAAGGTGGTTAGGTAGTTGAGGAATTTTTTCTTAATTAATATTTTTTTTGTTTTAGTTTTATTTGTCAAATGGATTTAATGTAATAATCATGGTAAACCATTGTTCTTCTATAAATGCTTTTGTTACTTTCTTTAATTTGAAATGAAATGTTAATTTCATAATAATAATTATAATCATTTTAGTCATTTTTTTTAAAATTTAAAATGTGAGATTATTATTAATAATATTTATTTTAAATAAAATATAAAAAATTTAATAAAATGTAGTAAAAATAAATTGATTCCATCGATATTTTCCAATTTTAAATTACCGTTTTTATATTTACTTTTATTTTTCAACATTCTTTATATATTATATTTGTTTTTATAATTGTTTTTATTTATGAAAATTCTATTAATATTTTTTTTTTTATATAAAATTGTCTTATTTTAAAAACAAATTTTGTGCTTTTAATATTTATTTTTAAAAAATTTGTATTTTTAATATTTATTTTAAAAAATTGTATTTTTAATACTTATTCTAATAATATAAATAAACTTTATCCTTTTTCAACATAAATATTTACGCATTTAACATTTACATTAATACGTGATATCCCATATTTTTGAGTTTACATCATTTCTCATAAATCTACATCCTTTAATTTAACTAATCCCTTATATATATCTATAGTTTTATTATTAATAATGCTAACATGCTTTAACTTAACCTGTCCCTTCTATGTAATTATTGTTTTTATTATTAAAATGCCCATCAATGCCAAGCACGGAGTTGTTAATATAAAGATAACATTATTTTTGTTGTTATAACATTAAAATTTTATACTTGTATGTAGGAATATCCAATACCATGAATATGCAAATGAAAGTTCTACTAAAATAAGAGTCGACATAATCACCCCCCAACTAATCAACAATAATGTTATTGTTTCTTGTAAAAAAAATGCCTTCTACACAAGACACAATAAATGCTACACATTGATTTACCATAAATCAAATGTGCTTTTAATTTAAATTTAGATTTGATCTTTCTAGACATTTCAAATACACCTCTCTATCACTTTATCCCTATATGAAAGTTAGAAAATGGAAAAGTGTAATCTTTTTATAATAAATATCTTAATCCTGCAGATGACTACTTAAATCATCAATTTTCTCTACGCTTAAGCAACTGGAAATAGTTGTTTCTTTCAATAATTAATGCTTACTCTTAAGCAACTTGAAATAGTTGTTTCTTCAATAATTAATTGTTACAAGAAAACATGCATATACTATTACAAGTAATTATGATTTATTATAACGAATTACAAGTTTAATTTGAAAAATTTTATATAAAAATAATTACATCATATTTACAAGTACATATTTAATTTCACATATTATTACTCAATCCATAAAATACGTGGAAATTAGTTATCAATTTTGATGTTATATAGACGCATGAGTATGCATTTGTACATGAATTATTATTTTGATCCATATTTTTTTTAATATACTCTAAATTTATTAATGGCTAAATATTTATGAATTATTATTTGGATCAATATTTTTTTTTGAAATATACACTTGCCTAAATGTATCTATAGTTAAATATTTGATTTAAGAAAGTTATTTATATATCAACTTTATAATATTTATGATTTATATTTTTTATATTTATAAATATCTATATTACTTAAAAAAAACTTATTAATATATAATGTAAAATAATCTAACAATATTTAATAATAACTTATATTTTATTTTTATTTTATTATTGGTTCATTTTGGTGAGAAATATGATACCAATAATAATATTTCATATTATTTTTCATAACTTCTTATATTTATTTTTCATTTTATTATTGGTTAATTTAGGTGAGAATTGTGAATATTTGATATTAAATATGAATTTTTCCAATTATTAATTTTTTTTATAAATATATATATATATAATATTTATAAAAAAAATTAGAGAAAGATTGAGTAAATTTAGAAGCAGTTTATAACTTATAACCTTAAAATTAAAATTTAGAGGTTAAAAGAAAATTAAAGTACTATAAAGAGGTCATTAAACCTAATTTGGAGGTTAAATAGGTTTTGGTCTATTCCTAAAACACCGTTGGTGGAAAGGTGTTGTAGATACTATGGGTTGGAAAGGTGTTGGAAAGGTGATGGAAAGGTGTTGGCCATCTTTGTGATACTATGGGTGTTGTAGATGAAAATCACTTTCTCTTAGAATGCCCTAAGTTTCATAGTATTTGCTACAATACAAACCTTTCTAACATCCTAACTTGCCAAAACTATAGTGAGCTCTTCTTGCCAAGTTTTTTGAGCATAGGAATAAAATTTTAAAGCAAACCAAATGTCAACCAATTGATGTTTATCATCATCATCATTTAATGCATTCTTTATATTCTTTTAAATAGAAATACTATATTTTTTTGGGTTGATCTTTTTTGTGTGTAGGGATCAAATCTATTGAGGTGCAAACTTTTCCAAGTTAAGATCGATCTATACTGGTTTAATATGTAAATATGGAATGTGCTCAAATCCTTCACATGTAAATCATGGTTTAACAATGACTCAACTCTCATATATATCATAGTAAAAGTATAAATTTTTTTTAGTTTTAATTAATTAGAATATATATTTCTTTAGTTTTCAAGTTTAGATTAGGATTCATATTGTAAAATTTGTATTTACTTAATATTTTATTAAAGCAAACTTCACTTTTACATTAAATATGTAATATTTTATTATTTTACCACAGTTATGTGTCAACTTCACTTTTACATTATGGTAGACATTGTAAAAATAATAATTACTGTAATTTATTATTTTATTGAAGTGATACCTTTAGTCAACTCCACAAAAGGAAGGACAGTTCTACCTCATACGAGACTGCAAAATGCACCCAGGTATTGGATGTAGTTTGGGTGGTTGGGAGGATTGATTGTTACCCTCCCCACCCAGATTCAATTCTTGTAAATGACATAATACAATATCAACAAATAAATTCTTCACAAAACTAGTATGTATCTCTATAGTTTTACGTATTTTTTCATATCGTATCTTTGTATTCGAATCCCTACTCAAATCTTGCTACTATAGTTCAAACCAACTCATTATCTACCAATTTAATGAAGCCATGGTTGAAATCTGTCTCAAAAATTGAAGGGAGGCTATCAAATGTTGAAGAAAAGCAACTAATCGCCTATTATTTTGGTGCGATGGTAGAAATCTTAGAATCTCAATAAAATGCGGGCAGCTATCACATGATGACGGGAGAGCAACTCGTCATCTACCGATTTCGGCCGACTGTGGTTGAAACGTTAGAATCTCAGAATGGGCGGCTGTGAAATAATGACAGGAGAGCAACTTATGACCTAGAATGTCAACAGTTTGTTCGCGCTTTGAATTTGGATTTAGTTGAGGGTGGAAACGTCAGAGCTTTTTGAACGTTTCCTGCGTAATTATATCTTGTATGACTTGTTTGGAGCCTCGGCATCTACTTTTCTGCGTCACGTTTCACACAATCTAAGTATTATCATTGATTCATAGTAACTAAGTCAAAAGAAGTGGATGTGAAAGTTTGGACATCTTGAACATATCTAAAGCGCCATGATGTTCAGAATTGTCGCATCTTAATGTTCAGAAATATCAGTATTAGAGGTAGAGCTGGAGCAACAAGTGTCACGGGACAGCAAAAGGGAAGATACAAAATGCAACAATAGTGAGTGGAGTTTTAATAAACAGTAAAGGTAAAAATGTCAAAGACTGGCTTCACAGCAAAATGATGATATGATTTCTGTGGCTAAATTTCTACTTAGGCAGTATAAGTCTCTTCATATATCTAGAGAAAGTCAGAAATTCATGCATATAGAGGAATATTCTCACTGCATTTTACAACCAACGCTCACTTATGTATGTTTCAGTACAATTTAAGATGTTACATAAAATAAAATAAACATTTTTTAATATATGAAAAATTTAACTAAAAACTAATTCATATCAATTATAAAAACTAATTCATATCAACTATTAAAAAAGGAATTTGAGAAAAAAAAATGTGAAACTAATTCATATCAATTATTAAAAGAAGAATTTAAGAAAAAAAAGGATGTGAGACAGCTTTGTTGAAAAACGTTTTTACTAATTAAAAAATTAAAACTAAAACTATATATATATATACTCCAAAATAATGTCATTACATGTGTCTTATAAGGAATAATTGAGTATTTAGATATTATTTTATATTAAAAGAAGTTAGTAAAATAAAAATAATTATTAAATATATTAAATTAAATAAAAAAAATAAAGTTAGCAAAAAGCTACTTCATATAGGTTTTATACTTCTCATTCTAAATGAATCAATAATGAAATGAAATTTAAATATAAGATGTTTTTAAATAATATTATATTATTTTACTTTATATATTAATAAAAAAATTTAGTAATATCTATTTGTTATTTATAAATACAAAAACTATAAATAATTTTTTACCAAGAAAAAAACCTACATTTTTCTATTCATATGAAAATAAAAAAATTACATCATCATGATCATCCCAAACATCCAATAATCATAAAACAAAACAACTACCACCCTATAAGCACATTTTGATAGTCTTCTCAAGAAAACAACATACTATAAACTAAATATTTAAAGTATCGTTGTTATCCAAAGAGTTTTCAACATATTCTTCCTAACATATTATGCCTTCAACCCCATCTAGTGCCTCTTTTGATAACTTGATAACTAGTTTGCTTCCATATTCTATTCATGATATATATGGGAAATATCCATAGAGACAAAAGAAGATAGGAGATCTTTTATACACCAACACCAATTGTGGAGAGAAATCACCTAAATGTTGAACTGATCATTTGCCCATTTTACAATTACCATTGAATCCCCATAGATTTTTAAATATTTGATCCCAAATGTTGAAGCCACCTTGCATAAACACCACAAAGCCACCAGCTCAGCTTTAGTATTTGTGCCATGTCCACAATTCAACTTGAATTTAAAAAAGTGATCTTTGTTTAGCTTGAGGATAACCCCAACCGCACATAAACCACCCTGTGCAGCTCCTGTAGCATCCTGTGAAAGAGAGATATTCACCACTTGACGAAGTTTGGAACCAAATTCATCATTAGCATAATATTCTTTATAAAGACTTAAAATCCCCATGCATATTTCATCCATTATAAGTTTCTTGTCTTCAAAAATGAGAGAGTTCCTGGCCTTCCATATACCGCAGGAAATGAAAGTAGGTAAGGAACTATGCTTAGTACAATCTTATACCAATGGAAAAAGTTATGTTCAAAGGATTGAGATCCTGAGGAATGTGTAATTTTGAGAGAAGAGGATATAGAAGGACAGAATTGTTTGGAAAATTAACAGTAAACAAAAATATGATCTATAGATTCCATTTATTCCTTACACAAAGCACACATGATTGGCCCAACCCATCCTCTATGTTAGGTTATCCCATGTCTTCAAGCAATTTTCAAAAGAGAGCCATATAAAACATTTTATTTTCAAAGGAATATGCCAACGCCACAATTTCTGGTACCACCATCTTGGACCAATAAAAGTATGTTCTTGAGCAATCACTATATATGCAGTCTTAGTTGAACATAACTTGTAGCAACATTAGAGTACCATATAAGGGAGTCTTCATCTGAGTTAAGTCTGAGGCCTGTATAACTTAAGAGAGATATATAATTGTTCCATTCCACAACCCATCGACTCCCCAAACCAAGACCAAAAGCAATCAGCTAGTAGAATTCAGAGGAGTGGAGGAATCTTGGTTTTTTAATATGAGCCAATAATACAAAACCCAGTTCTGCCAAATATTCTAACAAATATGTAGATAACTAATCATTATTCTCCATACCTATAATAGGTCCTATTCCAATCAGAGCATTAGTTCTTGCACCAACCTTCCATGTTAATCGAGTCTACCCAACCACGGGTAGGCATTAATAAAACCAGTCCATAATTTTGATGAATTTCTAGAATTCTTCACAGGATTTCTTAACCATGTCAATAAATTCCCCTTGATATATTTTCCATGAAGAACATCAATCCATAGACCTCTACCAAAGAGACCCCTCCAAAGACACTTCAAACATACAGCAGTACTGAAACAAAAGATGTTTTTTATATCCCATCCACCCTAGATTTTTGGCTTAGATATCCTTTCCCAATTTTCCATCTGTAATTTCCCTTTTTCAGCTTTTCCAGGCCAAAGAAATTTAAACATGAGCCTACAGATCCAACTCAAAATAGTGTTTGGCACCTTAGCCAAGGCTACCCAATAAACAAGCATACTAGACAATACATCTTTGAGTAAATTTCGTCTTCCACCCATATATAGAAACCTGAAAGACCAATGATTTATCCTTTTTTCAAATTTTGTGGAAAACCATTCTTTGATTATGTATCGATCAAGTTTTAAAAAATATCCCAGATATTTGAAACCATCCCTCATATCCAAAAATTTATAAGGCATGAAGGTTGTGCTTCATTGTTGTACAATCATGTCCACCTTATTTTTATAAAAGCTGGATTTTTTTATGCTAACCTCCATCTCAAAAGGTGCAGGTAAAAACCCCGAAACTGTAAATTTAGGATTTTTTTAAAAAATTCTTATGCTGGGAAAAACTTGACATCTTCCTATAATGTAGATGCTTGAATAATATTTATAATGCATCCTAATCAAAACTATAATTGTAATTTCAATCTATACAACATTTTCCATTATAAAATACAAAAATTTGAAAAAATTCACAACTCATATTAATATATTCTAACCATCCATATAACACGACTATCATATTTCTACTTAAATTTTGGTCATAAAACATATTCTTTGTGTAATACATTTCAACATGAAATGGCATACTCTTGGAGTATAACTTCACAATATAACTCAATACATCATTGATAATCATACAATTGAGTCCATTCAATTTATTGAATGGAATCTCTTTATACTCTTGATTATTTCCAAGCCAAATATCTTACTTTTTATAATATTTTAATATAAAAAGTATGTACTATAGACATTATAAATATATTCCTATATTCTATAATGTTGTTCCACATGACTAGCACATAAATTTATTAATACAATTTCCACAATCCCTGAATTATATATCAACTAAGAAATATTAATTTTAAAAACCAACATATAATATATGTGTGTCTTTGTGTCTAAGCACCTCAATCTATCTCTATTAAATAGATCGATCTATTATTTTGATTTACAAACTTTCTATTTATATGTAATTTTTATACTTTAAAATTTACTAGGCTCGTAAATGAACTTAATTTGGATATTGTTTTTTTTAATAGAAACTGGAAAAGGATTTAAATTATAGAAAGGTTGTGCACAGCCATTCATTACAAAATATAAACTTAAGTCTAAGTTCTGAGATGTTCTGAAGAGATTCCATCAAAATTTTCTCTAACCACTTGGTTCTAAAAATATTTCTATTTTTCTTCCTAGAAATTTCCAAAACAGAGGAGGGATATACCCTTATAAACTAAGAATTAAGCAATATAAAAAAACATCATTTAAACAGAAAGAGGAGAATTGTTATCATTCCTGGAACCCTTGCAGAACCTAAATTTGTTGCTAGACAGAAGCTTCATCCACTGGCAACATATCTTCAGCTGGAGATTCCTGGAAATGGTTGTATTGGGTCATCTTTTCCATCTTCAGAATTTCGTCTTTAATGATGTCCACAGTTCCCATAATTTCAATCAGATTCATTTCCAAATCATCAATGCAAAAATTCTGGCATGTGACCTGTTGTGAAATGTATCTCATGTCCTCAACAGATTCTCGATTTTACTTGAGGTCGGCACAGACTTCCTCATAAACTTTATTGAGATGGCGCTTGAAATATTCTACACTAGCCTTCAAAAAAGCCATACCTTCCATTAAACCTGCCATAGTTTCGAATTGTTGGACGCATTCAGATTTATCAGAGAAACAAGGCGAGATAAACAGGGATAACCTTTACTCCGAATTGTCAACATGCATTTTCAACCTTGTGATTATGCTAAGTCTATAAAAAAATTCGCGAGGTATATCATTAGAACCTATGTAGTAAGATTACTCTATAATCACATCTATTTATGCAATCCTATTGATAGAGGGTCGATCTTCATACACAAATTCTCCAGCAGAACGATTAACTTTACAAAAATTATAATCAGAGAATCGATCTCTGTATTATTCATATATATTAATACTTAGCAACAGTTATGAGAAGATCTAAACGCAGTCATTTACAATAATTTTATACACAGAGGTTAGGCAGAGGACCGATTTTGGTACGCAATCATGGAAATACACAATTTTTTTGTAAGCAAGGGATTTATTTCCTATTATCTACATTTCTTAGACTCATAACAACTAAGGCGACCTCAATATTAAGATATCGACCTTCACTCACATCTATTAAGTACTTTACGTGCCAAAACCGATCAGGAAATTGATCTATGTATATGTATAGAGATGGATTTCCCCAAATCTTACAGAGATCCATCTCCATAATAATAAATAAGGTGCAGCGTTTATTAAAACGAAAAAATGCATAATCCAATAAAATAATTGCATACAAACAGAGATATGAGCTTTGTATTGAGATTCAATAATATATATATATATATAGTTTTCCCAAATCATATAGAGATTTAACTACGTAATAATAATTAAAATACAACATGTATACAATAAAACGAGAGACCAATATAATTTTTTTATGCAGACGAAATCCGAACTTTGTATTAAGGTTTCGACTATATGTATGTGTGTAATTCTATCAGATCGCAAAACTTATCAATAACATTAACACTGATTTCGTTTTCATAAGAACTGGAAGCCATCAATCAATATTTTTCTCTTACAGTATGTACTCACCTACAATCCATCCTGAAATAATTTATCTTTATACTTCTAACTATCATAAGAAAGAAAAAAACTCAAACTGTAAACCTTAAAGTGCAACACATAAATCCTGAAAAAACTAGCATTAAGGTCATACTTGAGATCTTCGACTATATTCTCTTGATGGACATGCACATAGAGTTTCCCAGGATTTTTCATTATTCCCATCTTAGAAAGACTATATAGTTATATAACTTTATATAGTTATATAGCTATATATAGTTATAACTATATATAGTTTTATAGTTATAACTATATAGTTATAGGTATTTAACTATATAGCTATAACTATAACCAATACAAGTATATTTTATTTGACACTAAGGATTAGTAACATTTATCTGCATGACTAGTTTTGTTTTCCCCTCCATTCGCAAAAAAACGTTACCCATCTTCATGTTTTCACCCAAAGGTTAGAGGGAAGGGGGGGAGATAGAGAAAGAGAAGAGTAGGGGGGTGAGAGAACACAGCATGAGATAGAGATCAAGGGGGTTTGGGGAGGAGTAGGGTGGTTAAAGAGAAGGGGGGTTTATGTGAGAAGTGGAGGGGTTGGGGTTAGAGTGAGCAAGAGAAAGAGAGAGGGAGAGAGATAAAGGAAGAGAGATGGGGGAAGGTTAGTGTCATGGGGAGGGGGATTAGGAGAGACAAATATAGAAAGGGGTTTAGGGATATGGGGAGTAGGAGAGAGATAGAGAGTGGGTTTAAGGGTTGGGGAGTATGAGAGAGATAGAGAGAGGAGGGGTTGTTAGGGGGTTAGAGGTAGAGAGAGAGAGGGGAGTGTTAGGGGGTTAGAGTTAAAGAGAGAGGGGGTGTTAGGAGGTTGGGGGTAGGTGGAGGAGGGGAGAGAGTGAGAGAGGGGGTTAGTAAGGGTAAGGGGGAGAGAGAGAGAGAGAGAGAAATAGGAAGGGAGATAGTGGTATGGAGAGGCATAGAGCTGTGTACATGTGTGTGTGATAGAGAGAGAGAGAGAGTGTGTGTGTGTGTGTGTGTGTGAGAGAGAGAGAGAACTAGCGAGGTAGTAGGGTGTTAGGGGGTTGATGGAGAGAGGGGGGGGGGTGGGGGGTGTTAGGGGTATGGGGATTAGGAGAGATATAGAGAGAGGGTGGGTGTTAGGGGGTTAGAAATAGGGGGTTATAGGTAGAGAGAGGGGTGGGTGTTGGGGGTTTATAGGTAGAGAGGGGGGGTGTTAGGGGGTTAAGGGTAGGGAGAGTAGGAGAAAGATATAGAGAGGGATGGGTTAGAGGGTTGGTTAGGGATGTTAGGGGTAGGGGGAATAGGATAAAGATAAAGAGAAGGGGGGTTATAGGTAGGGGGTTACAGGTGCAGGTTACAAGTAGATAAAAAGAGGGGGGTGTTAGGGATAGGGGAGTAAGAGAGTGATAGAGAGAAGGGGGGTTAAAGGTAGGGGCTTATAAGTAGAGGGGCGATTTGGGGGAGAAGCCCCCAAAAGAAATTTTATTGGTTGTTTTGTTGGTCAACAGTTTACGGGGCCATGGTATTGGGTAGTCCGTGGTATTTTTCCATGGTAATTCCCTTTAAAAGGAAGACATTGTAATACGGCTGTGTAATGTATTGTAGCATCGTAAATATCTCTGTGATTGTGTAAGAGAGACTGAGAGAGAGTGAAGAGGAAGTTGCAACGGATGGGTTGCAGGTTGTATCCCTTCATTTGCTGGATGCTATAATAATTAAATGACTAGCAATTTCTTCGTGGACGTAGCCCAAATTGGGTGAACCATGTTATATTGGTGTATCTCTTATATTGTGTATATGTGATTTATGTTTGCATCTTGTTTATTGTTATTGCTCTGCGATCCTGTTTTTCTAACAATGAGGGGCTATTAGGGAGTGAGAAGTAGTGAGATGGGGTTGTTAGTGACTGAGAGGTAGAGAGAGGGGGCGGTTTAGGGGTAGGGGGTTAGAGGTTGAGAGGTGTTAGGGTTCTAGGGGTAGGAGGAGTATGAGAGAGAGAGAGAGAGACGAGGAAATGAGTTAGGGGTAGATAGAATATGATAGAGATAGAGAGAGGGTGGGAGCTATCAAAGGTAGAGAGGGGGGGATGTTAGGGGGTTAGAGATAGAGAGGGGGGGTCTTAGGGGTTTATGGGTAGTGGAGTAGGAGAGAGATAAAGAGAGGGGGGGATTTTATGGGGTTATAGGTGGAGAGAGAGGGGTGGGTATTAAAGTTTTCGAGGTAGAGAAGGGTGGGTGTTAGGGGGTTACGGGTATAGAGGGGGGGTTAGGGGGTTAGTTCTAGTGGTAATAGGAGAGATATAGAGAGAGGGGGGGTTATGGGTAGGGGGAGTAGGAGAGAAGTAGAGAAAGAGGAGTTATGGGTAGGGAGCGTAGGAGAGAGATAGAGAGAGGGGGGTTAGGGGTAAGGGGAGTATGTGAGAGATACAAAGAGGGGGGTTGTTAGAGGTAGAGAGAAAGGGCTGGTGTTAGGGGTTGGGGGTAAGGGGAGTATGTGAGAGATACAAAGAGGGGGGTTGTTAGAGGTAGAGAGAAAGGGCTGGTGTTAGGGGTTAGAGGTGTCATGTTAGGGGGGTTGCGGGAGAGAGAGAGAGAGAGAGAGAGAGAGAGAGGAGTGGGAGTTTGGTAAAGACAGGAAGATAATTTTTTGTCAGTTTGAGAAGTATTTGCATAGATGTGCATTTTTATTATGATATTGGTAATTGTTTTCTTTTTAGAATTTTTGAAGAGCAACTTGAGTTCCTAGTAACGTTTGTCATTTTTTTTAAATAGAAACCACTCATGTAAAGTGAAGATGCTACACTGAATGAATGCCATATTTGTTAGGAAGAAGACAACAAAGGAAATATGGAGAATCCATGTGCCTATTCTAGCACCTTGAAGGTGTAGGGTTGAGGGGGGTATATAAGAGTGGTTTGCACATTGTTGTTAAATTTTTCTCGTTATTGAGTGTTTATTATTGAATACTTGATTCAAAATATGTGTTCTTTTCTCCACAGTATGTTCACAAGAGATTCCTAGAGCATTGATCCCACAAAAAAGGAGATTCCATATGTGAATTGTGTTATCAGGTTCATGGTTTTTTATTTTGCAATTATTATTTTTTGGTCAAAAATTAAAATATATATATATATTCTTACAATTATTATTACCCTACCATAATATATTGAATCAACAATGTATCGTAATAATGCTAGGGGTTCCTCTCTCCTTTGGGTCCATGGCTCGAAGATTGACTTATTTGACAATGTTTGAATCTAGGGTTTCCTTCACTAAGAGAAATTGCATTTTATGCATTAAGGGGTCAATTTGGGTGTTGGAGCTACTCATCATCTCTCCACCATGGCTATCATGAAACCTTAGTAGAGGCTATGACTAGTTGTGGGGCACTCATGGGTATCTCTGGTAAAATATACCTTTAAGTTTATAAAATTAGCTCATATTTTGAGTTGGAAAATGATTTACAAATTTAAATGATGGAATTATAATCAAGATATCCCGCATTTCCACCAAAAATAAAGAACCCTGCTTCTTCTTTTCTTTCAAACCGACCAAACTTTACCGTATTTCCACCAAAAATCAATAGCAACAAAGATACTGGACTGTAAAACCGAGATTGATGTTTGACAATTTTACAAATTGACAGGAAATCGTTTCTATTTTCGCAAGAGATTGAAAATGAAATCATTCATGCATTGGCCGCGGTCAACACACAAACCGATCCAACGTCTAAAATTTGGAAATTCAATTCAATTACATTATGAATTTGTATGCTAGACGTTCGAACCAACCAAATAAAATTAGGAAAGCATAGCGCTTTTCAGACCATCTACTTCGAATAAATTTCAAGGAAGACTTACGAAGATTCTGTAGCATTGATTCGATGAAGAAACTAAATGGACTTAACAACTTTGGAAATGTGAAGTTTTCAGATGATTAAGTTGATATTTTTTTGAAATATGCCTGTTTGCAATTTAAATTTAGAAAGAATCCTGTAAATATTTCATAACAGAATTTGATAATTTATAATAGAACAATATCATTATGAATAAATATAAATTTTTAAAATTTATATTAAAATTCCTCGCATTTCATGAATTTTTTAGTTTTATGTAGACCATTTTATACTAAGAAATTACCGCGCTGTCGTCGGTAACAAATGCTAACGTAACAAACATGAGCACGAAGGATACCACGACTTCCATGGCCAAGGCCTGCAGTGTTGTTCCGAAAGGAATAGTTATACATGTGTTCGATACTACGTTAAACATAATAGGAAGTGAAAAACACACTGATATTGAGCCACACAATTGAGCTACAACCTAAGGCAGCACCTGCACATCAATTACATCTGCTTTTAGCTATCCTCCTGAGAATATGTATATTCCAATTTTTTGGATCAAGATCAAAGGGTTTATCAGAATGAGAGAAGATAGTGACCTGCTTCCAGATATGCTTGCACCATCTTTCATATTTGTGGGTCAAGCTCCAAATGGACAACGTGGATGGACTACGTGGAAGCGGGGCAGCAGCCTGGGGAAGAAGCAGTGGGTCGATAAGCAATAAAGCTCTGATAAGTTAATTTGATTAGAATGGCATTTAATGCCTCGTTGAGTTGTAAAATTTTCGAATTTTTTATTTTTAAAGTAATTTTATTTTTTAAAACATAAAAGTCTCGAGTAAGGATTTATGTCAAATCCCAAGTGTATTTCACCAATAGAAAAATTCCATTTTAAATTTTTAGAAAATAGAAAATATTTTTTCAGTTTTCAAAATATTTAATTTAATAAACCATTTTCTAAAAACATTGAAAAGCATTATAAAAAAATTTGTTTAAAAATTCAACAAATACAAGTCAATAAAGTTTGACTTGTCAATCCAAAAGTATATCCTTGCCTTGCCCGGGCTAATAAAAATATTAATTCATATTAGTTGGAATTTGTTATTTATTTTTTTTGACACATGTAAGTGTAATTTTTTAATTGGGATATTGAAGAATATTTTTAATTTTATTAAATATTGATAAATATTTATCAAAATCTTTTTGTTGAGCCTCTTCACAATATATATTTTCAATAAAAAAAACAATTTTTACTAGATATCTGTGTATTTAGACAAGATACCCCAATGTATACCTCTAATACCTATAAAACTCTATATCCTACATCCCCTCAATGCTTACAGTATATTAACCTTATTTTTTACAATTTAAAATCTCTCTTTATGAATGGATGTGATAAGATGTTGGTCGACAAGGTGAAGCCCCCCAAATTTTATCCTTGAATTATCAAATTTTAAAAATGGTTTAAACCACAAACTTTCTCATTCTTAACAAAATGTACATCTCTAAATATCTTATCCTTCTTTTTTTAATACATTTAAAATTAAATTAAATTATAAAAAAAAAATTATTATTATATATATATGTAATATACCTTTTTTATACCCTTATTATTTTGTATATGTAATTGAATATTGTACTTGTTTTCTAGTGAGAAGCTCAAGGCCAAGGCCCCACCAGTAAACCTTGTAAGCTATGTGGTTAATTCCTAAGTTGTAAATTGTAAACCTAGGAGACTAAATGACTGTGACGCAACTTAACGACGGGCACTGAATCCACTAGGGGGAGAGGATTGATGGCTGGAAAGCCACAAGAATCTAGTTAGTGATGACAACTTTCATCCTAAGACGTCGAACACTTGAGAAATTGTTTATTGTTAACCTAGAAACTTTTATATGGCATCGTAAGCTGAGGCCAAAATCTATGACCTTGGTATTATCATAAAGACAAATGTTATTGATGATCCCAAGCGATTATCTTAACTACTATTATAACAAAGCAATTGTCTTATTTCCGGCAAGAAAGTGCCATGGAAATACCATAAACTCCTAAACGAAAAGAATCTTAAGAATTAGTACTAGCTTACTATTGACAATACTATTAAATTATTTTGCAAAGGCAAGGTAAACCAATAAATATTACAAGTGAGGTAATATTATGATGAAAAGTATTACATTCATAAGTATAAAATGAACTATCATTATAGTGAACGAATTTTCTATTTTGGAAACAATGGTTATAAGCATATTATTAGTGAAATGGAAGAGAGCCTAAGGTCTGTTTCATTTTTTTATGTGTGATAACATGGCCTTCTTGGTATCACTATACCTAAGAAAGAGTTAGTTCTTCACTAATCACTTAAAAGTTTAAGTATGGTCCTAGACTTAGGTAAGGGGCTAAATGGCCAAACATTTTCTTTGGATTACCCATCTACTAGCATAAAACTAGGTGCTTTTAAATAAATTTTAATAATTAGATATGATTTATATCTTATTGGCCAAGTTTTGACACCATTAAAATTACTATACCAATAAAATGGTTATATATATATATATATATATATCGAAGGCAATTCATAGGCATTTATATAATTTGAAAGAGGTTATCTCAATTATTGATGAATCTATATAGATAGATTGATATATGAAACCTATGGTATATATATATATATATATATATATATATATATATATATATATATATATATATATATGTTTTAGTATAAATTAATAAATATGTGCCATTTGTACGATATATATATATATATATATATATATATATATATATATGTGGAATAATATATAACTATGTTAGTTATACATATATAACAAAGGGTTCCATTATATTTATATATGAAGCTGCCATTTGGCATACCGGTAGCACCTATTGTCCAAATGGCATATGCGACTCCCAGTTAACAAGCATCTAAGGTAACCATGTGATGTGTTACAGAATCCTCGAGGTAGTGGCCAACCTTATGTGTGTTTAAAATGAGAAGCCGTGAGGGGGATGGGTGGGTCTCTCTCTCTTCCTACAATACGAAGTTGATGTTTGATTGAATGAGGAGAATGTTTAAAGAAAAAACACTGGGTCGTTTTTCTATTTTTAGGGGATATGTTCCTTGCTGCGCAGAGGTAAAGGGATGGCTTATTGCGAGCTGATCCCTATAATGTTTGGTATAATATGTATGCTCTGTGTGTTTTCGATAGTGTCCAGATAACTCATAGTGCTGAGTTTGATCTATATTTTTCCGTTCTTGATATATATATATATAGAGAGAGAGAGAGAGAGAGAGAGAGATTATCAACTCTTTGCTAACCGAGTTCTGTAGATCGTTGAGGAAGGGATGGGATAGCCCGCAGGCTTGATCCCTGTCCTGTCCAATTGTTATATATATGTGTGTGTGTGTTATAAACTCTCTGTTAACCAAGTTATGTTGATTGTTGAGGAAGGGATGGGACAGCCCGCAGGCTTGATCCCTATCCTGTCCAATTGTTGTATATATATTTTATAAATTCTCTGCTAGCCGAGTTCTATATATGTCCGTAATACACTAAACCGTGAAGACATAGCTAGTGTAGATCTCTGTAATAATTTTCTGTTGTCTATTATATGATACCCTGCATCACGTTTATGAGTACACGTTTTAGTATAAATTAATAAATATGTGCCATTTGTATGATATATATATATGTGGAATAATATATAACTATGTTAGTTATACATATATAACAAAGGGTTCCATTATATTTATATATGAAGCTGCCATTTGGCATACCGGTAGCACCTATTGTCCAAATGGCATATGCGACTAACAGTTAACAAGCATCTGAGGTAACCATTTGACGTGGTACAGAATCCTAGAGGTAGTGGCCAACCTTATGTGTGTTTAAAATGAGAAGCCGTGAGGGGGATGGGGGGGTATCTCTCTCTTCCTGCAATATGAAGTTGATGTTTGATTGAATGAGGAGAATGTTTAAAAAAAAACACCGGGTCGTTTTTCTATTTTTAGGGGATATGTTCCTTGCTGCGCAGAGGTAAAGGGATGGCTTGTTGCGAGCCGATCCCTGTAATGTTTGGTATAATATGTATGCTCTATGTGTTTTCGATAGTGTCTAGATAACTCACAGTGCTGAGTTTGATCTATATTTTTCCGTTCATGATATATATATATATATATATATTATCAACTCTTTGCTAACCGAGTTCTGTAGATCATTGAGGAAGGGATGGGATAGCCCGCAGGCTTGATCCCTGACCTATCCAATTGTTATATATATATATATATATATTTTATAAACTCTTTGTTAACCAAGTTATGTTGATCGTTGAGAAAGGGATGGGACAGCCCGCAGGCTTGATCCCTTTCCTGTCCAATTTTTGTATATATATTTTATAAACTCACTGCTAACCGAGTTATGTATATCTCCGTAATACACTAAACCGTGAAGACATAGCTAGTGTAGATCTCTGTAATAATTTTCTGTTGTATATTATATGATACCCTGCATCACATTTATGAAAGCGCTGATCTCTGGCAAGGTTAGGTTATATATATATTTGATAGATCTTCGTAATACACTAAACCGTGAAGACGAAGCTAGTGTAGATATCTGTAATAATTTCCTATTGTATATTATATGATACCCTGCATCACGTTTATGAAAGCATTGATCTTTGGAAAGGTTAGGTTTTATATATATATATATATATATATATATATGATAGATCTCTATAATACACTAAACCGTGAAGACACGGCTAGTGTAGATATCTGTAATAATTTCTAGTTGTATATTATATGATACGCTGCATCACGTTTATGAAAGCGTTGATCTCTGGCAAGGTTAGGTATATATACATTTTATAGATCTTTGGAACACACTAAACCGTGAAGATGCAACTAGTGTAGAGATCTCTGTAAAAGTTCAAGTTAGTATTTTAGCTGCATATGATACTCTTTATCAAAGGTTAAGTGTCATGTCCCCTCTTACCAAAATAAAATAAAATTCTTGGGTCTAATGACCCTACAGTACTGTGTATACTTACGCCATAAATTATTAATTATACTTAGTAATTTATCATAAGCATAACACGATACGTATGTCTATCACACATTCTACGGAATGCTTGTCATGACTCCTTCTAAAGTGCTATAGTCTTTCAGACTATATGCACCCTTACATCTTTTATGTGATAACATATAGTATACTTGATCAAGCGTATGTGTCGCGAGGTCCTTTATGCCAACATGATTGTTAAATTTTCTGAATTTACTTCAATCTGATCTAGGATCTTAACTGAGAGAACAACATGTACAGCATATCAATCATGGAGACAATAATGCAAGCACACAAGAGACACAAAGATTTACTTGGGGAAAACCATAAAGGTGAAAAACCCCAATAACTTCCTCAGAGATAGATAGAGCAATGATACAACCAACCAAGAGAGATAGCCATAACCTAGCAGCAGATCCTCCTCCTCCATAAGTGCGCCACTCCTCCTTGAGTGCATGTGTGAGAAGTGAGTGATCAAATAGAGTGCCTCCCGCACTCTATTTATACATAACTTGACTTGCCTTTTTACCTAACTCATGTAGGCTCGAACTTAACCACATAACATAATGCTGACTGGGCCGACCCCCAATAGGGTGGTCTAATAACCCTTTGACCCACATGGCCGACCCCCAATAGGGTGGTCTAATAACCCTTTGACCCACATGACTTATACAGGGCCGACCCCAAACAAGGTGGTCTAATAACCCATCAAGTATAAGTTACGACACTTACAATATAAATGACGACACTTCCGTATAGAGGAATAAAACCATCTCTATAGGAATACAATATACATATATGTGAAATACATTCCGAAGTTACATATACATCAACACTCCCTCTTAACTAGGAAGGTATTTCTCAGCACAGTTCTTCTAACACAAGTCATCTTCTCTGGATCATCGTCACTGGATAATCGTCATCGAGTTATCATCATCATCACTGCTGCTGCTATCTCAATCAATCTCTGAATCTACTCATCATAGGAAGTTCTACAGAGCCAGTCCTTTTTCATACTGGATGTAGGCCCACCACCTGCAGGTCTTCATCATCACTGGCCATACTGTGGAATCCTCAGGACATATTACGTGCGTCACAAAACCTCGAAAGAGCATCCCAGGCTATTACGAGCACACAGCTCTACCTATAGGATCTCCCAGGGAAACGAATTACATGTGACCTCACCACAAAACCTCGCAAGAGCATCCCAGGCTGTTACGAGCACACAGCTCTACCTATAGGATCTCCCAGGGCAACGAATTACATGTGGTTATGGAAAAACCTCGCAAGAGCATCCCAGTACTGATTATGGGCACACATCCCAACCTATCGGATCTCCCAGGGAAACGAATTACATGCCATAGGACAAAACCTCGCAAGAGCATCTGCCAGATATCCCAGGGCGCTATTATATGCCATAGGCCTCGAAAGACTATCTGCAGATCTCCCAGGGCAACGAATTACATGTCCTCCCAGAGCAAAACCTCGAAAGAGCATTTGCCAGATGTCCCAGGGCACCGAATTACATGCCATAGGCAAAACCTCGAAAGACCATCTGCAAATCTCTCAGGGCAACGAATTACATGCTCATCTGCACAACCTGATCCACGGCCATAGAGTATCAACCTGATACTCACCATACATCATCCTGATGTATCCATGATCATCCTGATCATCATCACTGCAACGTCCTGCTGCATGTCATCTGGAGCAACATCCTGAAGCTCGTCATCTATGATCATCCTGATCATCACTGCAACATCCTGCTGCATGTCATCTGGAGCAACATCCTGAAGCTCGTCATCTATGATCATCCTGATCATCACTGTAACATCCTGCTGCATGTCATCTGGAGCAACATCCTGAAGCTCGTCATCTATGATCATCCTGATCATCACTGCAACATCCTGCTGCATGATCCACCTGATCATCAATGCATCTACCTGATGCATACCAAGTATCATACATGATCCTCCTGATCATCAATGTATCCACCTGATACAAATACATGATACATATCATCATACATGATCCTCCTGATCATCAATGTATCCACCTGATACAAATACATGATACATATCATCATACATGATCCTCCTGATCATCAATGCATCTACCTGATGCATACCAAGTATCTACCTGATACATATCATCATACATGATCCTCCTGATCATCAATGTATCCACCTGATACAAATACAAATACATGATACATATCACCATACATGATCCACCTGATCATACAATGTATCCACCTGATACATATACAGATACATGGTCCAAGCATCCAACATGATGCATATACATAAATGATCCAAGTGATCATATCCAGCATCCAACATGATGCGTACATAAAAATGATCCAACTGATCATATCCAGCATCCAACATGATGCGTACATACATACAAAAAATGATCCATCTGATCATATCCAACATCCAGCATGATGCGTACATACATACATAAAATGATCCAACTGATCATATCCAAGCAGAAACCAGAACATCATCCAGCGCTTACATCCACAGCCATGTGAAGGACCCCCCTTCCAACATGCTTGGAATGGCTTCAGCAAATGTGTCCATCACTTCTTCCTCGAAGTGTCCTTGATCTGAAGAACGCCAAGCCTCTCTCTGAAGTACTCGAACTTCACCCTGGCTAGTGGCTTCGTCAGCACATCTGCAATCTGCTCGTCTGTCGCAACATACAGGAGCTTCACAGCTCCTCTCTGCACCATATCCCTGATATCGTGATATTTGATCTCTATGTGTTTCGACCTGTCATGAAACACTGGGTTCTCGGACAGCTTCACACAACTCTGGTTATCACAGAAGATACCAGTAGCCTCCAACGGGAGATCAAATAGCTCAGACAGTAGCTTCCGTAGCCATACTGCCTCACAACTAGCTGAACAGGCTGCAACATACTCTGCCTCAGCTGTACTCAGTGCTACGCAGGACTGCTTCCTGCTAAACCAAGAGATCACACCTGATCCCATACTGAAGCAGCACCCAGATGTTCTCTTCCTGTCTGCAGCACTGCCAGCCCAATCTGAATCAACATAACCCTGTAGGTTAAACTATTGATTCACCTCATACTTGAGCCCATAATCCACTGTACCCTTCAGGTACCTCAGAACATGCTTTACAGCAATCAGGTGAACACTCCTCGGATCCGTCAGGAACTGGCTCAATGTGTTCACAGCAAAGCAAATGTCCGGTCTCGTGTTCGTCAGGTACATCAAGGACCCAATCATCTGACGATACATAGAGACATCAACCGCCTCAGATGAAGCATCACATAGAAGCTTCAGATTCGATGCCATAGGTGTGGCCATGGCCTTGCAGCCCATCATCCCAAATCTCTTCAGGATATCTACTGTGTACTTCCCTTGTCCAAGAAAGATTCCATCTGCACTCTGCCACACCTCCATGCCAAAAACAAATAGTGCATCATCCCCAAGTTCTTCATCTCGAACTCGGTAGTAAGCTTCCACTGCGTATCAGCAATCAATCTATCTTCACCATACCAAGTTCTGCACATATATGATTTCCTATCATGTGTCTCAGAACCAAGTGGATGCTCTACATACACTTCTTCTTCAACTACACCATTCAAGGAAGCTGTCTTGAATCCATCTGGTGTATCTTTTATTTCATCACTTTTATATTTCTCAATGCTGCCATCTGCAACATGCTTGATCTGATAGTTCCATTTGGAAGTCATAGCAAACTTCCCTTCATGTCTTGGGATTACATCCCAAACATCATTCTTCATGATCGACGGATCATGGCATTTCATTTCTTCATCCCAGATCCTGGGAACTTCAATATCTTCAATATCTTCAATAGATATCTTTGTTGCTAGAACAAATGTTGTAGTTCTTCTTTTGTAGGAGATGGCATACGATCTTTCCTACACAACAAGTTAAATTGCATGATTAGAAAACATCTCATAGTTTTCAGAACAAATTCTTACACATAAAGAAATATGCCATACAGTCATGCAATTATCTTAGCCAATGCTTCAATACAACATTTATCCATATTCCGTAACTTTCTAGATGCCTTCCAATCTCTACCAGAACATTGTTAAGAGTGTGCACAACTCCCAACATGTCAGCAAAGAGGTTTCATTCTAGATAAGTAGCAATGGAATGTTGTTCAGTGCCATAGGCCACTTACCCATGCATATTAGGAGTATACTGTTCATCAATGCAATTATTCTAATATGCATAATACACAACCTAATTCTAGGAACATCAGTATATACATTATTGAACAGTATTATTTAAGAAATGACAATTCAAATACTTATCTTTGTTTGTTCGTTGGGTGGACTCCCTCTGAGTCTTCGCTTCCTTGCAGGAGCTGCTGGAGTCCTAATCTGAAGTAACTTCTTCTACACCTTTCTGTTGTGGGATGTAGAGAGATGGTCAACTCCCTCTGAATATCTGCATCCTTTCATAAATCACTGGAGTGTACTCCCTCTTGATCTTTGCTTCCTGGATTACCTGTCCTTGAACTTACATTCATCCTTGGTTCCTATGCATGCTTATTAGTATCATGATTGTGTTATCCTTGTGATCTCATATAAAATCATACATTCATTAGTATACTATTAAAACACAATAATCTCAAGCATGTATAGTCATGATCATTTCAAACAGAAATAATAAGCATTAGCATTCAAGGTTTATGTAGGATTCTTATGGTTAGTCAAATCATAAGAAACATAACATGTCTAAACCTGTAATTACTCAAACATATGACTCTTCAGGTTAGTTGAATCATCAATCAAGATAAGAAACATAATATGCATACAACCATGATTATTCAAACCTATGACTTCATGAATAATCATTATCAACAACAGTATAAGATCCTAACACAAGGTAGGATTCTAACTTGATATAGGAAAAACATACCTGGATTAGCATGCTAGCTATTTATGTCTAACATACTCACATGATGTCTTCTTGTTCTTCTTCAATGACTTGTGCTAGTAACCTGTATATCTCATAGGTTAACTATTACAAAACCAAGTTATACATACCTCGTAAATGGATCTTCTATGAGATCCATGACAATGGATGAATCTTCGTCCTTATATCATCATGATCATATGTTCTTGAACTGGAACATGATTTGTCTTTCTTGGTGTACCTTTCATGTTAGTAGGCAACATAAACCTCATACAACACCATAATGCATTAGTACAATCATAAGTGTCAACACCCTAACCAATGAATATTTTCTATCATGCATTCATAATTTTGTTAAGGTGATACGACAAATCTAAAATCAAAATTGTACTAACCGTAATAACATGAAGACAAACATACCATAAACTTAATCATGGAAAAATATCGAAACATACCTCGATGAGTCATACCTGTCGAGATCGCTTGAAATCTTCTTATGTAAGGCCTTAGCCTCATCTCCCTCTGAAACAGGAACTTCTTCACTTATGCAGGTGACCAATCCATCTTCTTCTAGGATTAACCCAATCCACTTGATTTGCAAGAACTGGACCTAGAGCTGGATATGGGTTTGTCAGAGAAACCCCAAAAAATTCAAACTTTGAATTTCAAACTTCTGAAAGGATAGAAATATGCGCCTTGATGAGCTGATCAAACTGGTATATTCAGAATTTGAAAACTGCAAAGTTTCACTCTTCAATTTTGCCTTTGAAACTTCCACATTCACTGGACGTGACCCTGAACTGGGTTTTGATGAAGCCCACTCTTCTGCCCAATCAAAATGTTTGATCCAAAGCTCTAAGCTTCTATTTTTCTGAGGAGCTTCCAGCCGTGGTCACAGATTTCAAAAATACCCATTTTTACAGAAGCCCTAATTTTCCACTTTTCTGATCAAAGTCCCGAACTAGGGTCTAATCAAGCCCGGCCTTCTACCCAACCAAAAATTCTGATCTTGGTCTCTAAATTTCTATTTTGATAAGTAGCATCCAGCCGTGGTCTCTGATTACAAAAATTCCAACTTTCTCCAAAGCCCTAAATTCTGGAAGCCATGAATAAAGGTACTCGAAAATAATTCTGTTTTGACAGAAATATGTACCTGATTGTTTCTGGTGTAACTCTGAAATTTTTGATCCACAGGGTCTGAAAAATTTTCCTGAGATAGCTTGACCTGTTATCTTTCCATCCTGACAGGTCTGACCTCAATTGGATTCTCTGAGAGAGAGTTATGCCAAATGTTGCAACGTGACCTGTTTTGGGATAAAACAGGAGAGCGAACTTGTACGGCGTTCCACGTGTCACTGTTTTAACTTCGGCCTCTGAAAAAGTTTTCTGAGATAGTACAGACTGTGTACTACCTGTCACTTTTTACTAAATTTCATTTGGAGCTTCCTAGCCCAAGATATGACCTTTTTCCCAAGGTCACCTGATTTTGACTCAGATCTGGAAGAGGCAGAAACCCTATATTGTACAGATCATAAATCACAAAGTACAACGAATTAGAGGTTGTCCTTTGGACACAAGGTACCTGGAGATTTAATCTTCGTCCTGTAACAATTTCAGATCCGAAAACTTCGCCAAAACAGATTTATAGCGAAAGTGCTACGATGACTGGTTTTGGCTATATCAAGCCCTAGCATCGTAAGTGCAACAAGTGTCATTCATGCCATATCATGCCTTCTTTCAGGCTAGCTCTGATACCATGTTAAATTTTCTGAATTTACTTCAATCTGATCTAGGATATTAACTGAGAGAACAACATGTACAGCATATCTACAGCATATCAATCATGGAGACAATAATGCAAGCACACAAGAGACACAAAGATTTACTTGGGGAAAACCATAAAGGTGAAAAACCCCAATAACTTCCTCAGAGATAGATAGAGCAATGATACAACCAACCAAGAGAGATAGCCATAACCTAGCAGCAGATCCTCCTCCTCCATAAGTGCGCCACTCCTCCTTGAGTGCATGTGTGAGAAGTGAGTGATCAAATAGAGTGCCTCCCGCACTCTATTTATACATAACTTGACTTGCCTTTTTACCTAACTCATGTAGGCTCGAACTTAACCACATAACATAATGCTGACTGGTCCGACCCCCAATAGGGTGGTCTAATAACCCTTTGACCCACATGGCCGACCCCCAATAGGGTGGTCTAATAACCCTTTGACCCACATGACTTATACAGGGCCGACCCCAAACAAGGTGGTCTAATAACCCATCAAGTATAAGTTATGACACTTACAATATAAATGACGACACTTCCGTATAGAGGAATAAAACCATCTCTATAGGAATACAATATACATATATGTGAAATACATTCCGAAGTTACATATACATCAACAATGATGACACATACTAACCTCTACCCAAGCGATAGTGAACGCATACGTTCTACCTGAACCAAGGGTGTAACATTTAATGACATGCCTAAGCATAATGCACTTAACAAGGACACCCTAGGTCCTGGTATCATTTCTCGCTTACTTATCCTTTACATACATAGACAGATCAATGCTGCATCTCAATACATAAACTCATATATAGGTTCTATGTCCATAAATGAACTTCGGCCATAATACAAACATTTATATGTATATAACACTATACATAGACATGCCATCATAAACTAATATTAGCGTTAATATTACAATTATCAACCTTGCAAGGGCTTCATGATTCAATAGACATTTATAACATTGATTTTAAATTATCTATTAAAATGAGAAAGGCCACCCAAATAATTATATGTGTATATATAAATATATATTAATACATAGCCCATATGTATTAATAATATCTTTAAATATCATACCATATAACATTAGGGTTATTATTTCCATAAACACAATGGTTAAATACTTTGCACCATGGTCTAACAATCCCACTCATATATATAAATATATATATATATATATCACAAATTACTATATGTTAAACTTATAGTATTATTCGTTTTGGGCCATAACATAAAACTATGGATACCATAGGTGTAAATATATATAAAGTTATATATATTTTATACAAACCTATAGTGCCCTTGTTTATAAGACCTAAGGCGCCATCCGTGCCATCCACTATGCATATAATGTATGGGATAAACAACAATGTAAAGCGTTATCCTTAAGGCTCAACGCCATATACTTAACACATAATGGTGAATTAAAATATAAGTGGTCGCTAATGAGAGCCGACCCTACAACTCGACGTGGCTCAATCATCCAAACGTTACTCACTTAAAGTTGAAGGTTAAGACCAATCAACATTTGTATCGACGGGAATCCATACTGCCATGTTAACCATGATGTTGAACCTACGAATGAACGTAGCACGACTCCAATGATAACATGGATTATTGCTGTGTGACTCGGCTAACCCTTGCTTCTCGACTCGATAGGTGGCATGAGTGGTTCGTGGCTTGCGCCACACAGGATTGACCATTCCAACTATACATTTTAAACCCATTCCTTGCTGTCTTGTTGGCAGGTGACAAGGACTCTTGTTCACATGGATGGAAGGTCGTACACTTACTGCGTTGAAGGCTTGGATGACGTGGTGGAAGTGGTTGTTCGTTCCATTAATTGAACTCCATCAGTGGAATGCCACCCCGAGGCATACTGTACACCAAACCTGCACTGCATTAAACTCCCGTCAATGTGATCCATCGATGGTGATCTGAGCAAATGCATGGATATTGGCGAGAGGTTTATACACCGTTGATTCGGGTGATGGACTTTCATGCCTAGCCCTTTCACGTCTGCAATAACTCCATTACTCTATCAGTCATAGTGGTCTCCACCTACTCTCCCTGGTATTCAGCGTTGGTAGTCCTTTCACTTGTCATTTGTCTTAGTGTTGTTCTGTCGCGCAGAGGGCTTCGGCTCTGCGCGGTGTAAGGTGTATGAGCTACCAAGCTTCGGCACTCTCATTTCCTGAGACGTATACCGAACCAGTTGGAACCATCCTCAGCATGGCCGGCATATGCAAGGTAAGTTACAGTGTTTTGCTTTCACAACTTTACGTTTTAATGAAGTCATGGTTTACTGCAAGTTACGTTTACGTTTACATTTTAATGGGCCAAAGTTTCACCATCGTGGTGTTACTGTGACAAGTGCAACCGAAGCCGAGCCGCACTGCGATTCAGTTGCTCCACTAGGTAATGTCACTCTTCACTCCTGCTACAGCTTCATCGTGGCATGTTTAACTTTCATTATCAGTTGGTTTTAGTATACCCTGAGGTTTGAACTTGCGCCATGCTGCACTGTGCAGGGAACAAACGACAAGAGTGGAGTGGAAGCACTCCCGCAAGCTTGTAACCAGCATGGAGACGTGGTAGCTCACTAAACTCCCTAGGTAATTCGCTGACCCAACTGCCTCGGGTTTGGTTTACCCCATTGGTGGGTTAAGAGTTACTAAAATGTTGTCAGTTAAGGTTAGGGTTTCCTCCTGCTTTCGTTTGCAAGTTTTTAAGGAGCACGGCCTTTGGCCAAAACGATAGGGCGTAACGCCAGTCACAGAGAGAGTTGTTGTGACCTCTAGGTGCTCCATCCTCGTCACAGGGTTGTTGTGCACTTAAAGAAATGTAGTCCAGGGGACTGCCCACTGTCATGCATAGTTTAAGGACAAATATCCAACGATGCTCTACCCCTGGCAAAGGCATCAAGATTCTATGTAACCGGCTTCGTTGTAATTCATGTGGCAATGCCAGAGCCTTTACGATTCCACTGCTATTCTCGTCGGGTCTATATGTTATACTTGTAAATGATATGCATTTTGGAAGCAGGGTCTGTATGCTTAAATGCCCTCGGCATTCGATATTATAATGCAATGTGTAGTTTAGTACCCCACCACTATATGTGCATAACAATTGATAGTAAATGCATACGATATCATTATGAGCATAAAGATTCGTTGCTAGAAGCATTTAAATTAATGTGTTGTTTGAAGCTCAATTAAAAGGGAAATCGTTCTCATGCCATGCATATTTCACGATTTCACTTACATTCATAACAACATACTGTAATATGGTTTTTAATTCTTGAATAATGAATGTTTAGGGTAAAGGTGTTAACCCTGCCCACCTGTATGCACAAATGAAAGTTCATGTGAATTGATTTGTTGTCCATCTTCAGTAATGTTTAAATATATGGAATGCGTGTATGCTCTACATGGTTTAAGTCTTGAATGTATGCGATGCATGGTTATGTATTAATGTGAACAAACCAACTATAATAAAATGTGCAAATGAATATTTATGTCAATGTCATACATTAAAATAATGACTGGCATGCTAAGGATAAACCCTAGTTTACATAAATCGTTCCATTCTGCACTTAATGCATTTGATATCACATTCTTTTTATATACTAGCATACATATGCAGTGATCTGGATTATCCAAGATTTGCATATCCTCGCCGGCGAATACACTCATTATAACATTAGTAAAATATATATTACAATGTTGTCTCCATAACAATATTCGTTTCTCTCATAATGAGCTTTCCACATAGATTCAACTCAGAAATATATAACAACATATAGTCTATTTCATTTCTCATAAACTTAGCCTAGAATTTCCATTTAATGCATAATGTTGATTTGGACCAAATCTAATTAAAACATCAAACTCTGTCCAAGAATAATATCTGAGAATTTGAACAGATCCCAGCATTAGCATCATCTAGGTTTCTCTTTTGAAATAAACTCTACTATAAAAGAGTTGGTAGAATATAAGGGCTAGGCATGTAAACCTTCAGGTTTACATGTCTGCCATATTTGCAGCATTACAATGCAAGGCATGAGATCTCTAGTGCATACTGGAATATATTTAAATATAAACACCTGCAATATGAACATGCATCATCAAACCCTAGGTTAGCACATGATTCATATCAGTATGATGTTAGATACTGTATACATTTTAAACAATATAGGGATCTTAATGCTATATATCTACTGCAACCAGAATGTAGGTATTTTCATGGCCAGCCCATAACACAATTAATTCTAGATCTTAAAAGATGATCATAAGATAAACTCATTACAGATATCTAGGTGTCTAGCAGAGATTCATGCTCAGAATATACAAGTAACAATACATATATAGTCATATCTTATGCATATGCCATTCAGCTGTAAATCAGATATATTCGGCATCATATATAAATACTATCCAAAACAAATACTCTACAAGTTCAGAATATAAACACTTATTTGAATCTGCTGACCAGTGGAACCAGGCACAAACCTCCCAGCCTTTGACCAGCAAGTTCTCCTTGCTCTCAGGTCACCCCCAAGCTGAGTTCACAATCCCCCAGGTAGAGTATAGTTGTTAGCTTACCATTAACTTGTTATTCCCCAAGTTATTCAGGATATTTCAAAGCACCAGGCAACCCAACACCCAACTCAGTACTCCTAAGCTCCAGGATGCTCCAGGGACTTTTAAGCCATAGCCATGGAGAGAATCACTAAACACAGTCTATTCAGGTACATGCAATACTCCTACAAACTTTGGGTAGTTCTCCTACCTGCACACAATTAAGTGGCCAAGCCCATACCAAATTGTATGATTCCTCCCGATCTGAGTCAGTTTGGTCCTCCCAAATCTGCCCTCAATCACTTGGATTGAGGACTAGTTTGGTTCTCCCAAATCTGTCCTCCCTCACCAACATTCATTGTCTCAGGTTGGTGTTTTCCCATTCTCATTGCTCTTGTGTGTTCAGCTCATGAGATTGTGAATAATGCATCATATGAGAGTTTCAATGAGTTATCACCTTTTATTCTCTTAGGGGAATTTTTCCTCATTATATGAATTCTTTTAATTCATTAATCTCTCAATTCTTTTCTTTAGGGATTGCCAATTGTCTCCAATAATAATTTTTTATTATTATTATTAAGTGGCAATTTCCCTCCAACCTTACGGGACTGTGACTCCCTGTTTAATGTGCTGGTCCACATGGTCAATAGAAATCACTTTATCATATTTCTAAACTTTCCTAAGTATAAATGAAATCATACTTAGCAGAAAATATAATAGAGGTTCAAAGTCCAAAATAGGGGTATTACATTAAGTCATATTTTATATGCTGCGCTGGAATTAGGTAGGACTCTGTCGAATTTTAAATGTATGATGTCGAAGTTTACTTCAGAAGATGCAGGTTGAATTCTATCGAACTTTAAATATATGCTGTCGAAGTTTACTTCATAAGCTACAGGTTGAATTTTGTCGAATTGTAAACATATGTTGTCGAAGTTTTTACTTCATAATCTGCACAATTGAACTCTGTATAATCTTTAAATATATACGGTAAAAGTTGGCTATACTGCCAAGAATATATTTCTTATTGGGATCTTGAATTCCTTTTGCTGTTGAGTTATTTTGGTTATACTGCCACATATAGATCTTTGTTGGGATCTCGAGTTTATATATTATTCTATCATTGATATGATGCCACTAATTCATCAGACCCGGGTCTAGGATCTCTTGTTGTTTATTGCTGCAACAAATTTCTAATTCATATATTATATCTGTAATACAATGATCTATGACAGAAACATGGATAGTATGTTTAGGAATCTCGGTAAGATATAGACTCTTGACTATACTCGTTTGTTTTTATATTGATCTAGTTATGTTAAGTTATAATAGATCTTTGCAATAGTTTTGATGCAGTGTCGAAAGTCTCGGAAGTGCTCTCTACGAAAGAGGCTTTGAGGAAGTGGAAAATAAATATTGCAACAATGGTGTTGTAGATTGTAAATATCTATTTTGATAAATAATATATAATGCGACATTCTTTGTGGACGTAGCCCATAGATTTGGGCGAACCACATATATTGGACTCTTCTTATGTGTTTGTTGTTGTAAATTACATGCATCTATTTTTAAGTTCCTTTTGATATGCAAAGTTATTTTTATATCAATGGAGTAAGTATTTCGTGAAGAGTTAAAGATGTTATTTAAAAGTGGTACGAGAATTCATGGATTGTGTTCTCTAAGGACTTTTTCATAAGTAAGTAATGTTGTAGGAATGATTAAAATAAGTGTTTATGAATACCATTTTTATGATTAACTAATCATCATTGGTTGATGCAAGGATGGCAGACCTTTGGTCCTTAACACAAATGAATTTCATTTGTGAAGATTTATGTGTAGTGCGCCAGGATTAGTACTTTACATTTTAAGTAATCATTGTAAAAAAAAATTAAAACTTACTAAAATGTTAACTTGGATGTTTAGATATGTTACAAAATATATATATATATATATGATCATGAACTAGGAAGTATTATTTAACTTATCATTATATTAAAAGAAGATTTGACAATGGATTGAAGTAGATTAAAAATGCATTATATATATATATATCTATATCTATATATATATATCTATATATATATATATATATATATATATATATATATATATATATATCGCTTAAGCAGATAATTGTTGCATTAAAAGAAGATTATGGTTCAAGACCAAGATCGCAGCAACGGGATGAAATTGATTAAAATATGCATTACTCTCAAGGAGAAAAATGGTTTCAGAAAATTCTTATGGTAATTTTAACAAATAATTTCAAAAGATAAAGCCGTCCTCTTCATCCCTACAAAATTCTTGAAATGCACTCGCTCTCATGAACGTGACAAACTCATCATTAAGTTAATGTTGGTCGTGGTTTACTGGTCCGTCTGTACAACGCATATGCCAGTTTCAAAAAACTTGTGATCAGTGTATACCTAGTGTCAAAAGTTTACATGGTTGAGAGCGAAAATCAGTGGCCGAAGTAGATTTTCTATACAGCTCATACTTCTGAATGATGGAGATCTTGGTCGTCCTCTCCCACCATATATTTTATTACCTAAATTCTGTACCATGTCTAAAAAAATAATATGCAAAGGCCTAAGACCAATCATGATGACTGGAGAGTAACTCAGCATCTACCCATTTTGTGCGTCCATTGCTCAATTCTCACAATATCAAGATAATTCTCACAAGATCAAGATATGATCATGATGATGGTGACGAAGATGATGATGATGATGATGATGATCACGATCATCATCATCAATATCTTCATCATCATCACCATCACCACCATCATCCTCATCATCATCGTCCTCCTCTTCATCATCACCATCATCATCATCATCTTCACCATCATCATCATCATCATATGCATCATCATCCTCATCTTCATTGCCATCTCCCCCTTCCTCATCAACATCTCCATCATCATCATCACCATGTCCTCATCACCATCATCATTATCATCATCTTGACATATTCATCATCATCATCATCATCATCTTCACCATCATCATCATCATCATCATCTGCATCATCCTCCTCATCTTCATTGTCATCTCCCCCTTCCTCATCAACATATCCATCATCATCATCATCTTTATCATCATCATCACCATCGTCGTCATCATCTTGACATCATCATCATCATCATCATCACCATCATCATCATCCTCCTCATCTTCATTGTCATCTCCCCCTTCCTCATCAACATCTCCATCATCATCATCATCTTCATCATCATCATCATCATCACCATGTCCTCATCACCATCGTCATCATCATCTTGACATATTCATCATCATCATCATCATATTCATTGTTACCTCCCCCTTCCTCATCAACATCTCCATCATCACCCCTAAACACCTAGAAGCACTTAAATGCACTTAGGATTATGGGTTAGAATAGGGCCTAAAGGCTTTTATGGGGGAGGTGCTTTAGGAATAAACCGACACATTTACATTTGTTGGGTAATAAATGCAATGAACGTTACCCACTAAACTATACAATGTTCAGCATAGGCGCGAATTTTAGTGACAAAATAACCCTTCAGCAATGAAGTTAGACTTTAAAAAAATATCATTTAATAATTTTTTTTATTAAAGAATAATTCGTGGAAGTTAATGTTTGACCACATGTAATGCAACAAACAAAACTTTTAATTTGAACACGTTGCATTAATGGTGTAATTGAAATTGTGACATTCTATTCCAAATGACTTGGCTTTAAAAACCAGATAAATATAGTATGCCCTTTATAGAGGCTATTCATTAAAAAACACATTGCTATTGAAACTGTACTATGATGTTCTCCCCTTCCTTAGTCAAAGGAAGATTAATAAGGTTGTTTTTCCAAGGTATAGGATGTTTTGGATTTCTCAACTATTATTGCATGTGAACTTGCATTCGTACCAAGCTACAACAAATCTTTCACGGAAGTGGATTTGTCTATGTGAATAGATAAGTGAAAAGCTTTTAGCAACAAGACCTATAAATTTTAACTTGGAAGTATTGGAAATGTACAAAGTGGGATTGAGAGGCTTGATGGTGATTGTAGTAGTGGGCATGGTATTGGGGGGAATGATTTCGTGATAGTGGAATTAAACATTAAGATGGTGACCCTAGAGCTTGGACCCTAGCCTAGAAACACGAGAGCCTAGCCTAAAAACCCTAGTTTGCAGCGTAAACCCTAGTTTGTATTCTAATCACAATGAAACCCTATTATGTAGCCTAAGATCTAGCCCTAAATTATAATACATATAAAAATTAAATCATTTTCATTGTACATGTATATCCATGTGCATACATTTGAATCCAAATCACTATACACATATATGCATAGTATCTCATCTATATAGCAAGGGTCCATCATCAACTAGAAAACCGTTGTACCTAGCACCAGATACTTAATTTAGAAACCTAATGGTGTGAAATAACATGCACCATGAATATTTTTATATGGTGGATATGCACACCTATGACAACCTTCTCAATGGATGGAAAACCTAATATTATCATAACATTAGTAAAGCTTAGTCCAACATGTAGTAATGCTTACATGTTCTAGTGTTGATGGCGCACTAATGGATGCATGCAACTTGATGAGGGTGTATGTGTGACTCCATTGATGTAATGCAAGTCCTAAATGTCTTTAACAAGTGTCTGAGTGTCCAGTAGATGAATTAGGATGTCCTAATACCCCTAAATCCCTTCTAGACAGAATTCGAAAGCATTTGGGGTATTGGGGGTAACAAGTTGGTGTGTTGAGGTGGACAGAGCCTCACAAATACACCTCATAGTAGTCATTTATTGTAATGTCAACTATATGTGTTTAAGTCAACGTGTCTACATAATATTAGATCTCTATCACGTAATGATAAATTAAGAAAGTCCTAATTGTAAATGGTAGTGGATGTGATGGTCATCAATGTTGGTTGTGGAGCTTGATCTCCAGATTCAGAGACATCATTATTCAGTCGTGTTTGTACCCCAGCTTTATATGATATGTAAAAGGACTGTACACTCACCCCAGCGGGGGGGGTGAGGAGGGGGTGAAGCCTCCCCCCACTGGGGTTTGGGAACTAGTGGGGGTTTGGGGGCGAAGCCCCCGAAGGAATTTTTTGGGGTTGTTTTATGGGCCCATGGTTTTGGGTAACCCGTGGTATTTTTCCTTTGTATTTCCCCTTTATAAAAAAGACAATGTAATATGGCTAGGGTTGATGTATTAGGTATTATGCATTGTAAAGATCTCTGAGATCGGAAGAGAGACTGTGAAACAGTGAGGAGGAAGTGCAACAGTTGTGCTGCAAGTTGTATCCCTTCACTTTGCTGGACAGTATAATAATAAGGACTGGCAATTTTAGTGTGGACATAGACCATCTTGGGGTGAACCACGATATATCTAGATGTCTCTCTTGTAATGTGTATGTGTGATTATATTTGCATTTTTGTTTATTGTTATTGCTCTGCAATCCTGTTTTTCTAACAATCAAATAAAAGGTGGCTATATCCGTGAGTGAGAATTAATGAGCTAGCTATACATTGTGCTCAAGGTTGTCCTATTTGTATGGTGACAATTGATAAAGAAATTATTCCATAACTTGATTATTAATGTGTTGCATGATCTTAAGTAGACAAAATGGTCAATATAAATACTAGTGACAACATTTTATTATGTAGAGTATGGACATTTTGGATCTCACTATGTAGAGCTATTAAAAATCATATTGGATCTCATTTTAACCTTTTGACAACAATGGACATTTTCTATTTTTAAGTATTCTTTTCCTAGTACTCAAGTTCCCAATATATATCTTATGTGCCATGAGGTGTGATTTGTCCATCCATTTATTCCGTTTGTTTTTAGATTAATTCTCACACATGATTTTGTTTCAGTTAGCCTATGTTTATAATGTTTTCTTAACATAGATACCATTACAAGCTTTTACATGTGGAAAGATAAACCAAGCTGAACTATGATATCCAACTTCTCTTCTAATATCTAGGTAAGCTTCAGGTTGATTCACATTATCAACTAATGCATGGACATCATTGGTACCAAAACTTAAGACCACATGCCATGGACAGATAGAAGTAAAAACCAAATTTAGACAACATCACATCATGATACACACAACATGAGACAACGGCATTAGACAACAAGATACTAATATAAACAACATCGATATAGATCACATAACTGAAAATCCATGTACATCAAGGTGAAAAAACTCATCCAAACATATACAATTCCTGCCAAATAGTGGAACATGGTTCCCAATGTACATACAATGGCAACTCATGCCTATAGAAAATGCGACGACTCATGTCGTAGATCCAAAATACATGGCAAATCGTGCTGTATATACAAAGTACATGGAAAATGGTGCACAAAAGTGCCACATCATGGCTAATGTACATAACATGGTGTGTCAAGCAGTGTGACCACCCCTGTCACTCCCAGGAGCATCTCCAAAGTTGATCTTCCTACTCTTTGAGCTACCGGTGCCTTGGGTCTTGCTCTGTCTAGGAGTAGACCATCTCTCTGGGATCTGGAACAAATGATATAAGATACCGTCATTTTCAAGCATTTGCAACTTTTACCACATTTATAAAACAAATGTAGAATTCGAATCTTAAATAAATCACCTCTGATGCGAGTGGGAAACATGAGGCAGGTGTCCTAGATCTGCGGAGCCTCTCAGCAATTCCAGCCTACAACATTTACAACAATCATTTCATTGAAAAGTAATAATTACTTAAATTAGTTTTTGTTAATGCATCAAAATATTTTCATAAATTAGCTTGATTCTCACCATGAACACCTCCGACAATGGACATGGTTGGGATTCTAGGCTAGTAGGTGGAGCAGATGGCTGGACAACCAGCTCCGATGCAGTCATGGGGGGGGCACAGATGTAGTGGCAGCCACTACAGGTGAAACCACTGGAGATACAGATGAGGATACTGGAAGAGTAGATGCCACAATAGTGGCGGGAAGTGGGGATGATATGGTGGGAGAAGACATGGTGGTATGGGGTGGAGGAGGACGTCGTGGATGATGAACCCCTGTTGATTGTACGATAGAGGGTATCGAACGAAAAGGAATGGGGGGGATGTTGAGGTATGGTGCATGGGAGGGCAGTCCTGCATGGAGGGAGGATGATGGACAAATGGGAGGTTGTGGATGAACAGGGGAAGGTGGAAGGAAGGGGGGACGTGGACGAATGGGGGAGGATGAATAGACATGGGGGCGTGGATAAATTTGGGAGGATGTATATACGGGGGGGCATGGATGAGTGGGGGAGGATGGATGGAGGGGGGAGTATGGTCGGGGAGGGGGGGATGGATGGAAGGGAGGGGTTGGATGTAGGGAGGGGTCTAGATGGAAGCCAGGGGGGGGACTCGTGTGAGAGGGTGGAAACATAGGACTAAAATGGGGACCTGTAGTTGTTGGTGGCACCTAATATACATTTGTAATATCACAATTTAGTAAACAAACAATAAATTAAACCATAGTAAGTTGGAACAATTCAAATTAAAAGCGTGCTTTTAACTACACATTGTACTTGTGTATATGTTGATCTGCCAATCCCTGGTGGGGATGGTTGATTACCATAGTCAGGGAACATTTGTGGACACCAAAATGCATGCATGTTATGAACATGTTAAACAAGTCATTATTTAGGCAATCAAGATATTCAAAAACATTGTACGAACTATCAATGTGTATGCCATAAATATAAATACTTAAGTAATATAAATGACATAAGTAATAACAATATCGTGTGAGGTACTGAAAATACCTCTATGTGAGGTGCCGCAATTTCAGTTGCAGCTGCCATTGCTACATCTAGGTTGGGAGATCCTATGTTCTCCCATGTTGGTGTATCAGCTCTGAATAACTGTACATTGAAATAATAGTTTAATTCAAACAAAAATACTTTACAAGTTATCAAGTGATGATTGAAAACACATTAAAAAAATTACTGACCTGATCCATATAACAACCCTCGATCAAGCCAAGGCAAGTGTGCCCACAATGGGGAAAAACATGTGGCACTATCCCCATCGAATTGGAATTCCCAACATGGCTACCACCGGTCACGGGTCTATCCTGGCCCTGTCGTGAAGGCCCTGCACCTGGATCTCTATCAAGGTCACCTGACCTTTCCACTATAGTCGCTGCTACAAAAGAGGTGTGTCTGAGGAGTCCACGTGTAACGTTCCTCATTGCCTCCTCGATCTGATCAAGCTTGTGGGGTAACTGAGGTGGTTGGGGAGAGGGGTTGGGGAGAGGGGTTGGGGTCGTGCCTAGGAGCTAGTGGCCCTCTCAGAGGGTTCCTCCTGTCAGTAGGTTGATCTTGGGAAAATCCATTTCCAACACCCTGGAACTCGATTATGTCAAAATAGTTGACATGTAAACCAAGGCAAAACTCAGCCCACAACTGCCGAAGTAAGTACTGTGAAACCTCCCTATTATTGCAGGGAGGTTTATCGTACACCATGAACCACCTATGCATCCAATTTTCCCTCCATGCTTGGTAATGACACCAATCCATGCAGACACGTAGCTTTCTAGTGTTCGATGCTTCATTTTTTTTTGGATCGATAAACATAATGTATAATTGGGCTTTTGTAATGTTCAAATCTTTTATTGCTTCCTTGGAAATGCCCATGGAGTAATACTCCCGCATCCTAGCTCTAAATTCAGTCATGTCGGTCAATTGATGATGTGCATGGATGAAGGAGTCAATTGAGCTCTCAATTGACGTGGCAAGATACAATCGAGATGGTTCCCCCGAGTTTCTTAGATCTCGATTGTGCACTCTCATTTCATTTACATAATGGTTAAGGTCATCTTGTTCAAAATTTTGTTCGGAGATTGGGTTTTGTTCACGGTTTTCTTCGGCATTGGGTCCAAGGTTTGGGTTTTCTTGTGTTCCACTGGACTTGGGGTTAACATCTTGTTCACTCATTGTCTCAGTTTACAATCTGCAATTGAAAATTGGTTCATTGTTTTAAAAATTTGGGAATTATTAACAATTAAATAAGCAAAAAAAATCAAAAAATTAACACAAAGAATGAATAAAATGAAAAAAAAACTCGATATTTACCTATCAATTGATGCGTTGATGAGTTTGTGGGTGAATTTGGGGGGTTTTGGAGCTGATTTGGCCTCCTTTGGTCGCTCAGTTGACGTGCACGCGGGGGTGGAGGTCGCGCTCGGGTTGCTCTCGGGTCCAAATAGCAGAATGGGGCATTCTGCTATGTTTTTTTTTTTAACAGGGACACGTGCATGTCACTGTTGCATGCACGCTTCAGATTTGCGCACACACCTCGGTTCGGTACCGAACCTAGTGGCACATGCGCTTCAGATTCACTTTATTGTTATTCACCTTTTTCACCAATGAATATTGTTAATTTTTTTTTTTAATTTCATAATATATAAATTTCAAAATATATTGTTTTGTTTTTAATCTAAATATGGATTATAGATGATACTTTGTTAATTTTAAAGGATCACATTCATTTAAAACACTTAAATATATACATAATGATGAACATCTACTCTTTGTAATTTAATTTAATATAGATTTTAGGATTGCAGAATTTTTTATAATACCACAAAAACCTCAAACTACATCTTAGTTATAAAACATTATCCAAAGATAGAATTTATGATCGTGACTATGATCTTACTATGAGTAAGAATTCTTATGTTGGAAGTCATGATAATCTACTCTCTAGTTTAATTTAATTTAATATAGATGTCTTTGATGTAGTTTTTTATAATACGACAAATGAATTTAGCAAATCTCAAACTAGATCTTAATTATAAAACAATATGTAGAGATAAATCTATGCCAATGAACATGATATTACTATACATAAAATTCTTATGTTAGAAATCATGTTCATAAACGCTGGTACTAAGCTCTCCATTACTCCAAACTTCCATCATGATTACCAAAGAATATTTTATTTTTTGCCTCATTTTACTTTACACATTGCGAGTGAACACCTATAGGTCACAAGTAGGTCACAAGTTAAGTGCCATGAACAAGAAGTTATATGTAACTTGTTCTCCATGCTTAGTTGTAATCACATGTTGTTCATAAAATCAATCTTGATAGTACACTCCTATCTTCCAATCTAGAAAATACATAGATGATAGTCCACCCCAAATTCTAAGATATAAACACCCATAAATATAATTAAATTTATTTAGTATAAATAAACATAACAGTTGTCTTACCATTTAAGTAAAATTTATATAAAATTTGGAAATATAACCAATAAAATGGATTAAACTTTGAAGAAACAGTATTGTTGGCAATTTCAACGTACGATTCCAAAGGCAAAATGCGACCTCTTGGTCACCATAGAATTCCTAGAATGCGCTCTCTTCTGACCGTCACGAGATAATCACTAAGTAATGCTGGTCATGGTTTACTGGTCCGTCTGTACAGCAAGTCTGCCATTGTCAAAAGACTCGTGATCACTGGATACCTAATATCAACACTCTGCATAGATGACTGACACTTAGTGGCCGAAATAAATTCTCCACAAACGAGTATATATCTCTACCGTTCATCCTTCTGAACGATGGAGATCTTGCTCTTCCTTTTACGCCATATATTTTATTACCTAAGTGTTGTACCATCTTTGAAAAAGAATATGCAAGGCCTATACTAGACGGGATTTGCATTTATAAGACCAATGATGACTGGAGAGCAACTCTATCTACCAAGTTAGTGCACCCATGGTTGAAATCTTGCAATCTATATAGGGACAACGATGAAATGCTGACCAGAGAGCAACTCATCATCTACCAATTTTGTACACCCATGGCAGAAATCTTACTATCAAAAATATATGGCCGGCTATCAAATGTTGAAAGAAAGCAACTCATCATCTACCATTTTGATGCTCCGACAGCAGAAATCTTAGAATAATTTACTGGTGGCTATCTGCATCCATCGCAAAATTGTTAGGTTTAAAAAATATATGGGCTGCGATGAAATGATGACCGGAGAGCAACTCATCATCTACCAATTTTGTGCACCCAGGGCAGAAATCTTAGTTAGACACAATTATATGACCGGCTATCAATGTTGGAGAGCAACTCATCATCTACCATCTTGGTGCACCGACGGCAGAAATCTTACAATCTCAATAATATATGGGCGGCTATAGAATGATGATGGGAGAGCAACTCATTATCTACCCATTTTGTGCACCGGTGGTTGAAATGTTAGAATCTTAATAAGGACGGCTATGAAATGATGACTGGAGAGCAACTCATCATCTATCATTTTTGTGTGCACACGCATGGAATCTTAGACTGTCAACAATACATAGAAAAATATCAAATCGAAAGGTAACAAAAAAAAATTAAAACATAATAAAATACTAAATTTTCTTTTTCTCTGAATTTATGACCTAAATGGACTCCAGTAAAACAGTGTTGGTTAAGTATTTTGACTTTTATTTATTGGCATGTTGTAATAAGGTTTGAAGAGTAGGCAACCTTGAAATAAAGGATCTTGAGATGTCTCTACCCCTGCTGATCACAAGTTTCTGCTGATCACAAGTTTCTGATATATCTAACTTACCCGCGGTTAAATATACCCTTTTGAAGGTTGCTGCTCCCGTAGTAGAGCATGATTAAAATAAAAGTAATTTTACCTTTACTTGCTTCTAAATGTGCCTTCCACTTCACCATGGCTTGATCGGCCCCACCATAGCTTCAGATCCAACGAATGCTGGTCGTTGAGGACTTTAACCTTTATTGCTTGCAACTGTACCTTCCGCTCTACTGTAGCTTGCTTGGGCCCGACCACCATGACTTGAGATCCCACAAATGCCAACCAGCTTGCCTACTTTCAAAGAAGCCCTTTTTATAGTTGTAGTGCTCTTCCACCACTTTCTCCATGAAAAATCCAACAGGTTGCTCAACCTATTCATCCGACCGATGTAATACTGTAGATCTTGCCAGTCAAGTCACAGTTTAAAGTCTCCTATGTTAGAAACCTCGCTCATAAAGAATAGTTCCCCCACATCTCCCTGAGTTCCACAGACTTTATCTTGTTCCCCATGGCTTCATCCGAGTACCTTCCTCTTAAGGCCATGATCCGAGAAATTATGGCATTGCTCACATTAGCTGTTGTCTCTGCCTTGATTTCTACAGGACTCCCTGTTAGCAAGTGTCGAAGATGGATCCTAACATCCGGGCCACGAAGGATTTGAAGCGTTTGCTGCTAAAGATCTCCATGAGGAAGATTTTCGAGAGGAGGTGCTAGTGCTCTCCACAGGGAGACCACGTTATATTGAACTAGTTGCAGACCGTGTATTTCCTGGCTGCAAGTCGAGGTTGAGTCAAGAATGTGAGGTTGTTCTTTTGAGAAACTTTTAGGTCATCTCGACCATAGTAGCATAATTCTGTCCTATTGGTAGTTCATGTATAGAAATTTGGAACAATTTGAATTAGTAGAATATTAAGTGTAGGTGTAATATTGATATGACTTTTTAATAGTGAACAATTAAATTTTTAAAACCAATTTTGAAAAACCAAACTTTAATTATTTCAACATTATAAAACAAAAATACAATTCAATTCAGTACTATTTTATTAAAATAATTATTAATAACTACTTGCCATGTGTCACACTAAACGTTTTCTAGGTTATTGAAATTTTTTTTTTTTAATATATGATTGATTTTATTATATAAATATCTATGTATATTTATGGTGTATTTGTGAATATTTGATTAAAAGTATTATATGTAAGCATTCTACTTTCGTATTTTATTCCTACTAGATTTTCATTACGTATTTTTTCTGTATCAAATCGTATTTGTATCCGTATTCATACTCTAATTATGCTATTATGATCTCAACTATAGAACCAACCATACAAGGAATGGATTCCAGTCTCATATATATGAGACTGTTAATTATGTTTTGGATACATAACTCAAAGTTTAGTGAAAACTGAAATGGAAAGTGGTAAAGAAATAGTAGAAATGCCAAAGGGATCTATGTATAGTGGTGGAACAAGTACAATGAACTGAACAATGAATTCAAGGCATGGTACGTTGAGTAGGCAAGTTGTGAAAGAATTCAAAAAGGAAATACAGAGTATTGAATATATTGTAATAAAGATAAATTATAAAAATAAAAAGGAAATAGTACTATCAAAGATTGAATCTATTTAACAACAAGAAGAATATAACTTTAGGTTCTCATTCTTATATTCCAATCTAAGAATATGTCTATAAACAAGGCTAAATCATATGTATACTTGTACCTTACCAATTTATTATATTCTTTTAGGTTCTCATTCTTATATTCCAATCTAAGAATATGTCTATAAACAAGGCTAAATCATATGTATACTTGTACCTTACCAATTTATTTTATTAATTTAATATATTCTAGAAGAGTTGAGGAGTTTAAAGTCTAGAGAAATCGTATATATTTATCACTTCAACAATATTGTAATTTTACAGTTTGAGCTGTAACATCCACCTTCTTGGAAGGACAATCCTTGGTAAGCTTGATTCCATGTTGAAATGGAGCAGAATCAAGTTTGCAATCAACCATATTTATTTATTTTTTATATCCATTGTATATTTTAATTGTGGAAAAAACAACTCATCATACAATTTACAAACTTACAAACCCATAAAATAATTCAGTTCACCTAAATCACTTAAATTAAATATTTTTTGAAAATTTAATTTCAATGTTTTGGTCGACTTGATATGTGACCATCAATAAGCATATCATCAACATTAATAATAAAGAATCCATTTATTTTAAAACTAGATATTTATTTTTTCTTTTCATGCTCTTGAAATCTATTTAAGTCTAATAAATGATTTCTTCAACTTGCAAAGTAAAGATGTATTTTTTTCTTTTCATGTTTTTAAAATCTATTTAAGTTTAATAAGTGATTTCTTCAACTTGCAAAGTAAAGATGTATTTGATTCTTTATGAATATTTCCATTTAAAAATCTGTTTTTAACATTCATTTGATAAATATGTCAATAAATATTTATAGCCATCCATTTAATAAATATGTTAATAAATATTTATCGCCATCCATTTAATAAATATGTCAATAAAGATTTATAGCCATCCATTTGATGAATATGTGAACCAAGACTTATAATTAGAAAAATTATGATTAGAATAGTATTCATTTTTATAGCAAGTATGGATGTTTCATTATAATCAAAGTCTTATTTCTTATTAAACCTTTATCTACTAATGTGGCTTTGAATTTCTCTATGACCCCATCTAAATTAAATTGTCTTATAAATCAATTTTCAATATACATTTACGATGGGAACAATATCCATATTATTTAGTTCTTCTTCATTAGTGTATCGTATTCTACTTTCATGGCTTAATGCAAGTGTTTCTTTCCTTTGGATTCCTTAAATGATAGGCTCTTTAATCTTATTTCTAATTCAAACCTTTATCTACTAATGTGGCTTTGGATTTCTATATGGCCTCATCTAAATTAAATTGTCTTATAAATCAATTTGCAATATACAATTAGGATGGGGAACAATATCAATATTGGGTTCTTTTTCATTAGTGTATCATATTCTACTTTCATGGCTTGATGCAAGTGTTTCTTTCCTTTGGATTCCTTAAATTATGGTTCTTTAATTTGTAATACATTTTCCATAAGTGCATTTCCATATCTCCTATGTTCTTGTGCATAAATTTAACTAATACTTTTCATTTTCTACGTGGGAAAATGATCAACATTGTTGAATAACTTTGGTCTTCATCTATAGAAGTGGATTGATAATTGAAATCATAAACATCTTCATCATTATATTTCTATGTCAAATCTCTATAACACTAGATTGCATCTCATTATGATTTATAATAGCAACATTTTCTTGTAATATATCCAAAAGAAAGAAAAAAAATGTTGTTGAAAAGTAAGGAGTTGATGCTATGAATTGAGAAAGATCATCAATCTTTATATATCTAATCACCAAAACCTTTTTTGTTACCAAAACATACAACCTATAAGCGTTTTATTCTTTATTATAATCTACAAGCAAGCACACACTTGTGGCTTTTCAATTCTATTTTTTTCTCTTTTAATGTGGAATGTTGATCCGGATTTATGTGATAATGAAATGAAAGAGAATATATATATTCACATACATAGATATACGGAAAGAAACACAACGATACAGTAAAATCAGATTCTATTAAAATGAATGAAATAGAACAAACTGTAAAATAAAAGTAGTTAGAATGGTGGTAGTTATATCTCTAAGAAGAGATGTGGCGGTTACGCTCATTCGTGACAAATTGAATACAAGAAGAGGCCGAAAGAGCCTATTTATCATAAGCATGAGGAAAGGAAACCTAAACATCCAAAAACCTAACCTTAGAGGATGAACCGTCATAAATTTTGCGGCCCCAAGGTGGTTAGTTGAATAGTCAACTTCCTGGGGTTATAACTTTTGCATACAATCTCCATTTGGGGCACTTGATAGCCCGTTGGAAAGGTCTATCTAAGCTCTACAACTTTCAACTAAATGATATTATATGCTATTGTAAAACATTTCCCCCCCTTCCCCCAAATCTCCAAAAAATGTCGTTTAGGGCCTCAAAAAGGCCCTGGAAGTTTGGGACCCAAAAAACTGTAGAAAAATTACTAAAAAACTGCCAAAATGGAAAGAAAAAAATTGAGCCAGTGGAATAGAAAAAAATTGAGCCAGTGGAATAGGTGGGTGGCCCTCTATATCCATATGGATCATCCCTTCCCCCTTAGGAAGCAATGGTCTCCATTGCGTGGAGTGGCCCCATCAAATGGGGAAAATTCCACTAAACTTGACTCCTAGTGAGCCACTTTCCTTGGTGTAGTAGTTTCCCTGCTTTGACAACCCAATATAGTTGGATCTTCTGCTGGCAGGTGCCCTTAACCTATGTATCCATGATCTGATCAATAGTTGCATGTTCCATGCAGTCGAGATTAAGCTCTGTAGGTGTCAATTTCTCTGCCACCTCTGAGGTGTCCAATAATGGAATGGGTGAAGGAGCTCCACATTGAATACTGGGTGCACGCCAAGGAATGCAGGAATTCTTAATTCAAAGGCATTGTCACCAACTGCCTTGGTGATGGTGTACAACCTATATCGAAGTGGACAAAGCTTGCAATGGGGTCCTGTGATCCTCTCTTTCTGCAAATGCAGCCAAACCTTATCACCCACCTAGAACTTATGTGGAACCTAATGTTGGTCATGTCGCTACTTGTACTTAGTGTTGGTATTTTCCAAAATGTGATGGACTTGTTGGCGGATGTGCTAGATTGATTCAACGAATTAGGTGGCCTTATCAGCCTCAGTCTGAGCATGGGAAGATTCCTCCTATGTGGATGCAATGGGAAGAGCTACATCAATTGGGGCTAGTGGTCAGAACCCTAGGCACACTTGAAAAGGGTTGTGGTTGATAGAGCTATGAAGGGCTCTATTATAGCTATGATGAACATAAGAAGGCTCTCATCCCATGTGTGGGGATGTTTAGAATTATACATTCTCAGAATATGCACAATCATCTCGTTGACTACCTATGTTTGTCCATCGGTCTAGGGGTGGAAGGTAGAAAATTTAGTGAGCTTGGTATCCATCAATGACCATACGCTAGACCAGAAAGTGATTAGGAACCTAATTTCCCGATCTGAAATGATAGTATGTGCCATCCCAAAATGAACCCAAACACACTCCTTAGCAGTGGCTTCAGTAGAGATGTTCTTCTTGCAAGCCATCATAATGGTCATCTTAAAGAAGCAATCCATGACCACAAACACGCAGTCATTACCATGCTTGGTTGAAGGTATTCCAGACATGTAATCCAAGGAGATGGATTCCCATAGCCCATTAGAAGTGGGAATAGGGGTGTACAACCCCTGGTTTTTTATGGAAGGTTCTGCGATGGCACAGGTGGTGCAGTATTTGATGTATCAACCGACATCCTATTGAAATCTTGGGCCAATAAAAATGCTTCTGCAATATGGCCACTGTCTTTTCGGTGCTAAAGTTCCCTATCACCCAACTTCAATGTGCTTCCTAAATCATCTTTGCACGCGCACTTAAAGGAACACAGAGGCCCAGGTGGCATAATGATCCTTCCCGGAGATGAAAGTCTACCACGGATGTGCCTGCACATAAGGCTTGATAGATGAGTGAAAACTCAGGATCATTGCTATATAGTTGAGGCCACTCGGAGGTCTTGTGGCCACTATAGTTGAGCACCATGATCATTGTTGACATTGGAGGTCGACTGAGGCAATCGATGACTCGATTGGTGATGCCATTCTTATATTTAATGTTTAGGTGGAATTGCTGCAAGGAAGTGGACCACTTTTGGTGGCGGCCATTTTGTAAACTTTCCTTGGGTTTGCATGAATTGTAGAGGCTTGTGATCAGTGTGGATGACCATTTCTTTTCCAAGGATGTCATGCTTCCATTGGAAGCAGGATTGGACAATGGAATACATTTCCTTGTCATAAGTGGGATACTTGCGAACTATATCTAAAAGTGTCTCGCTGTGATATGTCACTAGATGGCCATGTTGAGTGAGGATTTCACTAACAGCATAGTCTAAATCATATTTCTCAATCTCAAAGGGTAGTTGCAGATCTAGTAAGGCAAGGATGGACGTCAAACATAAGTGTTGCTTCAGATATTCAAATGATTGTTAATGTGGCTTGGACCAGACGAAATTGGATTTATATACCCCTTTGGTCACCTGGCTAAGGGACCAAGCAATATTACAGAAGCACAACACAAATCTATGATAGAAGTTGGAAAGGCCTAGGAAGTTGTAAAGCTCTGTGAGAGTTGCCGGTGTTGGCCAATCATGAATGGCTTGGATCTTTTCCAAATCCACATGAACACCATGTTCGACCACGATGTATCCCATATATTGAACCCTCTCCATGCCAAATGAGCTCTTCTCTAGATTGGTGTATAACATGTGTTGTCGCAAGGTGCTAAGGACCTGGTGGATATACTGCAAATGTTCCGCCCATGTTCTGATGTAGATGAGGATATCATCTAGATATACGACCACAAAATAATTAGTAAATGGCTGCAAGATATCTTCCATCATCCTCATTAAGGTTGTTGGAGCATTATTCAAGCCGAAAGGCATGACCAACCACTAAAAAAGGCCTTCCTGATATTTGAAGGCAGTCTTCCAGACATCGGTCTACTCAATTGGCACTTGATGATAGCCAAACTTCAGATCAATCTTGTTGAAATATTTGGCACCCTTGAGCTGGTCAAGAAGGTCATCGATCCAAGGAATGGGATACTGATTCTGGACTATGATCTTGTTTATAGCTCGATAGTCAATATAGATTTTCCATGTCCCATCTTTCTTTTGTACCAACACAATTGGGCTCGCACAAGGTGAGGAGCTAGGTCGAATGTGCCCCTTTTCTATTAAATATTGAATCTGGCGTTTGATTTCTTCATTTTCCATGAGGGAACGCCTGTATACTAGCCCATTCGGAAGAGGTGCGTCGGGTATCAAATCAATGGAATTCTTGACCTCGCAATGTACTGGCACCTCGATAGGTGTGGTGAAGATGTCTTTGTATGCTTCCACGATTTCGTCCACTTGTTTCTGTTGTGTAGAGGGGTTTTGTGTGGACATGGTGGATGTTGTTGTGATATTTCGTTCACCTTCAGAACAAACCATGAAGAGGACAAATTTCCCTGTCTAGGAGATTACCTTCATGCACTACTTGGTTGTGATGAGGGACAATCCAGTAGTGGGAAGTGTCTTTGGTATCCTGTAGAGTTTCTTTCCCAAAGTAATAATCACACTGCGAGGTCTAGAATCATACACAACATGACGTTTCCACATATAAGGTTGTCCTAAAAGAACATCACAAACTTCAAGCGGGGCAACATCACACATTACCTCATCTTTGAAGGGCTTGACGACGTAGGAAAGGAGGTACTGTTGACTGATGCATATGTCTCGTCCTTGGCTCATCCAACCGATGTTGTATGGTTTGGGATGTGAAATCGTCGGAAGATTCAATATTTTGACAACCTCTAGCGAGATGAGGTTCTTCGGGCTACCACTATCAACAATGAAATGTAGTGGAGTCCCTTGCACCCACGGTTGTGAATGGAAGAGGTGCTCCCCTTCCTCTGGCTCCTCTAACTCTTCTTGTTGTATATTTGCAGTTGCAATGGTGGCACGAGTTTCCACGTCAATGATCTCATTTCCCCTTTCTCTGTATCATAGTCCGAGCCAGATTCTAGATCTATAGATTTAGTCTTGGCTAACAAGGATTGTTTTGAGTGACATTCATCAGTGTTGTGCCAGGGGCTTTTGTGGAATTTGCACCACTTTCCAGTGTCCTTCTTTTATTTCCCATTACCCTTCTTTTCCTATGGCTTGGGTTGGTTGTCAGGGATTTGGTCGTCCTTTCTCTATCCTTTGCTCTGTGAATTAGGGCCACCTTTTCCAGGTTTTTACTATTGATTTGCAAACCCAAAATCCTACTTATTATTTTGCTTAAACTTCTACTCAATCTTGATGGCATATTGATAAGCTGCTCCTAGCGAGGATATGTCCAGGAAATCCATCTCCGTATGAATGTACCTTTGCAGGCCAATGTGGTACTTTAAGACCAAGTTTCGTTCAGAGTCTCTAATACCTAGTTTGGAGCACAGGGTATGGAACATGTTGGTAAACTTTGGAACCCTTTGGTCTCTCTCCTAGCGCAAAGTTGTCCACCTAGTGTACTGGTCATCATAGTTTCCAACTGGGTAGAACTCCTCCTTGACGACGTAGACAAAATCCACCCAAGTGGGGTATGTCCTTAATATTTCATACTCATCGCTTGCACACCTCTCACAGTACCCATCCCACTAGTCTTTGATATGGGGAAGGGATTTAAGGAGTGTGAATGTGATCTTTTCGCTGTCGAAAAATTTTTGAAAAGAGAAGTAACCCTCTAATAGATTTAACCATTTATCCAAAGCATTTTCATCTATCTTTCCTTCAAATAAGGGAATGTCAAAGTTAACTTGTACCTTGAAGGGAGTCCCACCCCCGAAATGGATGCTCGTTGAAGGTGCATCCGTCGTCGTCGGCATTATTCATTATCGACCCACATCTTGGGGTACTTCATCATCAAATGTAGGGGAAAATGGATTGACCCAATCTTCATTATCGACATCATGAGGAGATGGAATAATTGCCTCTTGTTCAACAAGATTTCACTGATTATGTTTTCCATATCCTTGTCAGAGGTAGTGATGACTTCCTCATCCCAAATAGTATCGAATTCTGGCTCAAACTGATCCATACTAGCCTTTGGTTATCCCATGGATGCCTAGAATACTTCAATGACTTCTTTTATGTTACTATAAATTTTGGAAACTACACTACCACATCTCGAAGAATCGTAAAGTGGAGGACCCATAAATTTCCAATAATCATCGTCCTCATCAATTATGTCATAAGGATTCAAGAGATCTGAGATGTCATAAGAATTTGTTGTGTGGTGGAAAGGAAAACTCACCCTTTTGCTCAACTCTTCAACTTATTCAACTAGGACTTCTTGGCCTTCATATGTAGGATCACAATCAGGAACTTCGTCTCTAGACACTATGCTTTAGATATCATCGATTGGGTCTTGAACCACAGCTTCTTCAATATGATTTTTGTTATGGGTTTCTTTACTGAACAAGTTCCTTGCATGTTCGACACGAGGAATCCATTTGTCACACTGCTCTGGATCCCAGTAGCTATAGAAATTTTCTACCAATTATGCAAAGGATGATATTGTTACTTTTTATAGGCCCACAAACCAAGTGAGAGCCTTTCCTCCCAGATGAAGAACGAATGATCTCATGTAAATGTCATCTTCCTCTTTAATGTTGTATTTTGTATCCAATGTCATGAACCATTCAACATGATGTGAGGCATTACCATGATCACCTTTGAATGTGTTCCAAAATATCTCTGGTAACTCATCTGAACATCCTGGAAATTTTGACAAATCAAGAGGAGCAAAACCAATTTTCATTTCTGCATCTATCAGATGATCAGGATCTTTAAATTCAAATGGAATATCATATTCGATTTCTTTGCTAGGACCATCTTGTTTCTGGTTGTTTCCCGAAGTATCTTCCCATATATGGTTGATCACGACCTTTCTTTCATCTTCCTCTATATCACGGTCCCATTCCTTACTGAAAGCATCGATCAACTACCTGAGTGAAGAAAATTTGGTACGAGGGAATCCTTCATACCAATTTCTGACATCCGATTTGTCCTCTAAGTTGAGAGACAGTGCAAAAAGATTCATTCTCATATCCTCTCGTATGATATTGCTTCCTTGGAGAAATTGCATGAAGGCTCAAATATGTGTTGATGAGTGATACTTGTAGTCATGAAATCATGGAAAAAGTGTCTTCCCATCGTCTTTGACAACGTATTGATGTGGATATCTCGGAATGCATGAAAGATCAAATATATCCATCCAAAATTCGTAATAAGATGCCATATCATCTGGATTTCTTGTCTTTATAGAGTATTTATGTTATTTTTCTTCAGTTGGAGTCGCCAGGAGAGACCTACCAAGTTAGCTCAACAAATCTCACCAAAGTACCCAAAAAAACAAGGGCGTACCCAAGATAATAGTGATTGAATTCTGAATTGTTTATTATTGAGTGGAGTCACCTTAAATGAATGGAGACGCCAGGTAATATCTGCAATAATAGTCCTCAACAGTATTTTCAAAATATCAATTCAAGACTTACCTCAAGTTTCTTACCAATTTTCATTTTTCCAAGGGTGTAAATGACTCCAGATAAACCCCTTCAATCTTTGAAATTTCCCCGGCAACGACGCCAAAAATGTTACCGGGAAAACTAACAGGGCTAGTTCCCAGTAAAAAAATATAAGAAACATGACCCAATGTCACCTCAATCACAGTTCTATCTTCTTCAGAGAGTAGTAACCTCCCAAGGGAAGCACCCTGAATTATCCTGTAAGACACTAGGAAACAAAACTATGTCCTATATGCAACGTTAATTTAGACCAGTGCCTTCACGGATTCAACTTGAGAATGAAAGAAAAAAACATATTCAAATCGTTTATAGGTGCAACGTATTAATCCAATGATGTGAGTGATAAGGAACATTTAAGACAATCAAAATTGTTTTGTAGCACACAAGTAAGATCATATAACCATAGATCATCCAAGTATTAAGGCCAATCCACTAACACCATCAACGTACAAAAGATCATTTACCAACATTTATTAAGGTAATCATGTGTCCTTTATTGGCAATGTATAATCAATTCATGACTTTCCAATAACCAATACCAAAAGACTATGTGTAAGTAATCAACAAGTATGACAAGCATCCAAGGATAGTTGTAATGCACGCAGTTCCAAGAATTTGATCTCTTTTATGCCAACATAGTATTATCAATGTCAAGTTTTCTCGTAATAATGTTAGTGGAAAGATCACAACCAACCTACTTCTATGCGTATAGTAACCTGATAATGATTAACACTCATGGAGATCACAAAAGAGTAACAACTTAGCATCTATTGATCCTCCCATCCACCTTAATTTATTAGAACAATGGTATATGCATATATCAATGTAGCAGTATATCAGAAGTAAGTTAGCAATAGTAAGGTTATCAGCATATGTGATGGTAATAAGAGAAAAGGATTAGCAATATTAACGCAAATCTTAAACCACCTTAATCCCCAATTGTCATATATTTCATTTCAAAGTAGCATACTGTATATAACACTGATTTCATACTTAAGCAAGCAGATTTATGTCAATGTCAATCATCAAAGCTAGAATACTTGTCAATACTCAGAAATCAATAGCATTTCTCATTGATCATTAAAGACAACTTCTAGATGTTGTACGTAATGGAATTTTCGGATCTGATGTATATTAATTTCAGACTTCCTTTTTTGACAAACAATAACCACACCAAAGTTACAAAATAATAAGTCTAACCCACCTTTTAATGTCTTATTCTGTACAAGTTTAATGTTGATCTTGTAGAGGTACCTGAGTTTGACAGCCCGAAATTATGGAAGACTGTGGTAAGTGGGTTGAGGGCTTCCTTGTGGCCGTTATGGATTTGGGCAGACCCAAAAGGGTGATGACCGAGACCAAGAGAAAGTGAGGAAGGGTAGGGGGGTAGTGGAGGAGGATGAGGATGATGGAAAAGGGAGGCATGAAAAGGAGGACAGCGAAAGGAAAAGGAAGTGGAGGAAAAAGGAGAGGGGTAGGAGATGGATGGAGTGGGGGAGGCGAAGGGAAGAGCAACCAACAGGAAAGGGAGCAAGCTAGAAAGAGGGGAAGCAAACTAAAGAGGAATGGGATCGAAGGTGAAGGAAGAAAGGGAAGAGGAGGCCGAGCTTGGAGAGATGGAGAGAGAAGGCAGGGAGAGAGACTTGAGGAGGCCGCTAGGGAAAACTCGGTTTGTAGTTAGGTTTTTAGCATAAAATTAGGGCCTTCTTAGGTTTTCAAAAATTAATTTTATGAAAAATACATGTAAAAGTAACCTACAATACATTAAAAACTAAAGATCTAATTTAATGTAATATGTACAACAGCAACATAACTCAGAAATTAGGGTTTAAAAAGGTAGAAAAGAGCAACCTAGGGTTTTAAGAGGTTTTACCCTAACCCTAGGGCATCAAGGAGGATGACCCTCCTCTTGAGATGGTACTTGCCAAGTTTGGCATACTAGGGTTTTCTTCAACAACCACAAAAGTTGGTTGAAAAGACACTAGTTAGGGCAAACCTTGGAGACCTAAAGCTCAAGCGTTACAATGTTAGGGTAACTAAAGGCTGAAAATGACTTAGTTAGGACAAAATGCAGTATTAATGACTACCATTCAACCTTAAACAAGCATCACATCCAACATTTAACAAAGAGAAATCAAGAGAAGAAAACTTAGATACCTCCTTGTGCACGTGTTAAGCAAACAAATCCTAGCATCACCTTAGCAAAGAGCAAGTCTAACAAAAGATACTTCAAATATTTGCCTCCAAACAAGCAACTACATCCATCCTCAAGAGGTTCATATCACTCAGAGAGACCTAAGAAGGGTAAAAAATTATCATAGTGTTTTATCCCATAAGTTGTTGTCTTAAAATGAAGTGAGGAGAAGTGTATTTAGATTTTTCTCACACTCACTTTACAAAAGAAAAAAAATATCTAGCCGACATGCCTTTTAAAATGTCAACTTAAAATTAAAACAATAATAATATAGAATAATCAAATCTGTGGATAATTTGGGGCATTTCCCCCTGAATTTAACCACACATGACTAAATGGCTAAAAATGAGCATATTGTTCCATGTTGAAGGCCAGACCACGGAGGGGGGGGTCATCATGCCCCATATAACCCCAACGGTATTGAAAATCCCTCAACGCCCCACCTAATTAAGCACTACATCCTGACCTGAAGGATGACATCATCATCAAGAGGAGCCCAAGGAGAGAGTGCGCTGGTGAGATGGAGGGACAGGAGGGTGTGGGAGCTGACATGGAGGAGAGACATATGCCTCAGTACTGAAAAATCTGTAACCGTAATGATAAATCAAGGTCGGGGTCATGTGACCTAGTGATCCACCCCTGGAAGCCCCAAACACCAACCTCGGGGCTTCAATCCCTTTCATGAGCTAGACAACAATTCCAGTAAGCCATAGTACTTTCAAAGGAAAAACCAGAGGGTCCGGTCATAACCCCTACTCAGAAAAAGCTAGCTAAATACCCCTCCTGGTCAAAAAAATGACCCCCTCTCCCTGGGGGACCTCTGTATGTGCACTAGTACTGGTGTCAGATCTACACTCTACACCACTCTAGTACTCAATACTAGCAATCAACACCGTGCAGACTTGGCTAGTCTGAGATCCACAATGATCGCCCCACAAAACACCTAGAAGGAGTTATACCAATGTGCGCATAGAAATACTAGCCAAACCCTACTATTATGTCGGAATGTCTTGCAACTGCAATTGGATTCAAATCCACTCTGTGTTGAACACTCTATTCACTCCTAGGGGATTACAACAATTCAAGTAGGACAAACAACTAGATTTGGTTTACCTCTAGAACCACAAACACCTCACATAGACCTGGCTAGCTTGGGGTCACATTACCTGCCCCACACAACACCAAAAGGTATCCCTTCACTGCTCAACGGTCCCTGAAGTGTCACCTTTCTCTAGGTGCTATGCCAATGTGTGCGTAGAAATGTCACCCAAACCCTAGATCATCTGCCTACATGCTCTATTTTCCCAGGGCTTGCAAATCTTAGTTGCGCACAACCAACGGATTTAGGGAATCACTATGGTCGTTTCCCAATTGACCGCTCCGCTATAGCAGAACTAGCAGTGAACTATACTCAGGCTGGCATCAACAACAATGCACCAGGAATTCCAAGCACGTGAATGATACTATGAGGACACAATAATTCAAGGTATGCTCATGACCACTAGGCATGTGATTGAGGATAGACAACTTCCCCATTCTACTCAAATGTACTCATACACTTCTGAGAACAAACTCTGCCACATGGTTCAACATGCTCTCAGGGCGCACAAGCTCAAACTAACAACTGGGAAATTCGATACCATTTTTTATGCCTAGATCAACAGGGGGACACATATCAGTTGCACTCTCTAGTTTTCTCTTCAACTCATAGTCATGACCAGGAATCAAATCTTAGACCTACTATCCACTCTGTCACTATTCAAGCTAGGATTCCTCTTAAGGGTCAACTCTTTCTCCACATATGAGATTGATAGATTGGTTACTGTATAATATGGCTTGCACTCAAGACAGGGAGAGATAGATATAAAGTGATTCTATGGTTCATCTTCTACTCAATCTTAACAAATATATCGATTCGTGGTTTAACACTCAAATGGCCCATGATATATATTTAAAGAGCATAGAGGGTCATTTGTTGAATGATCAATTTTGAGAAGATCAAATGTAAATATTTTCCTCTACATTAATATATGGATATTCGATCAGCGAGAAGTTGATATTATATTGCAATTATCGCAGATATACATCTCGAGGAAATGTGATACCCCTTTCTGCTTTCAATCCCCTCTAGTCACAAACTCACCAAACAAGTTCATTGCCTCAGTGGTCATTTGGCTAGAGTCGTGCTCAATTTCCTTCTTTTAGGGTTTTAACCACGTGATGCATTGGTATCTTGATATTTCATTTGTTTATGTGAGTGGTTGCTTGAGTTTTTCGACCTATGTGGAAATACCCTGTTTTAGTTGAACATGAACAAACCACTTATTTTGCAATCTTGTATGCCTCAAATGGTGTGTTCTTTAGAGAATGCTTGTAGTATGTTTCCCACCTCTCACCCTCCACTTTGGATTTGTTTATCAACTTCTTTCAGAGGTATGTGTGTCCTTAATCTTGCTCCTTGTGATGGTTGTCCAATGAAACAACCCCAAAAATACATCAAAGTTTTTTTTTATATTACTACAATGGAAAGTATGAATATGAAGCTCATATTTAAAAACATGAATCATATGCATTCCTTGTTCCTTAAGATAAAGGACAAAATATAGATTTTAATCAACCTACCTATATTACATCGATAATAAGGTAAGTGAAAATAGTCCAATACTATTTTTTTATAATATTTACTAAGAACTACATCCACATAAATTTTTGCACCCTTCTATGTAAATATATATATATATATATATCAATATTAATCTGTGTTATCACATATCAACACATTTTTAACTCATACTTCATGGTATAGCATAAAACTAGGAACTCCAATATATATATATATATATATATATCAAGTTCTTTCTAAATTCGAGACTATAGTATATCTAACATTCAATGCACTTTCTTATATATTCCCATATGTATATAATTCAACCCCTATGCAAACCATGTAACCAAACAAAATTACATGAGAGTTTTTCTTTTTAATGACTTTACTTGGACCCGTACTTTCATAATTTTACTATTTGTAAGGTGCAAAATCCATTGCCAGTTCTTTAAGAACAAAACTAGAGACAACTCCAAGTGGGCCTCTGATCGGAGAAAAAAATGATGGATTAACTAAAAATTAAGAAGGATGTCCACTGAGACAGCATACACTTAAGCTTCCGGTGGCAACAAGCAAAGAGTATACTGAGAGAGAAATGCGGAATGACAACGCTGATCGGATTTGTGTCTACAGTTATCAATTTAAAGATTTATTAAAGCTGGAGATCTTCTTCGAAGTGAACGAAAACTATGACTAGCATTTGCATATGGATCTGTTAGACAGGAAACTATAGAAACTAGCGTGTCGGACTACAAGAAGGAAAAACATTACACTCAGTCGACGTCCCGTAACAGAAACAAAATACCGGCCAAACCCAAAATAGTGTGGAAATATAACATGCAAAACTATGTCTCTATTGTTCCTGACATAGTTATCGATCAGCAATCAAGAGAAAGAACAGTTTAATACTATAAAAATCAAACCGTAAGAGAAGAATTGGTTCTCTTAACAAAGGCGATCAAAGCTGGGAGCCTTCGATCAGAAGTTCGACATTCAAATAGCAAAAGCATAGGTAAAAAGACTCCAGGATTAAATGAAGCATGATTTTTCCTTTCAATTTTCACAAGCAAAATTTTAGAGGGAGAGTGAAGGGCTGTGAAGTATGGAAACACTACAATGAGTAAACAGCGTCGCTGCACTCTAGGACTTGATCAACTATCAATCAATAGGATCATTAAAACAGAGATATGTAGAGATCAGGATTGTAATCCTTGTTTACTCTCATAAATCAAGGTAAAAAGGGGACGATCCAGATTGTAAACAACAGCTTTCATGTAGAGGTAAAACAAATCCAGTTCAGGCATAAAATTCACATACAATCTAAAGTATGAAAGATCCAGGTCGTATACTGAAATTACAGATAGAAATCCAATGCAGAGGCTGATTACTTCACTAACTTGCCATGCAAACATCTCAGGGTAAAATAAGAAAAAAGAAAAACATTTACACGTGACTTTGCAATTGAGTTCATTCCCACGATTTTACAGAGATCTGAGTCAAGTCACTCTGTCTATACATGTACCAAAACACCGAGGGTCCCGCAAGGTATACCCTGACAAGGTCATATTCTTGTACAGTAGGATAGTTCCCATAATTCAACATTTTCAAATACACAAGTATTTTTTTAAGGAAAAAATATACATACTTTTTTAAAATAAACAAACTTTAACAAGGTAACTCATGAATCCTGATTCCATAAATTAACATAACAAAATCGATAACCCTGGGGGGTAACATAATTATATATATAAAGTCATAAGGATTTGAATCGATCAACCAATGACCTTCTTTAACTAATCAAGAAACATTTTGATCCTGACTCGAGGTATAGATATCGTCAAATAAAAATTACTAGGGTCAAGTGACCTCTACTCTGATAAATATAATTGATTAATAGTAATAAAAATAAAGATTGATCACAGAGGACCGATCAAGAATAGAAAATACTCGTAGAAAATTTATGTTTTTTAACTCTATATTATTCACATATGGTTAACAGAAACGCTACTCACTCAAATCTGTCTGGAAATAGATAACTACATTTTATTCTCTTAATTCAATTAACATATCATAAAAAAATACTATTATAAATCTCGCAAGCTTTATCAGGCCTGATCGGAACAATCAATAAAATGTACTCAGGGTAAGATGGATCTATATAAAAAATTAGTATTCTTGAAAGATCTTAGGCATCTACCCATAAAAGAAATAGAGTATGAAATATGCATCTAATAGGAATAACATTATATAATATATATATATATACTCTATATCAGTACGAAATAAATGGATGATTGCTATTTCTTATGAATAAAAAAAAAAATTATCGCGTCAAAGTATAAAGCGATACAAAAAAAAAGAAGGCTTCCGCCCATAGCTGAGAGCGAAACCGAGCCCATGTATGTAAATTCGTCAAACATTCACTGAACCGATACAATCAACCACCCATGATTTACAATTAGATTGTACAATAGGTATATAAGCTCATAAAAATAAAAGTCAGTGTATTTTCCTATAAATTCCGATTTAAAACATATGCATTCGATGACTATTTATACAAGAGCAAAGTTATACTTACTTGAAATGTAAACAAATGTCTACTTGGAAGGTCAACTCCTCCCAACCGTAGGAGAGAGTAATTCAACTGTTTTCCCAACTCCACCCCCGAATCACCACCATGCACTAGAACATCAAGCAATCACTTCCACGCGACACTCTCTCTCTCAAAGTGCGTAACAAGCAATGATGGTCTTATGAAAAGAGAGAACACTCAACCAGTTCCTCTATGCACAACACGGCGTCCCGTACTATCTCAGTGCACCAATATATATAGTTTTTCCTAGGTATTGTGCCATCCCAATCAAATCTTCAATCAATCCATCAATCCCTATGATTTAGGATATTGTCTGGTAGTTGAGCTTTTAGATTGGATTTTATTGGTTAAAATCTCTCTTGCTTGCTTATACATGTTCTTTGTGCCATGGTGGTGTCCCCTCATTTATTTGGATTCTCCAAGTGCATTTTTCTTTTATTAAATAATAAAAATAGTTTGTTGTGCAAAGTGTCATTCAGTGTTTTTGAGTTTTAAATAACTCTTACAAAATAATTGTCACAAATATTAAATCGAAATAAAATAAAATAATAATGTTTGGGATTATCACATTTCTCCCCTCGTTATTCTTAACACCGTCCTCAATGTTCTTTAATCTGAACTCCCTTACTTATTCTAGAACATGGAGGGATATGCCTCTCACATTTTATCCTACATTTCTCAAGTTGCCTCTTCAAGGTTGAAGTGCTTCCATTGCATGTTTATTTGAACGATGGCTCAATTCCGTAGCATAAGTTCCTTCCTGTCTAGGATGTGGAAAGGTTCGATTTGGAACTTGCCCTCAGGTTCTACCTAAATCACATTCCAGTCAATTACATGAGTAGCATCATGTACATATTTTTTAACAAGAAAACATGAAATACATTGTGTAGTTTTCTATTAGGGGGAAGTGCAAGTTGATAGGCTACCGGACATATCTTAGCTAACACTTCGAAAGGCCCACAATCCATGGGCGCCGTCTTGGAACACTTTCCCAAGCTCAAGGTACTCTTCTTCGGTTTTACCTTTAGATATACATGATCACCAACGTTGAACTCTCTTGGATTTTCTTTTTAAATCTGCATAATTCTTCTGTCGACCATGTGCAACTTTTAAGTTTTGTTATACGTATTTCACCATCTGTTCCATCTCCTTTAACATGTGAGGTCCCAAAACAATCCTATCCACAAGGTTATCCCAAGACACAAGAGTGTGGCATTTTCGACCATACAATACTTTAAATGGACTCATTTTTAATGAAGCTTGATATCCATTATTATAAGCAAATTCTACTAAATGCAAGTAGTCTTCCCATTTACCTGGTTTATCCATCACATACATTAGCAACATATCTTCTAACACTTGGTTAGTTCTTTCAGTTTGTCCATCCGTCTGAGGATGGTAAGCAGTAGTACTGAAATCCACTTGTATATCTAGATCTTTGAACAAAGATCTCCAAAAATTACTTGTAAATTTTGCATCTCTATCAAAAATCACAACTTTCGGATTACCATGCAAATGGAAAATTTCTTTCATAAAAATATCAACCATGTTAATTGCTTTAAAGGTAGATTTCATAGGTATGAAGTGTGCATCTTTACTTTACTTATCAACAACAACCATTATTGAGTCATGTTGTTTATTCGTTTTAGGTAATCATGTTATAAAGTCCATTCTTATTATCTCCCACTTCCATTCTGGAATAGGTAAGGGTTGAAGTAACCCGGCAAGATGTTGATGTTCTGTTTTTACTTGTTGATATTCAATGCATCTAGCTAGGTAATTTGCAACATCATTCTTCATGTTAGGCCAATAATAACTTCTTCTTAGCTATGTTATCATCTTTTGGTATCTCGGATGTCCGAAGTAAGGTTTCCTATGTAACTCATTCGTGATTAATTGCTTAACTCCTTCTGAATTTGGTATATATAATCAATTTTTATAGATTAACAAGTCCTTTGAGTTTATGTAGTATGTTGGGGATTCGCTCCCATTGACATCATTTTCCAATTGTTCTTTAATTTTTAAGTATTCTTCATCATTTTTAGCTGCATCTTTTATCAAATCTTCCAGATTTGTCTTATAACTGCTAAAAGCAACCGAACAGCGTGGAATGACATTCCTACTCAAGGCATCTGCCACCTTGCTCTCTTTGCCTGTAATGTGTTTAATTTCAAAATCATACTCGCTTAAGAAGGCCAACCACCTTGCTTGGCGAGCATTTAAAATTAGTTGATCAAATAAGTATTTTAAGTTTATATTATCTGACGTTAAAGTGAAATTTCTTCCTATTAAGTAATGTCTCCACATTCTTAATGCATGTATTATAGCAGCTAGTTCTAAGTCATGTGTTGCATAGTTACGTTCATGTTCTTTAAGTTTTATTGACTCATATCCTATTACATAATCATCTTGCAGTATCACGCCACCTAATCCCTCTAAGAAGACATTTGTACATACAACGAAGTCCTTGTATAGATCCGCTATTCTTAGAATAGGTGCAGTGGTCAGCAAGTGTTTAAGCTTTTCAAAGCTTTCTTGACATTTATTATACCATATGAATTTATTTCCTTTCTTTTGAAGTGGAGTTATTGGGTAAGCAATTCTAGAGAACCCATCAATGAACCTACGGTAGTAACTCGTGATCCCCATGAAGGATCGAATTTCAGTTACATCCTTAGAAACTGGCCAATCAATGATCACTTTGATTTTATCTGGGTCTACATAAATTCCTTCCTTAGATATTACATGACCTAGGTATTGAATTTTATCTTGAAAGAAATCACATTTACTAAACTTTACATAAGGTTTTTGTTCTCTTAGGGTTTGTAAGACTAACTTTAAATGTTCTTCATGCTCTTCCTCATTTTTAGAATATATTAAGATGTCATCAATAAATACTATTACAAACTTATCTAAGTATTTATGGAGAACATTGTGTACTAAACACATGAACGTGGCCAGAGCATTGGTCAAGCCAAATGGTACAACCAAGAACTCGTAATGCCCGTACCTTGTTCTAAATGTTGTTTTATGAATATCCTCATCCTTAATTCTTACTTGATGGTATCCAGACCTTAAGTCAATCTTAGAGAATACTGCTACTCCTCGTACTTGATCAAACATGTCATCGATGCAGGGAAGAGGGCATCTATTTTTAATTTTCATTTTATTTAATTGTTTGTAATCAATGCAAAGCCTTAGTGTGCCATCTTTCTTTTTAAGAAACAAAATTGGTGCTCCCCACGGAGACACACTCAGTCTTATATCTTCTTTATCTATTAATTATTGAAATTTTAATTTTAATTCCACCAACTCAGGTGTGTTCATTCGATAAGGAGCCTTTGAGGCAGGTACTGCTCCTGGTACCAACTCAATGTTACAGTCAATATCCCTCCTTAGTGGTAGTCCAGGTATCTCTTCTGGAAAAACATCTTTAAATTCATTTAAAAGAGGAAAATCTTTCAAACTAGGTTTTGTTTTATCGTCATTATTTTCGGTGATATGAACAACAAACAATCTACATCATTTTCTAGCACACTTTTTCAATTGCAAAGCATATATTTTCTTAGTAAGAATTTTTTTTGGAATTCCTCTAACAATTCTATTTTCACCATTTTCATCGATACAAGTAAAAGTTTTCTCAAAGCAATTTAGTACAACTTTATGTTTTTCTAGTCAATCCATGCCAATTAATACATCATATGATCCGAATGGAAAAAATTTCAAATCTACTTTTGTAACCAAATCTTGCATATGTACTTCACAACTAGAAATAAAACTGGTTACCTTTCTTTTTTGTCCCTGTGGCTAATTGCACTAACCATGACTTTTCAAAACCATACTTTTTCATTTTACACAAATCTACTAGCTTAGGAGATATGTAACTTAAAGTGGATCCTGAATCAATTAATATAGAAATAGGTTTGGCAAAGATCTTACCATCTACCTCGATCATGGAAGGTTGATAATCCACTTGATGATTGTCCAAGGCTGTGCTTATCTTTGACATGTTCCAAGCAACCTCTCCAACTGTGGTTGCTTCTTGGATAGTGTGAATATTTCGATTATCCTTCTTATGAGAACAATCCCGATAGAAATTACTCTCCCCACAGCTGCAACACTGTAAAGGTTCTCTTTTTATTTCTTTCTTCTTATTAAAGAGATTATCTTTATACTCGGTTCTTATTGGTTGTTTATACTTAGTTCTTGTTGTTTGTTGTCTATCTTTAAAAGTATTTCTCTGGGAATTCTTGTGTTTATTGAAAGGTTTAATTTCTCTTCTTTTGAAATTACTCCCTTTTATTTTCTTGAAATTATAAGGATTTTCATTCTTTCTCTTAGATTGATCATAAGTTAATTTGGTCTTCCTCATTGCTTCATATAAAGTTTTTGGTTCATCAAATTCTAATTTGTCTTTATAAAAGCTAGGTAAGCAACCTAGAAATATCTGAATTTTAGAATTTTCTTCATTTAGGTAAGGCACATATCTTAACAAAGATAAAAATTTAGTACAGAAGTCATGCATAGACATTGATCCCAGTCTTAGCTCATAAAACTCCTTCGACTTCCCCTCATAGTAATTCTCTGAGAGGTATTCCTTTTTAAACCAATTCCAACTTACTTTTCTATTATTGATTTTTTTGCTCATTTTAAGTCCTGCCACTAAATCTCAGTCTTTCCGACTAGATTGAAGATGGTCATTTTTCCCTTCATAGAGTTGGAATAATTGTACATAGTAAAGTACGTGTACATAGTAAAGTACATCTTCATCCCAGTGAACCAAGCTTCAGCTTCTTCTCCATTTTTTACTTCAATGTCAAAGGTAGGAGGCTTTATCTTTTTAAATTCTCATGTTCTCTCATCTTTATATTTTCTTTTCTTCCTCCGTCTACCCTCAGAGCTATCACTAGAATATTCAAATTCACTAGATATAGGACTTTCGTTAGAAGGACTGTTAGAGGATGAGTTTTCTCGTTTTTCGTTTCTTTTTATTTTTATCATTAGTTATCATCTCATTCAATTTAGACATTCAGGCTTCATTTAAGTCTTCATGGGTTCTCAGTACCCTTTCATATTCAGTCTTAAAGTTCATCAATTCAAATTGTAAATCTCTTACTGTTTGTAAAATCTCATTATTAATATTGTTGTTCTCATCATTAAGTTCAACCCAAACAGGTGGGGTAGGGGATTGTCTTATGGCCATTCTTTCCTGCAGTTTAGTAAAACAAATTCTTCTATGCATGAAAGAAGAACAACATATAAACAAAATTAGTTTTCTCATAATAACATGAATGGACACCATAAGACCAAGTGTCGTAATCTAATCTCTAATACCACAATGAAACGACCCCAACAATACATCAATTTTTTTTTCATATTACTACAATGTAAAATATGAATATGAAGCTCATATTTAAAAACATGAATCATATTCAATCCTTGTTCCTTAAGATAAAGTATTGAATATAGATTTTAACCAACCTACCTATATTACATCGAAAATAAGGTAAGCGAAAATAGTCCAATACTCTTTTTTTATAATATTTATCAAAAACGACATCCACATAAATTTTTGCACCCTTCTCTCTCTCTATATATATATATATTATCACATATCTACACATTTTTAACTCATACTCCATGACATAACATAAAACTAGGAACTCCCACACACACACAAATATATATATATATATATATATATTTCAAGTTCCTTCTAAATTCGAGACTATAGTATATCTGATATTCAATACACTTTCTTATATATTCCCATATGTATATAAGTCAACCCCTACACAAACCATGTAACCAAACGAAACTACACGAGAGTTTTTCTTTTTAATGAATTTACTTGGATCCATACATTCATAATTTTTTTATTTTTAAGGTGCAAAATCCACTACCAGATCTTTAAGAACGAAACTAGAGACAACTCCAAGTGGGCATCTGACCGGAGAAAAAAATGATGGGTTAACTAAAAGTTAAGAAGGATGTCCACCGAGCCAACATACACTCAAGCTTTCGGTGGCGACAAGCAAAGAGTATACTGAGAGAGAAATGTGGAATGACGACGTTGATCAGATTTGTGTCTGCATTTATCAAGTTAAAGATTTATTAAAGGTGGAGTTCTTCTTCGAAGTGAACGAAAACTATGACTAGCATTTGCATACGGCTCCGTTAGACAGAAAACTACGGAAACTAACGTGTCAGACTACAAGAAGGAAAAACATTACATTCAACCAGCATCCCGTAACAGAAACAAAATACTGGCCAAAACCATTTGAAAGACTATGGAAATATAACATGCAAAACTATGGCTCCACTGCGCCTGACATAGTTATCGATCAACAGTTGAGAGAAAGAACAGTTGCTGTAAAACTCAAACCGTAAGAGAAGAATTGGTTCTCTTAACAAAGGCAATCAAAGTTGGGAGCCTTCGATCAGCAGTTCGACATTCAAATAGAAAAAGTAGAGGTAAAAACAACTCTAGGATTTAATGATGCACGAGTTTTCCTTTCGAATTTCACGAGCGAAATTTAAAGGGAGAGTGAAGGGCTGTGAAGTATGGAAACACTACAACGAGTAAACAACGTCAACGCAATCTAGGATTTGATCAACAATCAATCAACATGATCATTAAAACAAAGATATGCATAGATCAGGATTGTAATCCTTGTTTACTCTCAAAAATCAAGGTAAAAAGGGGACGATCCAGATCGTAAACAATAGCCTTCACGCAGAGGTAAAACGAATCTAGTTTAGGCATAAAATTCACATACAATTGAAAGTATGAAAAATCCAAGTCGTATCCTGAAATTACAGATAGAAACCCAATGCAGATGTTGATTACTTCACTAACTTGCCATGTAGACATCTCAGGGTAAAAGAAGAAGAAGAAAAAAATGTTGACACATGACTTTGCAATCGAGTTCATTACCACAATTTCACGGAGATATGAGTTAAGTCACTCTATCTATACACATACCAAAACACTGAGGGTCCTGCAAGGTATACCCTGATAGGGTCATATTCTTGTACAACAGTATAGTACCCGTAATTCAACATATTCAAATACACAATTTTTCTTTCGAGGAAAAATTATACAGACTTTTTTTAAAATAAACAGACTTTAACAAGGTAACTCGTGAATCCCGACTCCATAACTTTACATAACAAAATCGATAACCCTGGGGGTAACGCAATTGTATATATAAATTCATAAGGATTTAAATTTATCAACCAATAACCTTCTTTAATTGTTCAAGAAACATTATGATCCTGGCTCGAGGTATAGATATTGTCGAACAAAAATTATTGGGGTCAATCGGCCTCTACTCTAATAAATATCATTGATTAATAATAATAATAATAATAAAGATGGATCATAGAGGACCGATCAAGAAAAGAAAATAATCGTAGAAAATTTATGTGTGTTAACTCTATATTATTCACAGAGGGTTAATAGTAACACTACTCACTCAAATCTGCCTAGAACTAGATAACTACGTTTTATTCTCTTAATTCAATTCATAGATCATAAAAAATACCATTATAAAGCTCGCAAGCTGTATGAGGCCCGATCGAAACAATCAATAAAATGTACTCAAGGTAAGTTGGATCTATATAAAAAAAATAGTATTCTTGAAAGATCTCGGGCATATACCCATAAAAGAAAACAGAGTATGAAATATACATCCGACAGAAACAACATTATATAAAATATATATCTACTCTACATCAGTACGGAATAAATGGATGATCGCTAGTTCTTATGAATAAAAGAAAATTATAGCGTCAAAGTATAAAGCGATACAAAAAGAAACAAGGCATTCACCCATAGTCGAGAGAGAACCCGAGCCCATGTATGTAAATTCGTCAAATATTCATTGAACTGATACAATCAATAATCCATGATTTACAATAGATTGTACAACAGGTATATAAGCTGATAAAAATAAAAGTCAACGTATTTTTCATACATTCGATGACTATTTATACAAGAACAGAGTTATACTTACTTGAAATGTAAACAAATGGCTACTTGGAGAGTCAGCTCCTCCCAACCATAGGAGAGAGCAACTCGATTGTTTTCCCAACTCCACCCCCGAGCTGGATCACCACCATGCACTAGAACGTCAAGAAATCACTTCCACGTGGCACTCTCTCTCTCTTAGAGTCTGTAACAAGCAATGATGAACTTATGAAAAGAGAGAACACTCGACCAATTCCTCTATGCACAACACAACTAGATCCAGATGAAAGTTGTGAGCATTACATTCGTGCATAACTTCCATACCTAACCTATGATATATCTGTATAATCAAATTGGTTTATGATTCGATATAATAATAACTACAGGCATTACAGGAAAAAGATAAAAAAGAAGAAAAAATAGAAAAACGAGAGGAGGGATAAAAATTTATGGATGAAGTGAAATATTTAGTACTTACGGAGAAAAGTATTCGTCTATTAGAAAGAAATCAATATACTTTTAACGTCGATTCGCAATCGAACAAAACAAAGACTATCTCAGTGCACCAATATATATAGTTTTGTCCAGGTCTTGTGCCATCCCAATCAAATCTTCAATCAATCCATCGATCCCTATGATTTAGGATTGTGTCTGGTGGTTGAGCTTTTAGATTGGATTTGATTGGTAAAAATCTCTTTTGATTGCTTACACATGTTCTTTGTGCCATGGTAGTGTCCCCTCATTTCACTAGATTCTCCAATTGCTTTTTTTCTTTTATTAAATAATAAAAATAGTTTGTTGTGCAAAGTGTCACTCAATATTTTTGAGTTTTAAATAACTCTTACAAAATAATTGTCACAAATATTAAATAAAAATAAAATAAAATAATAATGTTTTGGGGTATCACAGTTGTCCTTTGTAATTACCTTGGTTGAAATCTTAGGCTCCATGATGTAAATTTAGTTCATATAAGCACAGTAGAGACTTCTTATAAAATGACTCAACTTAAATGTCTTATCTTTGTTCTCAAAAGGTACTTCATGATTTCTAGTAGCTCTCTCATACTCTTCAATAGACTTCAACCCTTGTGGAAAGTTATGGAACTCGGAAAATCTTGTTCATATAAGTGCTCAAACTTGTACTTTTGTTTGAATCATTTTTCAAACTTTCTCTAAGAGAGATCCTTCTCTCATATATTTCGTATTTTACTCCGAGTATCACATGATAAGTATGCATTTGCATTTAGGATGTAGATAGCTACCTTAATCTTTACTTTTTCTAGAAAAAACAATAAGCTCAAAGTTCTTCTTTATTGCCAAAGGCCATGTCTAATCCCCTTGGTTAGTCTTTGCTTCCCCATCAAAGATAAGAGGATTTTACCTTTTAGAATTCCTTTTTTATGGCTTCACTCTTCCTCTTGTTATTTCTCTACATAAAGTGTCTCTAGTAGAGTAAGAGGAGGTTGTGCATTATATGGAACAAGATTTCTAGCTTATGAATAACAAGAGGAAGTGGATATACTTCTTCTTCCTCTCAACTTTCTACTAAAGCTTCTTCTCTCTCCCCTTGCATGCATGAGCCAATCAATAGCTATACAACCTTGTTATGTCTCTCTACTTGTTCATAACTTCCTCTAAATCTCATAGTGACTATGAAGGATTGGATCATTGATATGGTGTTGTTCTTTTTGAACTTGGAGCATGTGCTCATTCACTACCTTGTCACTGCACTCTTTGTGTTAGCTAATTCTCAACTAGCATCATGTTCAACTATGTTTGTCCTTTATTGTTGGAATCAAGATCTGACCTTTCTCTATAAATGGACATGAAGTTCTTGGCATTTTAAGAGGTAAAGATGTAATTAATGAAGTAGTGAAAATGACCTTGGAGGCTTTGCTCCATAACAATTTTGAAAGGAAAAACATATTTTCCAATAATAGACTAAATGGGCACCTTTCCAAGTTGGCAAATTTGTTGATTTTTCATTTCAAATGTGTAAAAGTTAGGCCAAGGCCAACTTGGTTGACAATGAGAATCCAACCTACAATGGCTATGAAAATGAGGGCTTCCTAGTTGTGTTGTCCTTCATAAATATTTTTCAATATGACATATTTTCTTGCTTGAAACAATTTTCTAAAATAACCTCTACAAGATCCCTAAGTTTGGCATTTAGTGCTTCTAGCACTATTTGTTTTGGAAACCTTCAAGAAATATCCATCTACTCATTTGAATTGAATTGCATACAACTTTTAATCTCCAAAACCTTCAACAAAGCTTAGATGGTTATGGAAGGCTGCATTGTGCTCATTCCAATGGTGACACTCTTCCCTAAATAGGAAATAACATTTCCATTTCCAACTCACCTAAACTTGGGCAATTTGTTATGATTTTAGAATAATTTTCCACTATGTCATGTGGAACATCCTTGATGATAATTTTCAACACATCTAGGATTGTGTTAATTTTCTAAGGGAACCCAAGGGGTGGATCTCCACATTCGTGAATGGTATCCTTAATAAACATGTCGACATAAACTAGTGTGTCTCACCCAATAGGATTTGAAACGAACATCTACAAGCACAAAACTAGTCAAATGCCCAACATTGACAAAAACCATTTAAGCTAACCCCTTGGGCTAAATAAACTCCCAACTTTAAGTTAACTATGTTTTCTATTTATGCATCAATGGCATGTTACATTTGGTTTTCCCAGAAACTTTATATCAATGTTTCCAATTTTTCACCTTGACACATTTTGTCAATAACCATTTTCTCAATAAAATGAGTTATCTACTCATTTTATCAAATTTTCTACAATATGGGTTGTCCCAAAATAGGCCAAAACCAACAAAGTTTTCATAAATCTAATAAAACTATAGATTAAGACAAAATTCCTCTTAAATTTGAGAAAAAAATTCAACAAATAAGTAATTGAGTTTATCCCCTTGCTCATTTTCCCGATATCCTCCATACTTGATTGCTTTTTGCAACTTTCTCAATGTGTGACTCAGGATTTACCTCAACAATTATTTATCAAACGCCTTATTGACGAACAAATAAATATTCTCCGGACTTGCCAATGTTGATAACTTTGTTAATTTGCACTTCAGAAAATCTCAACCTTTAGTTTCGCAAGTATTTATAAATGTGCATCTAATCAATGGCCTTCAATACTTGTGTTATCCTTTAGAGTTCGGTCGCTGCACTTCGGAAACCGAATTTGGCCTCAACATCCGAGGATTATCCCTTTACACGTTTCGAACCTCTAACTTTCAAACAGTAATTTTTTTCTAGAATCAATATTTTCTCCCGTCAACGGATGGATTTTAGTTTCTTCCATCAAGGATGCAACTGTATTTTTATTTCTGTTCTTCTCCGTCAATTTTTTGAAGTAGCATTTTCCACATAGATCGGCGTATTTTCCACTTTGTAATGCCAATGGTACCCTTCCTTGGATAAAGGTGCACAGATTCAATTTTACTCTTTACAATTTATCTAACTTCATGCAATCTATTCAATAAAAGGATGGCTCTACTCACAGACCCTCTATGACGGTGGAATGAATAAAACCACTTAATATCTACATGTTTTTTTAGATCTACCATGCATGGACTCAATAACAAGAAATAACAGCAAGGAGTTTTAGACATCTAAACTTCCACAAATAAATTCATAAATCAAAAGGGCAATCTCTTGAAATCCCAAGTACAGAACACCTAGTTCAGTGTATCCAACAACAACGATTGCTCAAAAGATGTTACCACTCAACGATAGATGCTTCATCCAATAGAGCTACCCTGAATCTGAGGACCAAAGTGTGATATGGCATCTCTCAGAATCCTTTCTATGGATGGAAGCTCAAGTGTGCTGAGTGCTCTAGGCTAACCACTACGTAGATATGAGCTATAAATTTCAAAACCCTTGCTAACGACCACTAGATCAGGGGCAAGACTAAACTAAGCCAAAGAGCCCTATTAGGTCCTATCAAACCAGCAGAACAATCAGGACCAGTTGTAGGATAAAAATTATCCCAAAATGCCTCTTTTCCGGCCGTGTAGGATAAAAGACAACCAAAACGCCCTGCTTTTCTGGTGATTTTGGGATAAAAACCGGTTAAAATTCTTGCTGGAAATTGCTATTTTCGCATTTTTGTAATTTCAGCAATTGGGATTGCTTGTTCTAGACTAATTGCCCAATTTTAAAACTACCCAGATCGCCGAAATTGCGATCTGAGCACTCCAAATTGCGATTTTGGCAAGAATTGCTCTGCCGGATTCCGGCAAGTCAGGGGCGTTTTAGTTAGCCCTTATACAGCTCCTTTTCCGGCAAAGTTTTGGACCAGAAATCCAGCAGAAATTTTTATGTCCAACATAGTTCCATAAATCAAAGTTCCAAGATCATAGTTCCTCCAAACCCCATAAGTTTGAGGGTCTTTGAGGCCACCCAAAACCTTAAAAATCCTGGAAAGACCTGGAATTATGTCCCCTTAGATTTTTTGCTTCACTGGAAGCCAGCAAAAATGGAGTTTCCCAATAAAGGATATAATAAGCATCAAGTCTCGACCCACAAGTATACATTTCTATCGGCATTGCTAAGTACTCTTTTCCGAACACAATTCTCTGCTAGTTGCCAGTACAAAAAAGATTTAGCCTTAATGCCCATTGTGCCAATGGATTCCCTTTCTTTTTAATCCTCGCAATTTATCTCCCACAATAGTAGTAGAGCCAACCACTTGCAATACCAAGGTTAAAACTGCAAAAGCCCTCTCTAAGATTTACACTAGTGCCTATTGTGCCAGTGGAATCCCTTTCTTTCTAATCCTCGGAATTTATCTCCCACAGTAGTAGAACCAACCACTTGCAATACCAATGTTAAAAATGCAAAAGCTCTCTCCAAGAATGCAAATGGCAAAGTATGAGCGCTCCGAAAAAACACTCATAAAAAAAATGAACTGGAAGTCAAACCCTTTTCCCCTTCCAATGCTCTATTTATTAGCAAGCGTCACTTGCCAGTTATCACACAATGCCCAGCCCATCTTTTTACTTGCTATGCAAAAGTTACGCTTTAGAAAAAGTCGGCCCAATTAGAGCGGGGCACAGTTGCAACCCTCATCCCTGTTCAATTCCTCAAAAAAGTGATGGGTTTGCCATTCTAAACCTATAGAGCTATGGCAGTTAAGTCAGGCTAGATCTCATGCCTCCCTCTCTAAAACGGCATCCCCCTCTCAGAAAATGGTGGATGCTTAGCAATTAAGCTTCTTGAAGCATCCTGCCAAAAGCTTTTTATGAATAATTTTGAATAATGGGATTTCACTAATGAGCTCATTTCTTGTATTGCATCAAAGAATAACATAGTTTTCATTCATTAACACCAATTTTATGTCCTTCCTCACCCTCCATTATGAAGCTGTCAAGGTCGTTTGCACAATAATATATCTGAGATTCTGAACTGAAGCACTATATTAGTAATCTATTGCAGATTCCAACTATGACATAGATATCCAATTGTCTTTACACTATAAGCCTGTTGAAATCAATCAATGTGTCCTTAAAAGATAAGATGGTAAAGAACACGCTTTTCTGATGACCACTAGAATGGGCTTATGTTAAATCTTTGCTTTGCACACTTGTTTTGCATCTTCGAAAATGATCCGACGAGATAAAGGACTATTTCAAATTAATGTTGTTTAATTGAACATTTACAAGAGAGTTACACAACTAACATTTCCAAGAGTAAAAAAGAATAGCTGCTTTTAAATGATATTCTTGATCCAAAAGGACTTTAAAATGATATTACTTCTGATCTAAAAATTCAGAGCAATACTACTATCTTTTACGGCACACAGACATTAGGATGCAGCAAATTGTAATGCTTATGAACAGTAAAAATGTTTTAGCTCAAATACAGAAACGTGGCCCTTCATGGGCAGTCCCAGACAAGTTTTTTCATAACAACTTGTCTTTGTAGAAATGAATATGAAGCCTCCACCAAGGTTCATTTAATGGAAAATTATACTCTGTAGATAATACACAGCTATTCGTACTTTTCTAGCAGTAGCAAATACAAATTTATATACAGGTAGCAGATGAAGGATCAAATAATCTACCACTTTCTGAAACAAAAAATATGACTGACTAAGGCCTCACAGTGATCTAAGAAACAATGTGCGAACTTGCAGCTTACAAGTATCATGTACCTTACCTTCTGAGTCAGCAAAGATTAGTATTTTCCCTTTATTCAGAGTACAATAAGCCATTCCTTACCAGAGGTGATTAAGAAATAACATTATCATCTATGAAGGTTAAAGGGGATCTTCAGCAGATTGATGAGTGGATGCGGAGTAGAGACTGTAAGTAGTTTACCTCGTACAACAGGAAGAGACAGATCCTCTTCAGAGGAATGGGAAACTCTGCACATCTACACTTCTATATGGATGCTTCCAAGATTGTTTATATGAACCAGGAGTAATCTTGCAACATTGCAACTTCATTTATAACAGTAAGTTATCTGATGATGCTTGCAGTCATTTTCTTAGATACCATTTTCAGTTGACTGAGTGCGAACCTCATATGTAGTCACACCACTACCAACAGAATATGTGAAGGAAGTATTTTCCATATCTGTCATAATTTGCAGAGGTTCCAACGTCTCGACAACATCCTTCATAAGCGGCCTTGCTTTAGGATTTTGGCTGAGGCAGTGATAGGCCAAGTTAGCAGCTTTCAGAGCTCCCTTAACAGAATACTCTCCCTCCATTCTAGGATCAAGTATCCGTAACAACTTCCTCTTCTCATTGAGAAGTGGACGAGCCCACTCAGCCAAGTTATATTCTCTGCTAGGCCTAGTCTTATCCATAGACCGCCTGCCAGTAAGCAGCTCAAGCAATACAACACCGAAGCTGTAGACATCACTTCGAGCTGTCAAATGACCTATAGACAAAAATATAGAACACTATAAGTTAGCAGCATGTGGCCCATTAACACATTCATCAAAACTGCCCAATACCAAGTTGCTCAAACAATTATAAAAGGATCATCATGATTTCAGCTAGCTTGAAAGCTTTGGAGGCCACAGAAAGCTTTGGAGGCCACAGAATATATAAAATAGACATACAACGGATAGGATAGGTAGTGGTACATGAAAATATTCAAGTCAATATTTACAGTAGAATCTAAAGTATTGCTATTCTATGAACGTACCAGTCATGACGTACTCTGGAGCGGCATAACCATATGTACCCATCACGCGAGTGGAAACATGAGTCTTGTCACCTTCTGGTCCCCCTTTTGCAAGCCCAAAGTCTGAAAGCTTTGCTGTATAGTCCTTCATCAGTGAAACAAAAAATCAGAAGGGGCTCCAATCAATCCAAAAGTGACTCTTGGATGATTTTGTTTCATAACAGTATCATTGGTTCTTTAAGATTTTTAATTAGATCTCAAACGTCACATTCACATTAAAAAGTTCAATGTTTCTAGAAATAAATTGCAACACAAAAGAAAACAGTCAGCTCAAAATAGGCTAGGTTTTGGAAGCACTAACTGTGTCTAGTAGTATATTGGACGTCTTGAAATCGCGATAGATAACAGGCCTTTCTGCCCCATGAAGAAAAGCAAGCCCTTCGGCAGCCCCGAGTGCAATCTTCATTCTTGTTGACCAAGGCAGAGGAACAGACATCTCTGCAAACATCAGGCAAGCATGTAAAGTTAGTGATCACCCAAGCAACAGGATCAAGAATATAGATACAAGTAGGAATCTAAATGAAGGCGATATCTAGAAATGCAATGAAGTTTGTTTTTTTTCACAAGAATGGGTAGTTATATATTTATAAAAAGGCTGCTGGCGAACCAAACAGCGTAAAAGGTACAAAAGTTTAAAAAATATTACAGTATTCCTGAGCAGAGCTTTTCAACAAAAACGACAACTGACCATGAAGCTTCTGCCTTCTTGCAGTGCCTAACCCTGAAAATTTCAACACTAGTACTATACTGCTTTACATATTTGCCTCATAGAAAAGACAAGTAAACTGCATATATGAGAAATTTGGGAGCCAAGATAATTGCCACCGAGATAATTGCCACTGTGGGTCTCTTCCATTTGCCGTACCTCTTTAATTTGCCCCTGGTCATCTTCTAGAAATGTAATAAAGTTACTAACTTGTTCAGTCACCATTTAACAGAATCACCGAACAGGAGAATGACTTCCTACATAGTTGAAGAGCTAAACAAATTGGTGACGACAATAGAGTTAGTCCTTCACGAGACACAGTGGATTTAACTCCAACTAAAGGAAACTGCTTGGCAGTTGTCATCAGTCAACAATCAACCAAAACCACTTATCTAACCTTTTAAAAAGAAAGTTTCAAGATAAACTATCAGCTGAAGACTTAATAGGTCTGAATTCCAAAGAAACCTCAATAACTCATATGGGCAATTTTTTTGATCTCGATGATGCATACTCTGATAATTCTATCATACATCAGCAAAATTCAAAAATACCCATACAGTTTTCAGCTAAGATAGGGTTATCCAGAAAAAATTCTAACTCTCTTGGAAATGGTGACAAAGTAGCTATGCTGGTTCTCTTTGGCAGAAAAAATTCTAACTCTCTTGGAAATGGTGACAAAGTAGCTATGCTGGTGCTCTTTGCCTGTGTAGGGAGGGGTGATATGCATGTTCATGCCTTGGCCCATTGATGTGTGATTATATGATGTATACTTTTATGTGCATTAATTTGTCAGTTAGGTCTAGCTTAGGTGGTTGGGAGGAATGATTATCATCTTTTCCACCCAGATTCTATTGTCACTAGTCAGACTAGTGACATGTTAATATGGCCTTGAACCCTAAATAATCTGGTATCCCCTGGGTATCATCCTCAGAATGAGGGGAAGTGCCCAGGGGTTTCTGGGATATATATTCCAAAATTTGTCAATTGGGATTTCAAGGAAAGAAAGAACAAAAGTGAATTAATGAAATAGAAAATGCATTTTTCCCAGACAAAAAAACCCCAAAAACATCAGACAGTTTGATATAGGTGTCAAGGAAGTGTCTTTTTAAAAACTTGGGGAGGGTTAAACTTCAGGGAATACACTGCAGTGTAGCCGACCTCTCCAGCTGGCAGCTGGTTCATCAAGCAACACAGGGCGGGGTCCAGTCTTCTGGATGAAATTCTTCACAAACATTAATAAAAAAACTGGTAAAGAGAAAAGAAATAATAACATACTTCGGAATAGATGATTTTCCAGACTTCCACGAGCCATATACTCGTAAACCAGCAACCTGTGCTCAGCTTCGCAACAGTATCCGATGAGTTTCACCAGATGGGGATGACTCAGCTGCCCTAGAAAGATGACCTCTGCCTGCAATCCAAAGAAAATAAATAAAAACATATTAAACTAAAATTGCAAGCAAATTAAACCCTAGAAAACAATATCTTGTTTCAACAGTACTTTTTCATAAAAATTTACCAGCCATTCTCTGTGCCCCTGGTGACCTTCCGGATCAAGGACCTTGACAGCAACTAGCTGGGCATCGAGGCCTGGCTTCATATCCTCATCAATGTTACCCTTGTAAACTGTACCGAACCCTCCTTCTCCCAATACATTATCCACCCTGAAGTTTTTGGTAATTGCCCTGAGCTCATTAAATGTGAAAACATAAACATTGGAATCAGAGTTCTGTCTCAGGTCTTCGACCTCATATGTGGCTGATAACGGAGTAACTGAATTTCCTCCATTGCTGTCTGTTGGAATTGGCCCGTGTGTTGTTGATGGGGATGGCGGGTAGGCTGATTAATGGCAACCCATTAAAACCCAGAAACAGTAATCATGGAAAACACAGAAAAAAAAACACGCTGCAGATAAATAACGTGTCTAAAAAGCATGGTGCAGATCTATAGTCACCTGTCTGAACATAATTGTAACGATGCAGATGAAGAAAGAAGTAATAAAACTGAAGAATTTACATTGATATTGATGAGGCAGGCTAGACCAAACTTACATGATTTGTTATGAGACGAGACTCTGCTCAAAGAGCCCTGCTCTCCGGTCCAGCAGTTTCCCATTAATCCCTGCCAACAATGCATAGTTTTTATTTTTCCTTCAATCAAACTACCCTGTACATCGCCTCAATATTGGTGATCAGGCCTTGAAATCAAAGCCTGCCTTTAATGGCGATCAAAAGTCAGCCCATTCACAATACACTTCAGGCGGAGAATAGGGAAAGACTAGATTCTTATTCCCTCTTTTCATTTGCGTGCATACCTCGACATATGAACCCACTTACCTAACGAGCGTTGAGATCGTGTATTAATTTAGTATAAATACGAGAGAGCATAGCCACAATTGGAAATCGTGTTTGACGAAAATATTGTGTTCTAAATGGTTGTGGGAGATAAAGAGATATACACACGGTTTGTGCTGTGTATAATTCATTTCGCCATGGTCGTCTTGGACTTTGTTTTTTCTATTCTACAGTGATCTAGATAATGGCCATTTTTAATGTTTTCGGTGGAAGTTTCTCATTTCTGTTCGAGGTCTTATCCTTTAAAGTGACAGTAGAAAATATCAACGTAGTGGAAAATCCTTTTCATGAGATTTTGTTCTACATTGAAACTCTATTTCTATTTATTTCAACATTATGAATAACTTAACTGGATAACAATGATAATATATAAGTGGTTTATGATTCATCATTTGTTAGAAACGTATCATTTAAATAGACTAGTATAGAGCTATCTTAAATCCAGATTTATTAAGCACAGAGATCCAATTTCTAGAGATGTAAATTTTGTCAAAAAATTTAAGATTAAAATAAAATTACTATTTATTTTTTATAAGTTTCAATTTGACATAAATTTTTTTAATTATTTTTTATTTTTTAATTACAACATCTCCCCCATATTAGGTTGTAGAGCACCCGGCTACTCTAATGCAATAAATTGTTCACTGCATCACTTATCATTTATTAAAAACATTGTATCATTTAAATAAATAAATTGTTCACTAAAAATTACAAATTACCAAAGTTAAAGATATAGGAAAGAACAAAAAAAAAGACATGTTATATTTATATAAGATATTTAAGCATTTTTTTATTTCAATATTATGTTTATATGTACTATAAATCACAATACCTTGAAAAATATTTCTATTACTATTTATCTACATGAACTACTTTTTGTATATGTTCATCTCTATTAATAATTTTAAGAGCTACTTTCTAGTTTACACCTTATTTATATATAAAAATCTAAATTCTAAATTTCTCTAATAATATAGGTGATAATATTGTGTTCCTCTTCAATGAGTGCTAGAATTGCATCATGCATCCCTCTAAAAAGGTATGTGATGAGTTTTGTTTCTCCACAAGTAATGCTAATTATGTGAATTAAAGTGATAAGCTACAACTAAGGGTAGTGGAGTTGTGACCACAACAAGAATGGGATGTTTTCTCATGTAGGCCCATTGGAGTAGAAGGATTTTGGGCAACTCATTGTGCAAACGAAAAAATTATGGGAAACACTTGTATTCCAAAAAATCATGCGAACAATTTATATCAATTTTATAGATGTCATGGTGAGCATATAAAGTCGGAAAAGCATGTGGATAGTGTGTACAAGATTTGACCATACCATGGGAAGCACAAACTAGCCATAAAATTACATAGGCACTATGTATAGGATTTGCATATAAAGTGGGACACATAAGCAAGGAGCGTGTTCACTTATGTATATACTATGAATGGCCTCCAAAAGTGGTGGCTATCATATTAGACTATGAAATTATCAATGATATTCTTGACTAGGTTAATAATGGTGGCTTCAAGGCTATGGTTTGTGTCCATGGATGGGACTAGAAAAAGTAATCAGAGAGTTGTGCCACTACTCAAGTGTTGATTTCAAGTTGAAGGTTAGAGAATGAATGCCAACCTTTTGACAAAATGCGTACTTGAACAGGAAGGATTCTCCCCAACTCTTTGACAAAATGTTAGCCAAATAAGCTTTGCTTAAATCAGAGTTGGGGGTGTTGCAAGTCTTTGTAAAAATCCTCTCTAGGATCACTATCACTTTAGTTGTAGAGAGCTCAAATTTTGAACTTATATTATTAAGGCTAAAATCCAAGATAAGGAGGGATCTTGATTGTCCACCAAAGCCTATTTCCGTTGGTTGACGGTTGGAAGACAAGTGCACCTTAACTAATTACAAAATTCATGACTCCACTCTATCTTGGTGTTAAGTATGGAGCCGATTTTTAATTAGATGTGTGGCATCTTCCTTAGCTTCTTATTCTTTTATATAAGTAGTCCAAAATAAATTAGTTTCCCCTTGGGATCCCTAGACTCTTCAACCAATAGCCTTCCTTATAGCGAGATTGGATGCTTTTGTATTACCTTTCCTTTAACCCTTTATGATAAGAAAAACAACAAAGAAACCTTTGGAGCAAACGTTACTTTGACTTTAACCCTTGGGGTATATTAGATCGTAGGTAATGTACATACTATAACATACCTAGACCCACAGGCTCTCTCAACTATCAGGACAACAACTTCGAAATTTCTTTATTCCAACACCACTAGATTCACCAACTTTGCATATCATTAAATGGAAATGCCAAATAGAAATGGTTGATGCATACTAATGTGGGATCAATGCAACAATAGAACAATAATCATGGACATCAAGCACATCCAAGAAAATACAATGTCCATTATACACATAAAATTATGCAATTGAAAACTTCAACAAATTGTGGCATTATGCATAAATATTAACAACATTAAAATTTAAAATGCAACCCACATTTCTATCTTATATCTCATATGCATACCCAACATTCATCCATCAACACATGCATTATTATATCTTACTCAAAGGATTATTAGCATTCAAAAAAAGTTTATTTAAGACCATAAAAATACAATTATCCCATTAATGCATTCAAGAAATTCATTGTAAGCATATTAATCTTGCCCAACTACTCATTGCATTCAGTTAATTCATAACAAAGATGAATGACATAAATGGATAGCAAACGACAAGAAAAAATACTTATCTTTGAATGACCATTTCATTAAATTTGGGCTAATAATAAGAATCTAGACTAAAAACACTATGAATTTTCTATCAAAGGTGTGATATCAATGTTTCTAAGATGTGAGATTGGATTCCAAGAGTGTAAATATTGGTTTTTGAAAGTGCGAGTGTCGCACTTTGGAAGTAATGATTTCAACCTATCACTAAAAGCACTTAGAATGAAATTAGTCTAAATTTAATTAAATGGTTGTTTTTTGTTAAAATTCACCATGAATTCACTACAAGCAAATGCTTTTCCACCCAACAATGGGCACTATGATGCAAAGGCCACCCCCAAGTGGTGGCTATGAGACTACAAGACTGAATTTCTACAAGTTGGCTCTTAATTGTCTCACATAGCCCAATCCATAATTCTCAAACAAGGAAAAACATCATTGTAATTCCTCCAGGCACAACAATCCATCTTCAACTAGCAACACTCTTCCAAAAGGGAAGGCCCTTCTCTACAATGTATTCCTTAGGTAATCCCATTTCTCTCTAGTTATTTAGTGTAGGCAAGGGAATCTCTTCTATTAGGAACTATGGATTTATAACTATGAGCAATAGTTGACCTTTACTCCAACTTTCCCGTGTAATTATGCTCATGGGTTTTCACATAAGTTCTCAAAGGAAAAATGCACAAGAATAGAAAATACAATAGAATGAGAAAAGAAGAACAAACCAAGAGACTAATGAACGGAGAATAGGAGAATATTGCATGCCTAAAATCATAGGTAATAGCCCAAGCTAAAAAGAGACCATATGCCTTCACAAAGTCCATGTATCCTTCACTTAGACAATTGTTTCCCAAGGTTGGTCAACATTAAATTATCATAAGGCAACAATGAAATATTATACTCTTACGCCCCTTTCATCCCATCTCATGGAGTCATTGTTATGTACCCCACTTGGGGTCATATCACTCATAACCCCCTTTATATTCACCTGTATTCTTTAAGTGTTTTTAATATTAAAATTTTAATGCACCTATGTACAAAACCAAAATACATCATAGGAATTATTACTCATGTGGTGAATAGTCAATGAATCATTTCATGCTTCAAACCTAAACCACATATATCTAGGCTTCTAGCTAAGTTTGATTAAACATATGCACCTTCATTCTAGGGTTTAAAATTTTGGTATTACATTCCCCTCCCCATTAGATTAGCACAAGCCTTGGTGCAACATCAAAATAAAAATAAAAATGCGCAGGCCTCTTGCACAACATCCTCGAGCACCCACGTCACCTCATTAGGATTGTAGTGTGCACGTTGGACCTTTACCTACCCAATGGCTCTATTCCGAAGCAATGTGACTTTCATATTGAGGATGCAAGATGGTTTTACCTAGAAATTGCATATATGGACCCCCTAGATCAAATTCCAATCAATGACATAGTTAGAATCATGCACATACTTAAGTTAACAAAGATACATGAAACACACTGTGAACTTTTATGTTAGTAGGAAATGTAAACTTATCTGAAACTAACCATACTCTATCAAGGAATTAAGCTCCATAATATTTCGATTCAAGCTTGGCACAACTTCCCAGTGTTAGTGAGATTTTCTTCACTCTCACTCTAAGAAACAAATGATCTCCAACTCCAAATCCTTTGTGCACTCTGCTCTTATTTGTATAACTTGTTAGGTCTATATTATGTTTGCTTTCAAATTTTGCTTGATTTTGGAAACCTAATCTTCCATTTCCTTGAGCAATTCTAGCCGAGGGAAAACTCGATGTCCTGGGTTATCTAAACTTACTAGTTGCATTTTCTACTCTATAAAGCTTCAAATGGACTCATTCTTAATGAAGCATGATGCCCATTATTATATGAAAACTCCACCAAGTATAAATATTATTCCCACTTGGACATCTTTTCTATCACATACATCCATAATGTGTCTTCTATGACTTGGTTAATTCTTTGCCCGCACGGGTGTGGCTCGTTGGCGATTCGCTTAATATGAAATCACATGTTGTAAACAGAGGTCACGAGTTCAAATCACACCCGGGCTTACCCGTGTCCCATGCTTGCGGGCGGTTGTGGGGCACCTAGGGGTATAGTGGTAGTGGGATTGGATCCCTGGACCCCGTGTCATGCGAGTACCAGCCCAGTCCCCAGTTGTCGATTCCCCTAGTTTAAAAAAAAAAAAAAATCCTTATATTTTCCCATCGCTTTGTGGATGGTGTGGTGTACTAAAATTAGTTTTGTTCCAAATGCCTTAAAAAGTTGCTTAAAAATTTGCTTCCATGACTTGGTTAATTCTTTATATTTTCCCATGGCTTTGTGGATGGTATGGTGTACTAAAATTGGTTAATTCTTTATATTTTCCCATTGCTTTGTGGATGGTGTTGGTGTACTAAAAGTTGGAAGGGTGTAAGGTTCTGATGTGGTATGATACCTCTTCATAAAGTACTGAGACCATTGATGTTTCAAGAGCAGCACGCTGCAATTTACTCCAACGCTCTTGGGCCCCTCAACATATGCAAACTAGTATGGGTGAGATATTTGACTAGAGGCTGGGGATGGGTGTTTCTGAACTTACATAGGTTAAATATCAATTAATAACAGCCATTAAACAGTAAAACAACATTACAGAAATTTGAAAATAGATCTAAGCAAGTCTCACATAAACACACATAAAATTGCCTTCTAGGACAACTCAGCTAGTGCGAATTCAGGATTTCCAAACATGCTTCAAAGGCTCACGAATTCGTGAAATGAATCATGGTATGTGATTTTTTTCATCTTATTGATCTCCAGGAACAAGAATTACTCCATTTGGATACGTTCGCATGCATTTATTACTTGCAAACTGGAAACTAGTCAAATTCTAGCTAAATCTAGGAAGGGTGGATAAATATGAGAAGAAATATGAGTTCTGTAATTTTATTCAAGCTGACTGATATAAGAGGATTAAATTCAATATTAATACATCATATATATTCCAAGTGGCTCCTCATATCATTACAAAACATTCTCTCCATTCCTACTGAACATTACAACACTAGAAATCAATGAATGGCTCTGAGATTCAAACCACTGTCTTGAAGAAGATTTCTGAAATTAGACCAGAGCTTGGATCATCTACAAGACCTGAAAATAATATCAGTGATAATAGCTTAAATATTCCATCATCCTCTCACAGGAAGCTGGGGCACATCTTCCAACCTTGACCAGGGGCACACCTCCCAAGTCTTTGAGGCAAAAATTGCTCTCATACAATTCTTCAAAATGACAAAAGATGTGAATGTGGTGCGCACTGGGTTATTTATGGAGAGAGGGTGACTTGTGGAGCAATTTAACCAACTAATGTGCCCTCCTTGAGTGGATGAGGAAAGCTAGCTTTCCTTCTTGCTTTCCTTTTTGCTTTGCTTTCCTTCTTTTCTGCTTTGTCTGCTTTTCCTTGTTTTTCCACTTTCTGGCTTTGCTTTTCCTGTTTTTTCTGGCTTTTCTTGACTTTCCTAATTTTCTAAACTTTCCTGCTTTTTGCTTTGTGTTGCTTTTGCTAAGCTTTTGCCACCTTTTTTATTTTCTTAGCTTTGGCATATTTTCTCTTTGCTTCCTCATCAATCTATCTCAAATCAACCTTATCCTCTTATGTGCCCTAGCGGAGCCTTATCCTCTGTTAATCCACATAAAAACATTAAATGCATAAATTAAATAATCCATGTGCATAATTAAACTTAGGATGTCATTTATTGCAAAGTCTAATTAATTAATTGCCTAGGAATTCCAAAATTAACCCCGTGGTTATGCAACTTCCTCCTCAACCCAAGGGATTGTTTGGGTTAGGAAATTGTTCCAATGCTCATTGTTGTGGGGACATGACATTCATGACATTGTTACACCGTATTTTGCCACCTTGTGAACATTAGCACTCCTTGGCCTCCCTTACCCATTTGTAGACTCAAAACCATATTTTTGATTCTCCTTGAACCCATTTTTCCCTATTTTTTCTCCTATATGCGAGCTGCTTCAGTACAACTCGCGTACACGCTAGTTGCATCACTATAACCTACGTACATCAACTTTTTTGGTAAATGAGAGTAAAATCTCTATTTTTCACTCCAAAAAGCGACCATTGTGATCTTTGTCCTTCCATGTATCTTGAAACGACTTGATTCGACCTTTCACTTGCCTTTGGAGGGTTATATATTGAGCTATTGTGATGCATGGAGGGAGGAGAAAGAGAAGAGCATCGAAAATTTACCGAAATTTTTCCTTGATTGTTATTGCTTGAGTCTACATCCATTGATCCTAGTTGTTGTGAACCATTTATGTTCACCTCCCAAACTCTTTCATATCTTGTGAAGGATTTGTTCTTTTACTCATGATTTTTCCATTGTATGGGGGATTGAAGTGGTGGAGGCACAAGTGGAGGGACCTAGTTCTTGGTTCTTATGAGTTGTCGACAGGAGGTTGTATCTTCTACTTCTTGTTTATGTTAATAGAAATACTCATTTTCTTGTCTATTTATATTGTGAATGGTGATTTATTATCATTGGGTACATTTGCTTATATATATCATGGATTATGATATATGATGACCTCTTTTTTATATCATATGCACTTGTTTGTGTTTATTGTTGAGGCTAAGTTGCAGGTTCAAGTGTTGTGATTCAAAATCTCAACGGAATTATTCATCAGACGTCTGGTTGAGGTAGGTCCTTTATTTTGTTCATCAGCATTTACATTTATATGGAATATGTTTGGAAGTGAGTTGATTTCTCGAGTCCATCTGTCTATTGTGGTCTACCCCAAGCCATAGGAAGTTTTTCTACGTAACAAACATTTAAATTATGTGTGCAAATGCATAAATGAAAACACACAACATAAATAAGATCAATCCGCACACACACATCATGCATTTAAAAGCATAATCATAATAGGCATTAAATAAAACCATTGCATGCTCAAATACAAAAGAATACTTATCTTTATCCAACGCAGATCCAAGAAACTAGTTATGTAATACCGATTTTTCCACCCAACCATAGGCACTCTGTCCAACATATACTATTTATGCTAAGAGAACACCCCCAAGTTGGGATATGAGGCCACCAAGGCGTAGGAAAAACCTACAGGATTCTCTCTCTCATCCCACAACTCGTTCTTCCCTCTATGCTTATCCAATTACTCATCTAGATCTCTACAGATATCTCACTTAGTCATCATAGCCACGGCACTCCTTCCAACTACCCCACACAACACAAGGAAGGAATTCCCCTTCACCGATCCACAATTCCCTCAAGAAATACAACCCTTACAATGCTTCCAATGTGTGTAGTAAGAGTCCAATTTGTTGTATGCTATTGGAGAACTTCCTGTAGCATCAATTATGGCTTCTCAAGCATCCTTGAGTAGAAAAAATCAATCAATAAGGGTTTCTAGCTTTCCCAACCTCTATGCTCACCTACAACCATATATTTTCCATTCAAATTTGCATCTCTATCTCCAAATTTGAATTTTTGTGTTATGCACAATCTGGTAATGGTCATGAACAAAAATAGGAAGCTCTAAGTAGCGTAGAAGTAAGTATGCATGAGAGAATGATAGAATGAGTTTTGACTCCAAGGGATATGAGGTGATGGTGAAAAGACAACTGACATAGCTTCTAACCATAAAAGAAAAGGACCCTTGATAGCTGACAAAACTGTCACCACCCTCATGCTTCAATAACTGCATGAAGTGACTTTTCCTATCAACCTCACACATGCATGCAATGATTGGGTTTAATAGTCAAGTTGAAGTAATTGGCTCATTTAAAGCACATGGTAGAGTTTGGATGAGTTCTAAGGTTGACACTTGGCAGCAAAGGACTTAGTTTCCCATAGACCCCCTTTCCTCTTCCCCTCTGGTAGAATCATAGCCCCTCTAGTGCTGCTTACACAACCGTCTTGGACCATTTTATTATTTTTCCAACATAATATTTACATATATTTTGAATTGGCATGATAAGCCAACCATACTATCCAAATAAAAATATATACATCATACATGCCTAGCCATTCACTAGTCGCGCCTTGGCCTTAAGCTCCGAACCAGGAATCTATACTGGCATATTTACATCATTTACATCATTTTGATTAGATACATTCCAAGTAGAAATTGGGGGTATTACAATAAAGAACTTTAATCATAATAAACAAAGCAAAATTTTCACTCACATAGGAATGATTTCATTAAACCAATATCAATGAGTCAACCTTAAAATCTCAACTGAATTCCAAGATGGCAATCTCAACATTGATAAGTCATTGATCTATCATAGGAAATTTCATTTGACCTTACTCAAAGACGCCAATCAGTGTTGACAATCTCATCATATCCCCTATCCATGACAACTCTTAGATGGGGCTAAAATTTTCCACTTCAAAATCTCTCCTAATTAGTATAGCATTTGGATGCCCTGTAATTTTCTATATTCTTTTGATCTAAAAAAATGCCAAAAAATGCCCCTCTCCTCTCTTCAATTCAACTTACCTTCTTTACCAAACTCTACCTCATTCTCTATGAAGATTTCTTCACATTGCAAAATTAAAAATCAAATTTCCAAAGGCTGAGAGGATTGTCTCTTAAATCCTTGACATACAAGGCATCTTCTCTTGTAGGTTTTTCATTTTCTAGGATCACTGTGCCATTTTCTATTGTTTTGGCATATCAGTCAACATCATCATCATCCTTCTTTATTGTAAGAATTCTTGACTTTTCCTTTGTTGTATAGCTTGAGAGTCCATCATTAGCATTAAATTTATCTTCATTGTCATGTGCAATCTATGCTAGCATAGTTGTATGTTCTTCTTTGACCATGGCTTCAAAAGAGTTGTTTCATGACTAAGCCCTAAGATAGTCCTTTGATGATCCAATAACCCTTTACCAATACTGTTGTTCAAAGTTTTGTAAATTATTCATAGTATACTACTGCTAATCTCTTTATTCCAAGGTTAAATTCCTTCATGCTTGCTAGGGAAACTTCATCAAAGTTTTTCTTCCTCTTCCATATCCTACCCTTTATATCTTGTAAATAGGAGGATAAAAAAGGAGTACTAATAGATTCAACTCCCAGTTCACCAGTATGAAAAACAATGATGTCATTTCCTTCCACCAACATAGTACCTAGATTCAAGCCAAGAGACTTAGTATTATTTTCTATTGTCCTTTCACTTTCTAAACATAGGACCAATCCATAGATTTCCTCTTTTTGATCTGCTGATTTCCTTTTCCAAATATTTCTGTATTTTTCTTTCTCTTGATTTTCAAAGATACCTGTTTTTATGTTTAGATCATATAGAGGTAGCTGGAATTCTTCTTTAATACTCTTTTCTTAGTTTTCCTTCCAAACTTCATCATATTTATTTGAGACCTTACAGTCCTGAGCTTTATGGCCAAAGATGTTGCATGTTTAATAGACTACATTGTTACAGAACTTTGCAATATGCCTAGAATTGTTGCACTTCTAGCCTTCAACATTTCCATTCTTGGCATGTTCTTCACAATCCACTGCTTTATGCCCAAAATTATTACAAGGGAAACAATAACCAAAATAAGAAGGTTTGTACTTGAGTGTATGCTATCTCTTTGGAGGTGCAACTTTTCTAATCTCATCCTTGTCAGTCTTTTGTTGGTTATGATTTCTCTCCTTGAAGTTGTCTTTATTGAGATTAAAGCTACAAGGAACATTTGCATGGCTTTTAGGATTCTTCTAATTTAACTTGGACCTTTCTTCAAGAGTGTTCTGATTGTTTTCAAACCCAAGACTAGTCTTGTCATGTGGATTCTTTGACAACTAAATATGCGATCTAAAATATGGTTCTCTTCTCAAATTTTGAATTTGTCTCAAACTGGGCAACTATCTTATCCAAATATTCTTTTAGTGAAAGGATCTCAAGCTCTTGCCTTTGGAAAAGCTCTTTCTTCTCTTTAATTTGACTTATTAGGTCTTATTCAATTTTCTCGACCTCTACTATTTGACCTTTTAGACCAAAAATGGTCTTAGCATCTTCTTCATGATTCTTATGTAATTCTTCCAATTCCTTTCTTAGGGAGATAATTTCATCTTCTTGCTTCTTGTAGATTTGTTCTTTCTCTTCTAGATGATTTGTTAAGGTTTGTTGTGGTTTTACAATTTTTTATTTCATACCAATAATAGTCTTTTCAATCCCTTCTTTTGAAATACGATATTCCTCTTGATACTTTTGCAGTTCCTCCCTCAATGACTAGTTTTCTCTTTCAACTTTCCTTAGTTCACTTAGAGCACTAATAAGTTCTTCCTCAAGATTTACTTCTCCTTTAGACTCAAAGTCTTCTTCAGAGGCATTTCTTTTTCTCTTAATGAATTCATCATCTTTTTCAGGATGTTCCTCCCTTTCCCTTGTGTAGAGATCTTGTAGCATGTCCTAGAGCTCTTTAGCTAACTTATATTGTTCCATTTTGTTCTTCTCAGAAACTGATAGGCCACTAAAAGTTGCATTCATTGCCTTTGCATTGTCTTTGTGTAGCTTATTTGTTGTTGAACCTTTTGATCTAATCCTTGGAGTTGTATAACCATTATGAATTATATTCCAAATGTCAATAACAAGAGCTTGCAGACATGTCTCCATTCTTATGCTCCATGGTACATAGTCTATTGTATTGAACATGGTTGCTTTGTTAGGGTATACCCATTGAAAATCCATGATTACTCTATGTGATCTTCCTTCCAATGGTCAAACTATCTGAAGGAAACCTACTCTGATACCAATTGTTATAACCCACAGTGATGTTGAGAGGGGGGAGTGAATCAATATGATACACTTTCAACATATTTTACTTCATTAATCATGTGACATTATCAACCTTAAACATTCATCAACATCAAAGAACAATACACAAAATATTTATACGGAAACCCAATTTAATGAATTGATAATGTTAGAAAAACAAGAGCGCAGAGAAATAACAATAAACAATATGCAAATATAAATCACATAAAACACATTACAAGAGAGACACCAATTGTGATATTTTAGATTGCCTAAATCTAGATTCAATATGACGACTTCACTTGGAATATGTCTGAGAATGAGAGAAGAAGGATAGAGAAGATATCTTGAGAAAAAATCATTGTATATTATTCATCAATATGTTTACAATATATAATACATCCTCAAGAGAGAAAATAGAATGCCTTGAAGGCAAGTTGTAAAGCACAAAAAAGATAAGGCTTACTAAAAGAAAAGAAAAAAAACCTAGGTGTCAAAAGCACTTTCCAACACAATCTAAAGGCTCACGAATTGGATGAATATGGTATGGAATCTCATGAGTGATGTAAATAGAATGTAATGATGACTTTTGGAGAGAAGAAAGAGGTGGATGTCGAATTGGCCAAGTGGAGAGAGTTTCCAAGTCAACTAGCTTTACCGTATCCACTAGAAAGCATAAAAAGCAGGATAAAGTTGTCTAAATCAGGAAAGCGCATTCTAAATCAGGAATGGAAATAAATAAAATAGAATTCAATGAAATCTTATCCAGAATCTCCTCAAGTGCGGCCTGGTGACTCAGAATAGCAAGTGGTCCACTAAAAGACAAAACTAGGCCGAGTACCTAGTCAACACTTAGGAAATTAATAAAAAATAATTAATAAATTATATCGTGAGTATAAATGGTATGAATGGGTTTTTAGTACTCCAACACCCCCCCTTAATCCTAAATTTATGTGGTTAATATCATAAATATAATAAATATAGGGCCCAAGAAACAAGGCTTATGGTCACCCCAATACAAAAATTATTAGTCCATGTAAAATGAGGAAACAAGGAAAACCTCATGGGAAAAAAAACCTCCCTAAAAAATGAACATGTATGAATGTCTTCATACTATCTTGTTCTTCATTTGGAGGAGCTGAATGAACTGCTTTTGAGTAACAGACTTGATGAATAGGTTGCAAATGCCATGATCATGCATCAATGCATCAATGTAGTGTAGGAAAAAACCATGTGTAGAGGCCCCATGAAACTCATCATCTGCTGATTGAGGAGAATCATATGAATGCTTATTGATGTTAGAACATACATGATCTAATCTAGATACATAATCAATGATGGGAAAGAGATATGTGACAACTCCTTCCCAAAGAGCATCAATGGACTCAACAGGATCAACTTCTTGTGCAACTGCAATGTGGTGAATCAAACCTTGTACTTTCTCCTCAAACTGATGTAGAACCTTTAAGATATTGTAAAGGAGACCATGCAGCTCTGAAATATCAGAATATGAGTCATATGGAGAAACAAAAAATAAGGGTGTAGAGTCTCCATGATCGGATAGGGTTTCAGTAGGAAGAGAGTGAGCAACTAGATCACCCTGAAAACTGAGCGAGTCTGGAGGATTTGAGGACTTGAAATTTGAACCATGAGTGATGGGATCATTTCCATACGTGTGGAACAACAACCAAATGATGGCCAAATACATGGTTTTCCAACCAATGAAATATATGGCAGAAATAAGAAGAACAGGGACAAGTGACACAATGTAGGAAACCATGGAATTGTGTGGTTTCTTAACTAGAGAACTTGGGGGTTGTAGGGTCTTTTGTGCATCCAATGGTTTGGAAAATCGTGGGGAAGGTGTCGTGATTTGCATATCATACTTTATATCATCTTCAAAACCAGAATATGAAATATTTGAATGGAGGGGGAAGAACCTTTCAGAAGACAAGTCAGAAACTAGTGAAAAATGACTAGGATTGGGAGAAGACTTTGGTGTACTGATTGGAGATTGCACCAAGGAAGAGGTGAAGGTTTTTTATTATGATATATCAGAATGTGAATCAAAATCAGAGATATGAGAAGTATTTTTTATTCTAGCACTCAAATCATAAACATGATTACCTATGTGAGTGGCTTGGAGACATTGTTCTTGTTCTATAGAAAGCTTGCCTTATTCTTTTCTTGCAAAATCGGGAACATCAATGTTATGTTCTTCAAGAATCTTGGCCATGATGTCCAATTTCTTCCTGAAACAAGATTTCTCCGGATGCGTACCTTTTCATCAATAAGAACACTTGGATTTCTCCTTCTTGTTCTTCATCTTCTTGGCTTTGGAATCTTCATCAGAGTCCTCTTCATCTGACAACATCTTTTGTTTTCCTTTGGATTTGTCATTCTTGGAACTCTTTGCTCCATGAGAAACAAGTGAAAGGTAGTTGGAGGGTGTTAGAGCCCTCATTTGAACTAGTTTGCCCTTCTCCTTAGTGAGTGATTCAATGAATTCATCCAAGGTAGCCATCTCCCAGTTGGGAACTACAAGTTTTGCAACATGAAAAGTAGACACAAACACTGATTATTCATAAATCAATTTTGACAGAATGGTAAGGATTAGCTGCTCATCCTTCTTATCTATGCCGCATTGCTTGAGTTGAAGCACTAGGTTCTTGAATATTGAGATGAATTATTCCATTGAATCGAAATTTCTTGAACTAAGTGAGATCAACTCAATCTCCAATAGATGACCTCTGTGCTCAACTTGCTTTTCAAAGAGAGACTCTAGCTTTGTCCACACTTGATTTGGAGTGATTAGAGTATCAATATGGAATAGAATATCTGGAGATACAAAGAGACAAAGCAAATCATAAGCTTCATAAATCCTATTGAACCATTTAGACTTTAATGCAAAATATCTTGGCTCAAATTCAAGCCCCATAGTGACTCTATAAATTCCTTTACTTCGAAGCTAGATGATCATATGCACCTTCCAGTCAAAGTAATTGAAGGGAGTGAGGGTCACAACTTTAGCTTGATTTTGATCCATGTTGGTGTGCTCCTGGTGATGGAAATATCCTGCAAAAAACACTTTGGAAATTGCTATGAATCAGTCTACGTATGACACCATGTGATATTTTAGATTACCTAGATCTAGATTCAATATGAAAACTTCACTTGGAATATTTATGAGAATGAGAGAAGAAGAATAGAGAAGATATCTTGAGAAAAAATCAGTGTATATTATTCATCAATATGTTTACAATATATAATACATTCTCAAGGGAGAAAATAGAATACCTTGAAGGCAAGTTGTAAAGCACAAAAAAGATAAGGCTTACTAAAGGCAAAAAATCCCCCTAGGTGTCAAAAGCACTTTCCAAAACAGTCTAAAGGCTCATGAATTGGATGAATATGGAATGGAAGCTCATGAGTGATGTAAATGGAAGGTAATGATGACTTTTGGAGAAAAGAAAGAGGTGGATGTCGAATTGGCCAAGTGGAGAGAGTTTCCAAGTCAACTAGCTTTACCTTATCCACTAGAAAGCAGAAAAAGCAGGATAAAGTTGTCTAAATCAGGAAAGCACCTTCTAAATCAGGAATGGAAAAAATTAGACAAAATCCAATGAAATCTTATTCAGAATCTCCTCAAGTGTTCCCTAGTGACTTAGAATAACAAGTGGTCCACTAAAAGACAAAACTAGGCCAAGTTACCTAGTCAACACTTAATAAATTAATAAAAAATGATTAATAAATTATATCCTAAGTATAAAATGGTATGAATGAGTTTTTAATACTCCAACACCAATATAACGTGGTTCACCCAAGATGGACTACGTCCACACAAATTTCTATTCATTATTATACCATCCAACAAAATGACAGGATACAACCTGCAGCACATCCACTGCAACTTCATCTTCACTCTCTCTCTCAGTCTCACTTACACAATCACCGAAATATTTACAATGCTATAATACATTACACAACTATATTACAATGTCTTCCTTTTAAAGGGGAATTAACATGGGAAAATACTATGGGCTACCCATATCCATGGGCCCGTAAACTGTTGGCCAACAAACAACCCAAGAAATTTTTTTCATGGGCTTCACCCCCGAACCCCCACCATGTAATACTCCCAAATCAGATATGAGAATATTGATTCAATCACAACAAATTTCAATTCAAAAATTTTCAAGATAAAACTAGTTAACAAACTAGTTGTGGGAAAAACTAGTTTTTTTACTAAGGTAGATCCCCCTAGGGTTAGGAACTTGAGGAATTTAGGATATGCAAATGTGTAGGTGAATTTGAAGAAGCAAGAAATCAGGTTCAAGTCTAGATCCAAATTTCTAAGCATAATGTACTGATGCCATTTATGTTTCAAATTCAATAGACATTGAATTCTACTCCAAGGCTGCCTGGGCACACTAGCATATGCCTAATAAACTCTTTCACTTATGCTTGAAAGTAACCATATGAGTGTATATCGGTATTTAATTCCCAAATATTATGATGGATAATTGTTTCTGATAATTTGGGAAGAGTCGGTTTAGTTTGGAAGCAAAATGTGTGAAGTGCGCTATGATGGACAACACAACTAGTCTTCTTTCAGGCGCTCCCAAATAGGATGAGAGGCCTACAAATTCTCAAGTAAATTTTTGGAGTGTATTCAGTAGGGTATTAGGAATCTAACATGACTAATAGAACATAAATTTAACACTCATAATGATCTTTATAACAACTACTGCAAAACTAGTCAATAAACAATGTCCAAAGAGCTAGTCTTGAAAAAATTGACTTCAAACAGACTCTAAGGATTTCAAATTCCTCTTCTGAAATATATTATGGTTCATACTTGAAAATATGAACGGAATAAAACCAAAATCAAGATTACTGAGCAGCTATTATAAGCATTTTAACCTCAGACTTCTCAGAGAGCCTCAAATACATAAGATTCTTGTAATACTGAATGTAGAAGACTGCTAAGAAGAGTGGAAGTGAGGAATTATGCATTGGATATGAAATAATAATGAATAAATAGAATATGTATTCTCATGGATGGTGCACCAAGACTCAGGAGCTTATCATGGGCGCATTTACCAAACTAGATAGAAAAGCAAGGGCATGTTCTTTACAGTTGGAACCCCCAGATCTAGTAAAATGGCCATAACTTGCTCATCCAGACACTTTTTTGATGAAAATAAAGTTGTTTCATACTGGAAACGATGCTATGGATGCAATGGGATAGGTATAAAAGTACAAAAAGGTTTAGAAGAGTCAAAACCAAAACCTCCATATCGACCCTCCAACATTGTTCCTACGGAATGAAGGAGTTGAACCACACAATGAGAACACCAACCACTAAATAAGACTTCAGGACTTGCAATAAAATCAATGATGAAGACTATATGTCATCCTCTCAGAATAAGCAAGGGTACATCTCCCAACTTGGACTATGGGCACATCTCCCAAGTCAAAGAGGCAAAATTGCTCTCAATTCAATTCTCAAAATGTCAAAAGATGGCCAAGTGGTGCACACTTCTTCTTTAATAAAATTGAGGTAGCTTGTGGAGAAAGATAACTAGTCTAATTCTCCCTCATGGAGTGGATAAGGTTTCCTTGCTTTCTGCTTTTTCCTTGCTTTCTACTTTCTGCTTTTACCTTGCTTTATACTTTTTCCTTGTTTTTTGTTTTGCTTTGTTTTCTGCTTTTGATTTTGCTTTTTCTTTATCCACTTTTGCTTTTTTATCCTTATTTTTCCTGTTTTTCTTCCTTATCCTTCTTTTCTACTTTATCCTTCTTTTTCCAGGTTTTCTACCTTATCTTACTTTTCTGCCTTGTCTTGTTTTTTCCTACTTTTCTGCTTTTTCCTACTTTTTCCTAAGCTTTGTTGTTTTTCTGCCTTGTGCCAGCTTTTCTTTTCTTTTTCCTACTTTCCTAAATTTTTCTTCTTTTATCTTTTCTTCCTTCACAATCTATCAGTTGGTCAATCCTTATCCTCTATTGCGCCCTTATGAATAATTATTCAGTTTATTCCATTAAAATAAATATCTATTAATGAAAAATACTTTTGTCAAGTGAATTTAAAACTTAGGAAAAATAAAATTAAAACCTCCTAACTAATTAATTCCTTAACTTAACCCCTCAATAATTAATTCTAATATGTCACTAGGATCCATGGGGTTTGATGTGGGTTTGATTTGCTTCATGGTGCTGACAAAATGGGACCATGACATGCCAGGGGTTCGTTGGCCCTCAGACCCCCATGGGGGGGTGATGCCCCCCACACATCCCCACTGAGATGAGCGTACAGTCCACCTGCACAACATATAAAACTGGGGTACAAACATGGCTGAAACAACAACATCTTTGAATAAGGAAGATTAGGCTCCACAACCAATAATCTCCCACTTGGAGATTGATCACAGCAACTCCACTGCTGCTGCACTTCCTGGACTATAATTTGAAACTTGGAACTGGAAAATTTCTCATCTTCACCTTCATGCTTGAAGGCCAACTGAAACCGAGCAGGAACTCAATTTCTCTCTAGTTACTACATTTGTCAACATGTCTGCAGGATTATCGCTAGTGTGTATCTTTTACAGCTTCAACTATTCATCTTCCAGAACATACCGTATAAAATGGTACTTGAGCTATATATGTTTAGTATAAGAATGGAAGGTTGAGTTCTTTGCAAGATGAATGGAACTCTGGTTGTCACTGTACAACCTTCTATTCTCCTTCTTATTACCTAATTCCTCCATGAACCTCTGTAGCCAAATCATCTCTTTACTAGCCTCTATAGCAGCAACATACTCTGCTTTCGTTGTTCAAAGTTAAACAACCTTTTGCAGCTTCTAAATCCAAATTATTGTTGTTCCACCTATAGTAAATACATACCCTGTGGTGCTCCTCCTGCTATATTTATCACCTGATATATCTTCATCAACATATACTTATAGAACAGTGTTTGAATCTTAAAACCATAATGCATGAGTAGTAGTATCTCTCAAATACCTGAGAATCCACTGTATTTCCTTCCAATGTTCTTTACTTGGAATGTTCATATACCTACTCACAACTCCCACTGCATGTGCAATATTTAGTCTTGTGCACACCACGGCATACATCAAGCTGCCAACTACTGATGAATAGGGAAGCCTGGACATGTAGTCTATCTCTTCTTGTGTCTTGGGACACATCTCCTTACTTAGTTTGAAATGGCTGGCCAAAGGTGTACTAATTGGTTTTTCATTCTGCATTCTAAACCTATCCAACACCTTTTGTATGTCCTCACCCTGAGATAATGTCAATTTGCGATTTTTCATGTCTCTTGTTATTCTCATACCAAGGTTTTTCTTTGAAGCACCCAAATCCTTCATCACAAATGAATTAGCTAACTTATTTTTTAGCAAATTTATATCCTGCATGTTAGATCCTGCAACAAGCATGCTATCCACATTAAATAACAAGATAGTATGCCTTCCATTATCTAGCCTCTTGAAATAAACACAATGGTCATATTGACATCTACTATAACCTTGTTCTGTCATAAACCTATCAAATTTTAAATACTACTTCCTTGGAGCTTGATTCACCCCATACAAGCTCTTCTTCAACCTGCATATCAAATTCTCCTTCCCTTTAAATTCATACCCCTATTGCTGCTGCATATAAATCTCTTCCTCCAAATCCCCATGGAGAAAGGTTGTTTTTACATCTAAGTGTTCAAGATGCAAATCTTCTACCGCCACTAGGATTAAAATAGTTCTAACTGAAGTAATTTAAACAACGGGAGAAAATATTTCATCAAAATATATACCTTTCTTTTGTTATAAACCCTTTACAACAAGTCTGGCTTTGTACTGATTCTTTCCTCCATCTTCTTCCTTCAACTTGTAAACCCATTTACTCTGCAATGTGCTTTTACCATCATGAAACTAAACCTAATCCTAAGTCTGGTTTCTTACCAATGAGTCCATCTCCTCATTCATGCCTTGCTCCCACTTCTTCCTAGTTTCCACCTACATTGCTTCTTTATAACATTTTGGTTCACCAAAATCAGTCATCAATAAATAATACATTGCAGGAGAGTATCGTTTAGGGGGTCTACTTGACCTGGTATATCTTCTAACAATTGCAGGAGTTTGGGGTACCTACTGCTATTCTTGATTTTCTGGAACCTTTGGAACATCATTTTCTTTAATTTCATCAAGTAATGTGTACTCTGTGTTTTCCTTTTCTTCTTTCTTTGTTTGCAACTGATATTTATACATGACCTTTTCATTGAATACCACATCTCTACTCCTAATGATTTTTTTATTTTCATAATCCCATAAGCGATAACCAAAATCATCAATCCCGTCTCCAATAAAGGTACATTTCTTGGATTTAGTAATCTTTGTTCTATTTTCTTTATTGATATGAACAAATGTTTCACAACCAAAAGTTATCAGAAATGAGTAGTTTACCTTTTTACCTATCCATGCCTCCTCTGGAATACCACCATCCAAAGTGCTTGAAGGCCCTCTATTTATTATGTAAACAGCATTATCTACAACATCTATCCAAAATTGTAAGGGTAACCGTGCATGCAATCTCATACACCTTGCATGCTCCATGATTGTTTTGTTCATCCTTTCTCACACACCATTTTCTTGTGGTGTTCCTGGGACTATCTTATCTCTATGAATCCCATGGTATGAACAGTAACTATCAAACTCCTTGCGGCATTATTCACCTTCATTATCAGATCTAAGACACTTCAACCTTTTTCATGTCTCATTTTCAACCAAATATTTCCACTTCCTAAAGGTAGCAAACACATCAGATTTCTTTCTAATGCAATAAACCCAAGTTTTTTTAGTTGCAACATCAATAAAAGTAGCATAATAACTAAAGCCACCAAGATATTTTGAGCAGTACCCATATATTTGTATGCACAAGCTCTAACTTTTCACTCTTTTTATGTTTCCCAACCCTGAGAAATTGTACTGTCTTCTGTTTTCCATAAACACGGTTTTCACATAATTACAAACTTACCTACTTCAGATCTGGCAACAACTTCCTTGAGTGGAGAATTGACATCCCCTTCTCACTTATGTGGCCAAGCCTATGATGATGTAGCTAGGGTTTTCACCCCAGCTCGTGCTAAATAGCACCTACTAAGGATTCATGAACCCTTAGTAGCAGTTCATGTAAATGGGTAAAAAATAAGAAATAAGCAAATTAAACTAATATATATGAGTGCATCAAATGGAAATAAAAATTAAACAAATTACCTACTGCAGTAAAAAAGTAAAGAGGAACCCATGGCTGAAAATATGATTTTTTGTATTAATATGTAAAAAATGGTTTACAATATGGTGTTACCTCAAAAGGTGAGGTTGTAGGAGCCCTTACAGTCGTACATGAGTGGTGCACCAAGTCTCCAGGGTTCCTTTCTGTTATCCAAATGCTCCAATGGTGACCAAGACTCAACTGTAATGGTAAACAGAAGCTCAAGGTGATAGGCTAAAGTTCAACAAGAATTTCGCCAGCATAAGGGTGTGAAGAGTTGATCATGGATGTGAAATGGGGGGCCTCCATCACCTTTTATAGAGATTTTGGGAGGTGGAGTATTAGCCCATGGTTTTGGGCAACCAATAGTATTGGTAAATGGTTTTAATGTTTTTCCCTATTTTTTAATTTATTTTTGACTTTTTTCCCATTTTTCTTTTATTTTGAGAATTTTGGATCCATTTTTTAGGGTTTTTGATCTTTTTTGGAGGACTTTCATTAATTGAGGAGGGAAATAATGATTTTTTGCTCTTTTGGTAACTATTTGAGAGGTTTTTTAGGGTTTTGGAGGCCAAAAATGTAGGAAAAGTGGACAAATGGGATATGTGACTAGGGAGATGAGCTAGTGAACAATTTTTGGGTGTTAATAGATGCCACAATGTTGTATATGTTTCTATGGAAGCTAAAGAGATAGAATAGTCAGTATTACGATGAAATAAATACAACGTACTTATCATGTCTCCTTTTGCTATCACCATCGATCCTTTAGTGATATTCCACCACATTTCTCCAAACGTAGATAAATAACCACCATCTCCCAACTGCCCTATTGAGAACAAATTTCTTTTCATAGCAGGAATATGCATTACATCTTTCGGCAGCCATTCACCATGCTTTAACTTTATCTGTACCTTACCCATTCCAACAATTTTACAGGGTCCATCTTCACCCAATAAAATATGTCCAAAATCACCTAGAACATAATCATGAAAAAAATTCCTATGGGCTGTAGCATGACATGAAGCCCCTGAATCTACTACCCAGTAATCACTAGTATTATCTAATGCGAGAATCAAAGCATATTGTAACAAATCACCTGTGACATTTGCTTCCTGAGTAGTCTCTTGTTGTCCATCTTCTTTCTTCTTTTGATATCTACAGTCTTTCTTCAGATGTCCTTTCTTTCCACAGTTCCAGCACTCTATCTTTCCCAATCTGGACTTGGACCTGCCCTTCCTATACTTGTTGCGATTACATGGGATCTTTCCTATCTCACTTTGTCTTCCCCTTCTCTCCATGGTCAACGCATTACCCAATGTCTAACTTATTCTTTTCCTTCACAATTCTTCACTAAGAATAACACCAACAACATCATCAAATTTCAAAGTGTCTGAACCAGAGACAGAGTTACTTACAACCATGACCAAGTCGTTCCATCTTTCTGGCAATCAACACAAGATTAGAAGATCCATAACCTCATCATCAAAGTTCACTTTTACAGAACTTAGCTAATTTAAAGTCGTATTAAATTCATTTAAATTATCAGCAATAGATCCACCTTCTGACATCTTCATATTAAATAAACGCTTCATTAGAAATACCTTGTTGGAGGTCGACGGTTTTTCCTACAACTTACCCAATGCACTCATCAGACCCTCCATTGTATTTTCTTTTGAAAGATTGAAAGCCACCGAAGAATCCATGCACAACCGTATTGTTCCCAGTGTCTTTCTGTCAAGAACCTCTTATTCTTCGTCCTTCATAGTTTTTGATTGTTTTTCTTTTCCTCCCAACGGTAGGAATAGATCCTTCTGATACAGATAGTCCTCCACTTTCATCTTCCATAACTTGTAGTTTTGGCCATTAACTTGTAGTCCGCCATTGCTCCCACTCGAACCATGAACCCTTCTTTCCTGCGAGTTTATATGCCAAATAGACTTTTGGATCTGATACCAATTGTTAAAAAAATAGGATCAAAGAGAAATAACAATAAACAAGATGCAAATATAAATCACATAAAACACATTACAAAAGACACACCAATATAACGTGGTTAACCCAAGATAGGCTATGTCCACACAAAAATTGCTAGTCCTTATTATTATACCATCCGGTAAAATGAAGGGATACAACCTTCAACACATCTGCTGCAACTTACTCTTCACTCTCTCTCTTAGACTCTCTTACACAGATATTTACAATGCTACAATACATTACACAACCGTATTACAATGTTATCTTTTTAAAGGGGAATTACCATGGGAAAATACTATAGGATACCCAATACCATGGGCCCATAAACTGTTGGCCAACAAACAAACCAAGAAATTTCTTTTCGGGGCTTCGTCCCCGAACTCCATTTCTCAGGGGAGCTTCCCTTGAACCCCTGCCAGAGTTCCACTGGCACTTGTAACCCCATGGGAGGGCGATGCCCCGCACACCACCCCATTGGGATGAGTGTACAGTCCACCTGCACAGCATATAAAACTGGGGTACAAACACGACTGAAACAACCTCTTTGAATCAGGAATATCATGCTCCACAACCAATAGATAAAACCATAAATTATGTTGATTTGTAAGAGACTCCAATATCCAATAATGGTGTGAGAACCCACTCATAGATTTTGTAGAAACCAATCTGATAGGGACATTAATTCGTCGTGCAAGCACCAACTTGCAATTTGTAGGCGCCAACCTACGAGGACACCAATCCTCTTATGAGCACCAAATCATAACCAACAAACACCAACTTGCACTTTCAAGAACCAACCTGTTTGATGGATGAGGACACCAATCCTGTTGAGCACCAAATCAATTTTGTTAAATGTACAACATCATGATACATTCTCCAAACTAATGTTGTGCAACCAAGATTGATCCTTCCGTATAAAAGTGAGCACTTTGATTTCCTTCTGTGTAAAGGTTATTCCTACCGTATATTGGTAATTGATCAAAGTAATGATGTTGTAAAGTCTTGTTGGACAAGGATCCGAACTTGCCTGTCAAGTCATGATTCTCATGTGTGTTAATGTATTTGTAACTTCGGAAGATATTCACTTGTATATTGTATGTATTACATTTGTACTTTATTGTATCCCCAACGGAGATGTATTATTCTTTCAGTTGGAAGTGTTGTCATTTATATTTGCAAGTGTCGTAACTTATATTTGATGGGTTATTAAACAACCTTGGCGGAGTCGGCCCTGTATAAGTCACGTGGATGGGTTATTAGGCTTCCTTAGGAAGTAGTCCCAATTAGGGTTAAAGGTAGGTTAAGTTGTTGTATAAATAGAGAGTGTGTCCGAGGTGCTTGTCCACCTCAACAGTTAAATAGGTTCTATATTGTTCAGGTTTATTTACTTCTAAACTGTTTTGTATATTTCTAAAAGTTTTTATCTTAAGTTATCAGTTTTCTAATGTTTCATAGACTTCTAAATAGTTGTTTAATCAATTGAATACAAAACTGGTATTTAAATTCTGTATGATTAGAATTGAAATGTAGAATAATGAATTAAAAATCAACTCTGTATTTTTCCTTTCACTGAAGTGATGTACTCTAGTACAGAGAGTTTGTTTAGATAGGTAGAATAGAAATGATCTCAACATTTTGAATAGAATGTCGTTCTTTACAATGTATTGTAAATAGATATACATGCTAATAGAAATCCCATTGTTTTCAGTCAATCATTTATGCTAAGTATAAATTCATAGTTGTAGATTATATCAATAATAATCATCATTTAAATAGTATATCTATTATAGAACTGTATTATGTATGTATTACATATATATAATATTTATTATTACAATATTTTGGTTTCATAGTAACTCTGTACTTCCTAAATAAATCAATATGTATGTACTACTACATTTTTGGCCTTTAGGGGGGGTTGTCTTCCGCCCCCAAAAGTGACCTACGGGGGGGGGGGGTTTGGCTTTGGGAGCGGTTTTGGAAAAACCGCCCCTAAAGGCTCCGATGTTAAAAGTTTTTCCCTTTAAGGGCAGTTTTTGACGAGATTGGAACCGCCCCTGAAAGTGACTTTTGGGGGTGGTTTGTGACCCCCCTTGTAGAGGTCTACGGAGGCGGTTTTAAACCCCCCTTGTAGACCCCTTCATAGAGACCCACAGGGGCAGTTTTGAACCCCCTTCATAGAGACCTACGAGGGCGGTTGTGAACCCCCCTCATAAGCCCCCTCATACAAACCTACAGGGGTTGTTTGGAACCCCCCTCGTAGAGGACTATAGGAGCGGTTTCAAACCCCCCTCGTAGAGGCCTATAGGGGCGGTTGTGAACCCCCCTCATATAGTCCTATAGGGACGGTTTGGAACCCCCCTTGTAGAGCCCTATAGGGGCAGTTTAGAACCCCCCTCATAGAGGCTTATAGGGGCGGTTTTGAACCCCCCTCGTAGATGCCTATGAGGGCGGTTTAGAACCCCCCCTAAAATTCCTTATTACAAACCTTTGGGGGCAGTTACAAACCCCCCTCGTAGGTACCAACAAGGGTGGTTCTAAACCCCCCTCATTGTAACATACAAGGGCAATTTCGAACCCCCCTCGTAGTGACATATTAAGGTGGCTTAGAACCCCCACGTAGTGACATATGAAGGCAGTTTATAACCCCCCTCGTAGCAACATACAAAGATGGCTTGAAACCCCCTCTATAACCATAATAAATCATAATAAAATATATTTTATTAAAAATACTAATATTGCAATATCAATAGGGCACAGAGGAATCGAACCCCCAACCTCCTGCTTGTAAGGCAGGCGCTCTTCCATTGAACTAGAACCCTTTCAGAATTGGGGAGAGGAGAATATGAACACCCAGATTGCATCATTTGTAATTATAAGAAAAGACAATAATATCCAATTACATTTAAGAATCCTGAAAGCCCAATTGTATGCACATCTAGGAGGGTAGTTGAGGTGATGCCCTTAGAAGCACAAAGTGAAAAATAGGGATATTGATTCCTCCTAGAAACTAATTCCCCAAATATCCTACTCTATGAATGAAAGATACCAAATGGAAGATGACCTCAAGTCTAAAGGGATGGGATTTGAACTCTACTTGAACAATGTGGCGGGAGACACTCCTTTTGCATTAGATGATGTGTCTTAGAAAGAAGGTTTGGATTCTCTCATTGCCAAGCCCAATCACTGTGAAGTATAAAGTTGGACACCAAATCTCTGGATTGTAAAGGACCATGGGTTTGAAGATTGCATCCAAGAGGTGCATCTTGGACGAGACATACTAGCATAGATTTGGAAGCATTGGATGGCAAGGAATCCACTTCTCTTGTTAAGTCATCATTGGAGGACTTGTGCATGTTAAAACATGGCCACATGAACTAGACCTATAAGTAGAACGTAGGCCATGGTGATCCCTTTGGAAGTAGAAATGAAATGTGGAGAGAGCGCTCTTTGACAAGTTGAAGATTATAGCCTAGGTTTTTGTCAATTATTGAAGGTTGTAGATGGTGGATAGAGCATTGATTTGTCTTTGTAAGAGGCCAAAAGAATTAAGAGGAGCAAAGATATCAACACCTGTTCTACAAGACACCGACAAAGATGTGCTCCTTATTGGGAACTGATCACAAAAACATAGACTTGTTAAACACAATTATAATTAAGAGAGACACTGGGAAGAGTTCACATGTCCAAAATATCATCCTTTAATTAAAGTTGGAAATTTAAAACCTAAAAATAAAGGGAAAAAAAACTAACAGCTTCTGAAGAAGTGCGGCGCAGAGAACACAAATTTTAAGGATTCAAGTTTAAAAATTTTAAATTCAAAAGAAAAGCAACTACCAGCTTTTAAAGATTTAAAAACCCCCAAATCTTTGACAGGCCTGGAAAATTATAACAATCACATTGAAAAACAAAAAGAAACTAACCGGGAGCAGCCATCTAATCAGAACCAGCAACTGCAGGCACAATACCAGGAGCTGCAGGAGCCTCAGATTCCCACTGAGCATCAACAACCTCTGTAGGCCATTGCTCTACTCCAAGCGTAAAGGTAGGAACATATTCAGCTTGAGCAACCTCCTCTTCTTCTCTTTTGGCTTTTAAAATGTGGCTTTGTCTTTTAAAATGTGCTGAGCATTATATTGTCAAGCTTACTTGATTGCATTTTACAATTAATTTTTGTTAAGGACTTTTTACAGGAATCACTAAATTTTCTTCTTGGAATGGCCTAGAGCTGTAACAGCTCTGGGTATAGACAACAATCAAATGGGAAAAATATACCCTGAATAAATTTGTTCTTAAAATGGATCTGGGATAGGTATATAGAATGAATATGTTTTTTTTGTGAACCTCGTAATTTTAGTAAGTATGATGCTTTTCAGTATGAGAAACCATCGCTATAAAGTCTAATGCAAAAGCTAGAAAATAAATACCACTAAGTTGTAAACAAGAAGACAAATCCAATTTCAAAAAGAGAAGACAAATCCAATTTCAAAAAGAGCAATCAGTTGGTTGAGCATTAAATTCTATGATAGCCATAACAATCTACGGCTATTAGCATAGATAGAAGCCTCTATGCAAAGCAGAAAGGTGACTAAGGTATTATATCAAAACTATACGTCTATGGATGAGCGGAGTTAGAAGAGCTGGCATATCTTCAATATTTGAGGTCGCTAGAGAACTTATGCATAATTTCCTAAAATATTTGAACATCATATAATGCATCATGATACAAAGCCAAATAACATTCTCTTATCCTTAAGTGACATTTCAGAAGTATATAGTATAGCAATGCCCATAATGTAGCATTTTTATAGCTTTTAAAACCCCCTAATAAGCGGAAATGAGGCATGGTTTTAGGTAAGGATCACTCGCCGGCGATGAGCTTTTTTGAACCTATCCCTTTAGTCGAGCTACTTCACAACCTTGTGAAATGCAAAAAACAATGGAGCAATCTCTCGACCTGAGTATGCATAGTTACCTGGTAAGGACGGAACAAATGCGGGTGGAAAACACTCTTTATATTAAGCTGGTCCTCAATGAAACTAGTAATGGTATGGTTTCAACTTTAAAGCATTGACACAATGATATTATAAGATGGAATTCTGGGCCAATAGATTCCTATGTGGAAGACTGGTATGTATATCATCCTTCCACTTTGCCATACCTATCTTCCTCTGCTCTGTTCTACTTGCTCCAAACTCTAAATCAATGAATTGAATGCATACTTATAAAATTATTGTGGGTTAGGGAAAAAAAAGGAAAGCAAATGGCACCCCTTACCATGCAAGAGGGAACCCACAGGACCTTTAGTACAGCCAGCGATTCACCTAGATGTTAATTCTATTGTCCCCAAGATGCTTTTGGAGGTCCTCTTTTTTGGCATAACCATGCTCCATATCTCCATACTGTGCAAATATCATTGGCTTGGGGTATCTCTGCTTCTGAGTTTAAGACTCATTTAAGGTTGCTATGAATCCCCTTGGTCAATTTTCATTTATGCTACAGGATACTAGTGACTCAAAATTAAATGATTTCACCAAAATATGCTCGAAGAGGCCTACAGGCCTTACACTACCACAGCCCTTGATTGCCGCATTAGTTCTGTGCATAAAAATCATTTTATTTCCTGCATCTTATTGCTTGGAGCTGTATCAACTCTGGGTACAAACAGCAATCAACTGGGAAACATACCCTAAATAAATTTGTCCCTAAAAATGGATCTAAGATGGGTATGTAGAATGAATACGTTTTTTTTTCAACCTTGTAATTTTGTGAAGTATGATGCCTTTTGGTATCAGAAACCATCGCTATAAAGTCTAATGCAAAAGCCAAGAAATGAATACCACTAAGCTGTAAACAAGAAGACAAGTAATACAAGTAATACTGGATGACTACACATTAGGCTTTCAAAATGTGCCTAGCATTATATTGTCAAGCTCACTTGATTGCATTTTTCAATTAATTTTTGTTAAGGACTTTTCATAAGAGTCACTAAATTTTCTTCTTGGAATGGCCTAGAGCTGTATCAGCTCTGGGTACAAACAGTAATCAACTGGGAAACATACCCTAAATAAATTTGTCCCTAAAAATGGATCTGGGATGGGTATGTAGAATGAATACATTTTTTTGTCAACCTTGTAATTTTGTGAAGTATGATGCCTTTCGGCATCAGAAACCACTGCTTTAAAGTCTAATGCAAAAGCCAGGAAATGAATAACCAGGAGTTCTTCATTTTTGTCTGGTTCTAAATAAGTGTTCTTCATTTTTGTCTGGAGTTCTAAATAAGCGAGTTTTAACTAGGGATAGGCTGCAACAGAGGAACAAAATTGGACCCGATATGTGCATTCTTTGTAGGTGTAATGAAGAAACAAATGACCATCTCTTTCTTTATTGCCCCTTCACTCAACAGGTCTGGTTAAAGGGTGAGTGCCATCTCAATTTGAGAAACCTATGGGATAAAGATTCTCTGGAGGACTGCTTTCTGGGGTTCTTGAATCATAGGGAACTAAAGATGTTCCAAGAAATTCCATATCTAATCAACTAGGGCATTTGGCTGGGAAGGAATGAGAGATTGTTTGAGGAGAAGCAGGTTCCTTCTTTCAAGATCACTTCACAAACAATGGCACTCTTTTCTCACTACTCCCCAACCTACCTAACAAATCCTATTCAAATTCTTAGAGAGGTAACTATGAACAAGGATTTGCCTTGGAGCTTTTTCAATGGGGCAACTTGCTAGGGGATTGGGAATACTTCTGGTTTAGGATTTCTCCTTTACCTTTCAGACAATCACTATTTTATGGGTGCAGAGAAAAATAAAGTTGGTGAATTCAATGCATTTTTCTATCTATTGAAGTTTGTTGTACACATTTTCAGACTCCTTATCTAAAGAAGCATTATTATTAGAGGAGGTTGGCGGGTTATTTATTGATGAGTACAGTGAGGGACTTGTGGTCTCTTCGATGACCTATGAACTAAATGAAATCTAATGGAAACAATATGTGTTGAAATAATTTTGTAGGATCATATCACCTATATTGTTTAGATGCAGTTGATTAGTATTGTGTGTATGCTCATTTTGGCTGTCCCCTGGGGACACATTTTATAGTAGTTGGCTGATGAGGACTTATAACGATTAAACTTGAACAGTATCCAAAGTTTCTGCCCCGGCAGCTATGGATTGTATTTTTAGTTCTACTTTAATAGAAAATATGCTGTAACTTTCTTTACAACAGTTAAAAACTAAAAGCCAACAAATGTTCTCATTAAAAAATTAATCATGTTAAACATGGTTGGGATCATCAATCACTGTCACAAGATCCTGTAAACCCTAAAGTTCCAAAAAGGTGCCCTGTTGTTTAATTCCAAAGGTGCCTAGTGTGATTTGCCTCTACAATTTTTCCTCTTGAAAACAGAAGTTTGTCCATTAACTAACTCAAGTATTTGAAGGCATCTTTGCAAATTGCAAGTTTTCTATAAGCCAAGCCTCCATCTTAAGGCAAGGCTGAAGATGCTTGGTTTGTAGCAATTATGGACTGGCTTTCTTTTGGATTCCTTGTGCGACACACAGATTTTGACTCACACATCAAACAACAAGGGTTTTTTATGGATATGTTCTATGCATCCCTCTTCTGTTAGTTAATACTTTTTATGGTCCACGACTCCACTCTTTAACAATAGAAACAACAGTTGAACAAATTTGTACAGGTCACCTCTAGTTGAACCATTGCCCTCGAGTCCTTAAGGATAATAAAAAGGATCTCCACACAAACTCTCTTGGTTGGATTTTCAATCCATATAGCCTTATAAGGTTCAAAGCCCAATGTGAAATGAAACAATCCAAAAATAGCAATGAAAACTCCCCTTGTAAAAATCTGTTGCCAGAGTGCATTGATGAAGATAAGACAAGCACATATGCCCTATCTTTCGATCCTTCTCCATGAGAGGGAGATTTACCAAGAAGATAAGGATGGGAAACGGGGGATGATTCATCAAATAGAGATTCCCTTGGATGACTTTCACAGTCATGCAGGATCACAAGATAAGGATCCTTTGATGACAACCATACCCATGGAAGAGCAGTTTTGGACTTGAAATCTGAATCAACCCATTGCTAATGAACAGCCCTGTTCGCATCCATTCTATGAATCTGATTTCCATGAGTGCCAAACCTTGAATCCATATTTTTGCATGCTTATGATGATATGATCAGTTCTGTTTGTGTTCCCGGGTAACATCAATAGTAGCATAAATGATTCTGTAGCTGCCACAAGTGGTGAACAACATTTGAAGATGACTGGAACAGCCATGGTTCCTTTGCTTAAAAATATTGATGTCTCTTATTATCATCCCACTCAATGCCTTGATTTTGATAGGTGTTTGGATCCAGTTCAACATTGGATTTTGATGAAGGCTTCCACTTTGAGTTTCACTGTGGTGAAGGCTTTGCACCTTAAGTGAAGTTTGAGTAGTATCACCCACTACTATCCACAGGTGGGCTCAGTAAGAGCCTCGACTACCCACAAAGTGGCTGGCCCATGGCCACAACTGAAGATTAGCCAAATATCTCAACATGGATATGGTTAAAAGCTCATTTAAACCATCCTTTAGATGTTAACTCTTAGGTAGGATGCAGAAAACAGGACAACATAACCGAATCTAAAAGCAAATGCACTCTGCTTCTCTTAAAAATATAAGTCCAACAACAAATTCAAAACTAACAAAAGGTTGGTAATCCCAATATGGTAATTGGATTCACAAATTGAGATACCCTACTGTATGTGTATTCATAGTCAATGTCCTTTTACTGTGGGTGAACAGAATGTAAAGACAAATGCACTCTGCTTCTCTTAAAAATATAAATCCAGCCACAAACTTAGAAAAATACTCATAGAGAAGAAGTGTGCATGTATGCATCAGGTGCCTTTAAAGATGCTGAACTAAAATATCCATCCTCCAATAAGGAAATTCTTGCCGTAAAGATGCATATAAAAATTTTCAGAATGTTTTTTAAACTATTCCACATCACTATCAAGACTACCTTAAAACATATGAAATGTATCCTGCAAAATAAAAAGTTTCTTGAACAAGGTATAATAAAATTCTGCAATGGTCACTCTGGTTGGACGCATTTGGCTTCCACATTCAATATAAACCAGGTAAAATAAACTGTCTAGTAGATCTCCTTACTAGAGAAGGGAGCAAACTTGCAACACCTAATATCCTGAAACTACCAGATTTCAAAATGCTTTGGCCAAACAATTCTGCAACGCCAACACTAAGAACTAGACTGGTAGATGTCTGTCATAATTGTCGGTTTTGTTTTGATTGTCTTGTTGCTAGAATCAAATATTGCCCTAAGATCCATTTAATTCTTAGTAATTTGATCAACACATGGAATGTTGTAAATAATTATGTTTATTTTGATCATTCTTACAAGTTTTATGTTGACATAATCACTGAACCTTGACCAAGACCAGGCCAGTCATATTTATGTTGCTTCAGTCCAAATTGGATATTTGAAGACTATGTATAGATTTTGGAACTGGTTAAGTATAGAAAGTATGTATGGAATGTGCAGCCATGGTGCCATTCCACTGGTATCCCTGGATCACTGTTTTTTTGGAGACATTGTGTCCCAGAGATGTTTCATTGTCTACATCTAAATACCACTTCATTGCTCATCTCCAGTCATAAATGTTAGTAGGTCAATACTCGAACCTATGGTTTGGGTTCGAATTATTATTTTATGGATACCAGCTGAGCTTCTTGTATGAAGAAAAAGATACAAGAGAGAAACACTAGCAGGCTAGATCTAGATTCTTTGGATGCTCCTTTATCAGTGAATGTAATGTTCCTTCGAGCATGGCCAATTCACCTTTGGTATACGATTTTAATCATATAACATCCATATTTTCAACTGCTCTAGAACATGTGGTTGTTATTATTTCATAAAGAAACTAGAGTATCTACACTCCAATTCCAAGAATTCGAACATAGAATGAATTTTCCCATGAAATTTCAGACTAATAATATATTAAGGTTTATTCCATTATGTTAAGGCCTTGTAACTAGACTTCTGGGCACACTAATCTTATGAATTTACCAAAGAAGCTTTCCCTATCCATTGGAGAGATTTGTCATTTTCCTTCTTCACTTTCAGATATCTACCCTCTATAGTCAAGAAAGGAGGATGATTTATCCCAGATTGACTGAAGTCTGTTGAGGGCGCATCATTTGGAGCTTGTGGAGTCTGCAAAGAGAGGCGCACTGTCTTTTGGGAGGCCGTGTACAGCTGTGGAGGCTGCATCCTCCTCGACTGTTGTTTGATGTTGTTGGTTACTGCTGAGAAAGGGGCTATCAAAGAGTGTTGGGCACATTTACTAGAGATTATCAGCTGTACATGCCAAGTACCAGCAGTTGGAGAGCCAAGGAAGGTCGCGACCACTATGAAGAGAGACAAATACTGAATCTGGGCACAACCAGGAGCTGCTACAACCATTAAGATCTGAGGGGTCTCTACTCTCACCTACAGCCAAGTTGTGGCATCCAAAGAGGGACAAATCACTGTACAAGATAGCTGTAGTAAACAGTCACACTCAGGTACATTGTAATATGATTTTATCATCTATTTGTGCTGCTGATAATGTTGTTACAGCCAATAGACAAGACTGTGATTTGACTGTAACAGAGGTAACAGAGGTAAGTGTTTCAGTGGAATTTCAGTGATTGCAGGTTCTTCTCAAACTCAGTAAAGGAAGGAGGTGTGTAAATTTAGACACCAATTAGTTTACATGTATAAGTATAGTCATAGGTAAATGGTTATTTGTGTTTGCCATGTCAATATCATGTGTTAACGTTGGAGGGATGTGAATATCCCAAGGGTCAACTGCTTCAGAATATAGAATGAGTGAACTGGAAAAGTAAATTACAGAGATTTATAAATTAACAAGATGGAAAGGTCTATGTGGAAAGCCAAAAGAGGAAGGCAACTGTCAAACTAAGTAAAGACCATAATTTATCATTAATAAACTAGCTTTCGACATTTTGCATAAAACAGGATCATCCATACATTAATCTTGTAAATCAATTAGTACTACTAGTCATACTAAACAACCAGGTGAATGGAAATATAGAAGCAGCATATGCATCATGAATCATCTATCTATCATCATAATAATCAAATAGTAACACTCCATCTGTAACATAAGTAGCCCAATTGGTAGAAATGGGCTGAAGAAGAGACTCTGAGTCTAAGCAAAAAGAAGTGCAACATGCTGGATACAGTATCTGGCATAACAGAGAGCACGTAATTTGATGGGACTGGAAAAGTAACATCCCTAAATATGAATGTGGATACCTAGAAATGGCCTGCCACTCATTTATATAGGTAATCTGAATGTGGATACCGAGAAGTGGCCTACCACTCGTTTATATAGGTGATAATAAATTGCAGAGATTAATATTAAGAAATTTGATGGGACTGGAAAAGTAAGTAACATAAATCTGAATGTGGATACCTAGAAATGGCCTGCCACTCATTTATATAGGTGATTGGGAGAAATGAGTTTTCATATTGCTTTTCCTTCAAACTATAATGGACTGCATATTCTTGTAATATAAAGGGTAAATAATTGCACGATCATAGTTCAGTGTCTGCTTTGAGTAATAGCTTAGAATGGATGTTTGATGAATTAATCATTCCACAACTTCTCTCTATCTTTCAAAGTCTGGACAATGCTTAGTGAGACCTTTTCCTCTTGGAAATTGGAAATGCTAGTATAGTAGACTATAGTCGAAACCCCAATTTGGAGAATATTTTGGAGGAGACCCTCCCCAAAAGTATGTACAATGCTTTGGGTGAGACCCTCCCCTCTTGGGTATTTGCAATGCTAGCATGATAGATTACAACCAAAAACCTAGTTTGGACAAAGCTTTGAGTGAGGCCTTCCCCAAGAGTATGGACAATGCTTTGGGCGATACCCTCCCCTCTTGGAGATTGGATATGCTAGCATGTTTTGTTGGACATATATGAGAGATTTGGGTGAGACCCTCCCCTCTTGGAGATTGGAAATGTTAGCATGATTTGTTGGACATCTCTGAGAACTTTGGGTGAGACATCTATGAAAACCAATTGAGCTTCCCAAAATATGAATTAAGAATGGGATTTGAACCCTTCCTCTCTCATTTAAACTAGTACCTGAAACTGTCACCTTAGACCAACTCGGCCTACTTGACACAGCTAGGTTAAAATGTTTTAAATAATGAATATTATCTGTAATCTAAGTGAGGGTGAGGTGGTCTATTCTCTCAATTAAATTCAACGTTTCTTTCCTTCCATTGCCTGCAACCAAAGGAAAATAGACTTAATTTAATAGTATTAGAAATCTAGACTGATGTAAGAATGTTTGAACCTGATTCTTTACACAGCCATTACTCTAGGTAGAATAACAAAGAGTAGTGTTGAATTTATAGAAATATACTCAGTTCTAGTTAAATGAGTTATGCATTTGATAGGAGGGGTAACGCAGAGGTAAAGTTTGAAACATCACAACTCAAAAAACCTAGATTCCAGACTAAAAACCTATTCCCTAAACAACAAACCTCTGCAGTAAATGCTATGACTCTTTGTTTAAGGTCCAGTATGCAATTTTTGGAATTATGGTTTTATATCTATTAGAATCCAAATCTAAATCTGAACATGAGGATACTCTCCCTGAACAACCAGATAATGAACCTGGGACACAAGCCCAATACACCCCACCATTATAAATAAGGGAACCCTCAGCTTCCTTGTTCTATTGCTTGGATTAGGCAGTCTTGATACCTTCAAGATTTTTCTTACAACGATTGGGATTCCACCTATATCCTTTTGAGAACTACCTCATCAGCGTCCCATCCCATAAATAGGTGTGGTACACCACATGGAACTAATAGTGGAAAATGATACCCTCAAGAAAGACTCTATGAGAGACATTGAAGGAGTACTGATGTTCTCAATATTTGGTGGTTGTGTTCTATGTAGCATTAACCACAGGGAGAAATTTCTCCTTTTTCACTAAGATGTTCATGAATATACTGTCAAAGCATTGCTTATTACAAGTATTGATGCTGTCAAATCCAAACGCATGGCCAAACTTCTGAAGGATCACACCTTGGGTTCATGACTTGCTTGGGGTGTATGGAGATAGCTCATTCTCAGCAAACTCGTATTTTAGGATTCTTTGCTATGTTCTAGAAATATAAGGTAGTGTTTCAATAAATTCCCACTAAAATTCCAACTGATGGGTTTGGAATGTGTTATTGAGCTTGACCCTACTAAAGGCCCCACAATGATCCATCCCTATAAACAATATGGCCACTCTCAAAAGTCTCAATTAAATGTCTTGAATAACTCTTGGAAGATGGGACCATCAACCCTAGTAAGAAGCCATTATGTAGCTCCCATCTCCTTCACAATAAGAAAAGATAGCTCTAACAACCTTTTTATTGATTACAGAGAAATCAATCGAATCGCTAAAAAACCCACTGCATGTCTTGAATGGATGATATGATGGATCCGCATGCACTGATCAATGATCAGATGGATGAACTGCATGGTGCAAGATTCTTTTCTAAGATTGACCTTTGCTCTGGCTATTATCAAATACCTATACAATAATATGATCAATATAAGACCACTTTCCTAACTCATCAGAACAATTGTCGAAACTTAGTGTCATTTGGCCTCTGCCCTAACAAAATCTCAGGACTCAATGATATCTGCAAGTTTGTGTTGGTATTTTTAGTTGATATCATAATCAATAGTCACACTCACAGATCATTTGGAGCATCTGTAGTATGTACTACCTCTACAACAAGGAATCTAAGTTTGAATTTGCTATGATTTCACTAGAATACCCAGGACATATTATCTTTGTAAATGATGTCGTACTAAGCCTGCAAAGATTCAAAGAATTCAACAATGGCCGATGCCTACGACCCTTAAGAAGTTGTGTGAGTTCTTGGATTTAGCAAGCTTCTAAATCCTTGTAAGAAACTTTCCAACAAGAAATCTGTGTTTGAATTGACCAAAGCTTCACTGGCATACATTGGTCATATTATCTTTGAATAGGGTGTTCATATTGATGTTGCAAAGATTCAAACCATCCAAGAATGGTTAGTGTCTAAGGCCTTTAAGAAGTTATGTGGGTTCCTGGGTTACACGGGCTTCTACAACAAGTTTGGAAGAAACTACTCCAGACTTCCTAGGAATAGCTTGAATCCTTGAACATACTATCTCTGTAGAGGGTTTACATATACACCTTGTAAATATTCAAGCCATCCAAGAATGGCCAATGTATTGAGGCTATTAAGAAGTTATGTGTTCCCTGGGTTAAGGAGGCTAGTTAGTTAGATACTTGGATCATTGTCTTTATCTACTTTTGATATTAGTGTGGATATAGGAGTTTCTTTTGCACCTAATTTTGTGGTCATCCGTTGGACATTAATAAAATTATTTTATCTTATTTACTATTGCCCATCCATTGATCAACCTAACCAACAAGGATGCCTTTTACTACTCAAATGAGGCACAACAAGCTTTTGAAACAAAAGGATGCACTTCCTTCAACCCCAAGGCTAGTTATTCCTAATTTCACTTGGCCCTTCAACATTGACTATGATGTCTTTAATTTTGGACTTGATGCCTTTTGGCAAAGAACCATAAATTCTGCTCTTTCAAAGAATAATGGGACTTTTCCATTATCAACAACAACACACCTTAATATACCCAAAGTAGATGTTATAGCAAGTATGTCCAAGGTTACAGACAATATTGAGAACAAGGTACATGTTGAGCCATGCTGGATGCAGCAGATGTCTGAAGAAAAATTAAGAAGTATGCTTGATTTTAGAGGTGGTATCCAAGTTTGAAAATCAAATGAAACAATACTTAATATTTCTTACCAAGAACCGAAGTTTGTGATGAGTCGAGAACAAGGTCAGTTGGAAGGTGTATTTAGTAACAACACTTTTCCAGTACAAAAGAGTTGCATTCAAGAAGAGTTAAGAAATGAATCTAACTCCAATCAATAAATGAGCCATATGGATAAACATGATTTAGGTAGTGTCTGTGGAAATGTTGTTGGAATCAATCAAGTTTGCAATGATCAAGATATATTGGGTCCTTGTGAAAAGTTGAATTTCCTTAGTGGTGAGTGCTATTAGTATTGCATAGCTCGTATCTGGTTACTAATACCAAATTTAATTGTAATATGTACCCTATAATATGTGCTCATGCTAATTTGTCCCTTATCATTACGCAGGATCGCATTCACACATTCATATTAAAACCAGCACATTGATCTTTCAAGCACAATTTGCCAATTATTCCCATCAACACGAACGCAATTGCAATAAGGCACACGATCAATATGATGATGAACATTATATCTCCAGATTACAGATTACAGACACACAGGTGGATCGGCTTCGGACAGCGAAGCTCGTCACCACAACTCACTGCCTTGACACAATGTTATGGGCCCTTTTAGATTTGGCTACTTCCCGAAGGCATGTAGTTACTCTCAGGCTCCTGGGATTCCCATAATATGCCAACTAGCAGACCCTCACAGACTCTTTTATACAGAAACGAGTCCTTGGCTTTCTGATGCAGTGTTATACCATTACAGGCAACCTGCAGAGCATATTACCTCGGCTCTCACACACCTACAGACCTGTCGAGCGGACTACTTGCTCAGACGACTCCTAGACTTGCAGAGCGGACTACTTGCTCATGCGACTCGCTATGAATCAAATGAACCCAAGACTCCTTATTTATAATCCTTGAACCGGTGAACCGGTAATCCAGAACTTACACCAATCGGTTAAAAGTAAGATTCCGGGGCATGATGGGGACTGCCATCATGTTATCTCGTCCCTTGGAGGCTCAGCCATGTGGGGACCCGGAGAATCTTGTCCGACAAACTCATGACTCATTCTGACTGAAAGACATAAAGTAAAATTTACTGGCCGACACAGCTGGGCCATTATTACAACAGTCATAATACAAAGCATCTCGGTACAAAAAGCAAACCGAGGGAATCCAAAGAAAACTTTCGGCTGTCATGGCCGACAAAACAAAGTGGGTTGGCCCACCAACGGCTTCCACTAAATATGTATAAAAGAAAGATCACGGACCAAGGAATCTTTATTCCCTTTAGATACGGAAGAGTCATGGAGTATCATATCCTGATCCGCAAACACACACTGTTGTGTCACCAGGTCCAGGTACCCCTCCACATACACAATCAAGGCAACCTTGAGCATTTAGTTCTTCTTCAAGTTCGCGCCTTGCCAATTCTTCTTCTATGTAGTTTGGCTGGGATTCAGTATACTGCCAGTAGTCATACTGATTATTAGGGAATTCTTCATTCATATCTGGATATAATAGTTCTCCGAAACATTGCTCTACATCAGAACCACGGAGATACTCATTTGGTCCATACACAAACTCAGATGCAAACTGTGACTCAACCCTATAATTTAACGGTAGGGTCCTTCTATGGACTTTTGTATCCAGTCTCTTGCCATCTTTGTCCCTTTTAATAAACTTCTGGGTGACTGTTACACAGTGTTCCAATGGAGTGTATCTTCCTCCATGATGTCTCAATTTAAACTTAAACCACTGATGAACTTGGTCAGCGGCTTGCATATCAGCCTCAAGGTGGAGAATGAAATTAGCTTTTCGGTCTACCCATGCATTTCTTGGGCAGAACTTTTCTAAAAAGATCTGTGTCCATCCGGACCATTTTTTATGTTTTAAATTAGCAGGATCAGCACAAATGATTATTGCTGTCTGCTCTCTGCAAAATTGGAGAATCAGATTGTAAGAGGTCCATGTTAAATCTCCTGCACCGAGATCAACATACCAAATTTCTCCCTCTGCTTCCATGTTCTGATCAATCCAGACTTCTTCACAACGAGCTAATTTTTCTCTGGCATTTTGTAACCCTCTGAAAGCACCTTTTTCCCATCTTTCAAGAATCTTTAACTTGCAGGGATTTTCTTGAATCTGCTTTATCAGAGTGAGGCTTAAAAACTTTTCTGCTTCTTTGATGTCAGCATAGTCTAGCAGTTGCTGACGTTCTTCCTGAGAGATATCCTTATCCCAAGGAGCCAAGAATAAGGACTCTGGAGGAGCTCTGAGAGCTTCTTCTTCTTCCTGAAATGGAGCTTTACCACTTTTGTAATTTACCACATTATCACTTAAATATCTTTTATTGTGTCCTGGACCAGAACCAGAACCACTAGCTTCATTAGCGGAAAACATGTTAAGACTTGGAGAGGAAACCTGTACATTCTCACGAGTCAACATGTCAGCAAGACAATTTAAGTAACCTGGCTTGTAAACAATGTCATAATCAAAATTACTAAGCCAGATAAACCACTTCAATATTCTGCTACTATTTTCTGCCATTAGATTTTCATTTTTAAAGATGCCGGGCATAATCTTTAAATCTGTTCTAATAGTAAATCGAACAGGCTTTAAATACAGAATAAAATGGCTGACGGTTTTCTTAACCGCTAAAATCTCTTTGTGGCTACTAGGATAATTTAATTCAGCTCCTTTAAAAGAACCAGATGCATAACCGCAGATTTTAGGTTTTCCTTCAATATCCTCTATCAAAACACCACCCCATGTAGTATTTGATGCATCTGTTTCAATTATCAATTTTCCATTTCCTTGAGGAAGAGACAAGGCTGGAAGATGCTTAACTTTCTCCTTTATTCGCTGGACAGCTGAGGTCATCTCATCAGACCAAGGGATAGGCTGTTTCTTTAACCTTTTCTGCAAACAATGAATATCTGCAGCTTGACCTTTATAGAAGGGTCTGATATAGTTTAAGCATCCTAAAAATCTCTGTAACTGGGTTTTCTCACTAATCTTGTCAGGAAAGTGATCAAATGATTGGAGCACATGTTGCTGCAAAATTACCTGACCTGCTTTGATATGTAGACCCAGAAATTCTATTTCTGTCTTACCTATCTCCATTTTACTTTCAGATAAGACCAAACCATGCTGGAAAACTAAATCATAAAATTGCTGCAAATGCTTAAGATGTTCTTGGAGATTTTTAGAACAAATAAGAATATCATCAATAAAAACAGCTAACCATGGTATATCTCTGAAGATATCTTCCATTCTTTTCTGAAATTCAGAAGGAGCATTATTAATACCGAATGGTAGCACTTTCCATTGATACTGTCCATGAGGAACTACAAATGCAGTTTTGAACCTGTCTTTCTTCTCAATCCCAATTTGATAAAAACCAGATTTCAAATCAAACTTACTGAAAACAGTACAACCATTGATTTTCTGCAAAAGACTAGCTTTATCAGGCAAAGGATACCTGATTTTCTGGAGAACTGCATTAAGAGGTTTAAAGTTAACAACCAATCTGGGTTTACCTCTTTTCTGTTCACTATGCTTATTTACAACAAAAGCTCGGCAAGCCCAAGGGCTTTTTGATGGTTCAATCAAACCTTTATCCAAGAGCTCTTTTATTTCTTTTGAACAGAATTCCCTTTCACTGGGACTCATAAGTCTTGCAGATGCTTTCATTGGTTTTATCTGCTGTAGCGGATCAAAAGGAAGAGAGACAAAATATTTTTCTCTTGTCCAGAAAGCATTTGGGCTTTCAGAACAGCAATTCTTCTTTAGCCTTTCAGTTATACCCTCTAGATATTTCTCAGCATTGAGTTGGGCAAAAGATATACATCTTTCCATTTTGTTAAGAGAGGCTATTGACATGACTTTTGGTTTTGGGGGAAATACTTGACTTCTGGGGGAAAAAGAATAACTGAGTGGGATAGTTACAGGATGATCATTGACTGTACAAGTGAATGTCATTTTCTTTGTGTCCATTGAAAAAGGACTAACTGAAACTAAAAATTCAGAACCTAACACACAATCTTCTTTAGTTTCTTCAAACCTAAAAAGAGATAAAGAACAAAACTTTGAACCTATAGACACTGGAAAATCTTTTACTTTACCAGACAAATAAACTGGAGATCCTTGGATTGCAGACCCATATTCTTTTGTTTTCTCCCAATAAAATTCAGGAATAGCATTTCCTCTAGCCAAGTTAAACTGGCATCCAGAATCAATTAAACACTGTATTGGGTAGGATTTAAATTCAGAAGGACAAAAGGTAAGAGTAGTAAAAAGTTTAGGACCTGATACAGCTCCTAAAAGACTTATACTCTGGGATCTTGGTGAAGGTGAATGGTCAGGGGTTTTTTCAGGATATTCTTCTTCTGGGATGTCATCATCCTTAGTTCCACAAACCCTTTCAATTTCATTGGACAATTCATCTTCTGAAGACTGATCTTTTTCTAGCAAAACAATTGCTAAAGAATTCTTTATTTCATCAGCTTCTTTTACTAGTTTTCTTATTTCCTCCTGCTTCGCTTTCAGCTTATTTCTCAGTAATCTCTCTCTGTCTGTTCTGTGCTGTTGTCTGTCTTTATGGCCACCGGGATATTCTCTATACAATTCTGCAGGATTAAAGCTTAACTCAACAGATTTTCCTTTATCCTTTTCAATTGATTGTAACTGTACTTGTAAGGATTTCTTTTCATTCCTTAGTTCAGTTCTTTCCTGATGTCTATAAATAGGAATAGAAGATAATTCTAAATCAATTGCTGCTAATCTCTTTTCAATCTGTACAGGAGAGATAGCTCTGGAAAACATATATAAATTGAAGTCAAAATCAGGAAGATCAGTATATACAGAGGCAGTCTCACACCCCCCTAAATGTGGTTCCGAATCAGATTCAGAAGTATCGGGAGCACATTTAGCAAGTTGAATATCATCGTCTGAGGAGGATTCCTCAGAGTCATCAGAGGAGGGGAGATAGATAACCTCACCGGAAGGAATAAAATCATCACTAACTTTGTACAAATCCCACCAAAAGGGATCAAGGGTAGAACAAACTCCTGCTAGCTTGGGCCTTGTTTTTCTTTTTGGACATTTTGATGCCCAATGTCCTTTACTGCCACATATAAAACAAGTATCACCTTTCCCTTTGTCAGATCGTCTTTTCACAAATCTTTTATACTTATGCTTTTTCTTAAAATGTTTAGATTTGTGTTTATACGGTTTATCCAAATGATATCTACCTGAAGAAGTAAAAAACTTCTTATTCTTTTTCTTGCAATGGCAACTTTCATTTCCAAGATGTCCCCTGTTATGGGCTCCACAGCCCCAATCAGGCATTTTAGCTACTTCTTTACAGAAGGAAGCAGAAAACATTTGCTGATGCCTTTTAAAATCTTTATCTACTCTTTTCTGTAAACAATGTTCTTGCCATGTTTCCAGAATATAATGATGGAGTTGTGCTAAAGACAAAGATCTTAAAGGAATGTTTCTATCTTTTAATGCCTTTTCAACAGCATCTGGAACATGTCCAGGGAAACTTCTCAAGTAATGCTTTAAATAAGCTTCATTGCCAGATTTTCCTGAAGAGATCAATAATTTCTGCATATAACAGAAATAAGCTTCTGCTTTATTTAAATCACATAAACGTGCAGACATATATAAAGAAGCTAAATGATCAAAATCTTCATGTGCTTCAGGACCATAAAATTCACGACTTAAGGCAGATATTATCTGTTCATCTGAATCATTTGCTGCAAGCATTTCATTTCTGGCTTCTTGTGGCAACCAACGCCACCATTCATACGCTAAGCCAGAGAGACCTGCAACTAACTGGGCACCTAACATCTGGGCAGTAACATTATGATCTTGTTGCTTTTTATAAATTAACCAATGTGTAAGCAACTGAAGAGCATTCTTGATTTCTTCTCTAGATTGACATTGGATATTTAGAACTGGTTGTTCAGGCATCTGAGAAATCAAGTTATTCAAATTGTTTATGCCAAAGCTATGGATTCTTGGAGCTTCAGAAACTCCAGTAGCATCAGGCATATGAGTATCATATTCCTCAAAATGAGGTCTTGGTCCTATCTTTAATCTATTGGAAGATTCCGCAGCCATCATATGAACATCTCCAACATATTTTTCATTCAGCACAGGGTTAAAATTTTTAAACTCTTTTATCCAAGAAATTATTTCTTCTTTTTCTGCTGCACTAGCACCAAAATCCCATTCTGGTCTATTATCTTCAGCATCTACTAGACCAAAAGAAACTGATTTGGTATGACCTTTTCGAGCTAACTGTAAAACTTGTTCAGGAACAACATATTGTTTCTTTTTTAACTCCTGAGTTCTAGATGTTAATTGAGACAGAACATCTAGTCTAGCTTCCAACTTGTCTGAACCTATTTTTACAGCTTTCTCTATTTCTGTTGTATCATGTAAAATATGATCAACCAATGCTAGTTTAGCAATAACCAACTCAAGCTTTTTACCTTGTTCAACACAGTTGGCTTTTAATAACTGGATATCTTGGGCCATATCATCAAGATTTGAAGCAGTGCATTGTAATTGAGAATTTGTCCAATTAGCTAACTTTATCTCATCAGGAGTGTTCTGTTCTGTAGCAACTGCTTTTGTGGAAACAAATTCTTTCTTACTTGACCCATCAGAAGAATATTGCCTGAATGCTGTTTCAGGGAGATTTCGGCCAGGATGAAAGGATCTTTGGCCATGAGCATTTACAGATTCAGATTCTGCACGTGCTCTGGGTAAAGATGAAAACATATAGAGGCTAGGATACTCTTGTGAAGACTGTCGTTTCTCTTTTTGCAAGATTTTTTGTTTTATTTTTTGACAAGCAATACAATCGGAATGTTGACCTTTATGTTCTAAGGTATTTTGTACAGGGTTATCTACAATAGATTCAAATGAGCTCTTACTTACTTGATCTGATAAAGCTTGCCTTCTGGCGGCATTGTAACTTGAGGTTGAAGCAGATCTAATTAGAGGAGCTTTGAATCTCGGGATTGGTTCAGGATGTGGGGATCTGAATGAAGATGTTCCTTCATCAAAGATAAGAGGTTTAGGGGTCAATACAGCTTTTATTCGTTCTTGATGTCGAAGTTCAGAGTACTTCATTTCCCATGACTGAGGATAAGAAATGCCAGTCCAATTAAATGTAATGGGAGTTGCGTTTTTGGATCTTGACTTTGGTGTTTCCACCATGCTGCAGTCTGCCGGACTCTGACTGATCTTAGATCTAAGCTGTGGTAAAGTATCATTCCCAAACCGGACACAGACACCACCTTTGAGTTGGATGATTTTAGAACCATTAAGCATATCAAAACCTTTCGGTAAGATATAAGCTTTTAAAAGATTGTAGATATGAGGGTCATCTAAACTAACAGAAAAACGAGGATATACAGTACCAAACGCAGGACCATCATGAAGTGGTGCAGTAAAACCACCTATGACAGCGTCAGAAAACTGATTATGACGAGTATCTACTACGACACAAAGAGAAGAAACAGGTAATCTGGGTCTGACTAGTGGACCTAAGCCTAACTTAACAGCACCAAAGTGTGCATATTTAAAACTTTGTTCTTTAGCCCAATCAATCTGTGATTTATCTAAGAGAGGTATATGAATAGGCTCTTGATCATCTGTGAAAGAGATATCAATATTTGACACTTTGATTTGAGTTGCAGTATGAAAATTCCACCAATTTAATCTGTATACTTCTTTTGGCAAAATCTGTGGTAACTCCCAATTTGCAGTTGGATTATTATCTGATATAGTGATGTAAGAAGAATTTTCACTATCTGAAGTAGAAGGTTGAAATGAACCAGTTCTTCTATCTGCAAGTGTTACTTCAATATCATTACCTGACTGACACTCTAAACTTGCTAGCTGAACAGCATCCATTGTGGGATCCATTTTTTAAAGAAGTGAGGGCTAGCTTCTACGCTGCGGGCAATTCTGTAGACTTACTCCCCAATCCCCGGGCCTTACTGCTACTCTAACATCCGCACTACGCTTACACTTCTATGGTCCCACAATCACTCAGCAATCATTTCCATTGCCTACTGGATACATGTTTTAAGAGTGTTTTGAAATAAAAGCAGGCAAATTACAGCACAAAGTCACACATGCATCATATAACCAGAGGAGGTTTATAGAGATACCAGATAATAGAGAGTTCACCAAACAGTAACTTTGACTGGCTCTGATACCATTACGCAGGATCGCATTCACACATTCATATTAAAACCAGCACATTGATCTTTCAAGCACAATTTGCCAATTATTCCCGTGGTTTTAATATGAATGTGTGAATGCGATCCTGGGTAATGGTATCAGAGCCAGTTAAAGTTACTGTTTGGTGAACTCTCTATTATCTGGTATCTCTATAAACCTCCTCTGGTTATATGATGCATGTGTGACTTTGTGCTGTAATTTGCCTGCTTTTATTTCAAAACACTCTTAAAACATGTATCCAGTAGGCAATGGAAATGATTGCTGAGTGATTGTGGGACCATAGAAGTGTAAGCGTAGTGCGGATGTTAGAGTAGCAGTAAGGCCCGGGGATTGGGGAGTAAGTCTACAGAATTGCCCGCAGCGTAGAAGCTAGCCCTCACTTCTTTAAAAAATGGATCCCACAATGGATGCTGTTCAGCTAGCAAGTTTAGAGTGTCAGTCAGGTAATGATATTGAAGTAACACTTGCAGATAGAAGAACTGGTTCATTTCAACCTTCTACTTCAGATAGTGAAAATTCTTCTTACATCACTATATCAGATAATAATCCAACTGCAAATTGGGAGTTACCACAGATTTTGCCAAAAGAAGTATACAGATTAAATTGGTGGAATTTTCATACTGCAACTCAAATCAAAGTGTCAAATATTGATATCTCTTTCACAGATGATCAAGAGCCTATTCATATACCTCTCTTAGATAAATCACAGATTGATTGGGCTAAAGAACAAAGTTTTAAATATGCACACTTTGGTGCTGTTAAGTTAGGCTTAGGTCCACTAGTCAGACCCAGATTACCTGTTTCTTCTCTTTGTGTCGTAGTAGATACTCGTCATAATCAGTTTTCTGACGCTGTCATAGGTGGTTTTACTGCACCACTTCATGATGGTCCTGCGTTTGGTACTGTATATCCTCGTTTTTCTGTTAGTTTAGATGACCCTCATATCTACAATCTTTTAAAAGCTTATATCTTACCGAAAGGTTTTGATATGCTTAATGGTTCTAAAATCATCCAACTCAAAGGTGGTGTCTGTGTCCGGTTTGGGAATGATACTTTACCACAGCTTAGATCTAAGATCAGTCAGAGTCCGGCAGACTGCAGCATGGTGGAAACACCAAAGTCAAGATCCAAAAACGCAACTCCCATTACATTTAATTGGACTGGCATTTCTTATCCTCAGTCATGGGAAATGAAGTACTCTGAACTTCGACATCAAGAACGAATAAAAGCTGTATTGACCCCTAAACCTCTTATCTTTGATGAAGGAACATCTTCATTCAGATCCCCACATCCTGAACCAATCCCGAGATTCAAAGCTCCTCTAATTAGATCTGCTTCAACCTCAAGTTACAATGCCGCCAGAAGGCAAGCTTTATCAGATCAAGTAAGTAAGAGCTCATTTGAATCTATTGTAGATAACCCTGTACAAAATACCTTAGAACATAAAGGTCAACATTCCGATTGTATTGCTTGTCAAAAAATAAAACAAAAAATCTTGCAAAAAGAGAAACGACAGTCTTCACAAGAGTATCCTAGCCTCTATATGTTTTCATCTTTACCCAGAGCACGTGCAGAATCTGAATCTGTAAATGCTCATGGCCAAAGATCCTTTCATCCTGGCCGAAATCTCCCTGAAACAGCATTCAGGCAATATTCTTCTGATGGGTCAAGTAAGAAAGAATTTGTTTCCACAAAAGCAGTTGCTACAGAACAGAACACTCCTGATGAGATAAAGTTAGCTAATTGGACAAATTCTCAATTACAATGCACTGCTTCAAATCTTGATGATATGGCCCAAGATATCCAGTTATTAAAAGCCAACTGTGTTGAACAAGGTAAAAAGCTTGAGTTGGTTATTGCTAAACTAGCATTGGTTGATCATATTTTACATGATACAACAGAAATAGAGAAAGCTGTAAAAATAGGTTCAGACAAGTTGGAAGCTAGACTAGATGTTCTGTCTCAATTAACATCTAGAACTCAGGAGTTAAAAAAGAAACAATATGTTGTTCCTGAACAAGTTTTACAGTTAGCTCGAAAAGGTCATACCAAATCAGTTTCTTTTGGTCTAGTAGATGCTGAAGATAATAGACCAGAATGGGATTTTGGTGCTAGTGCAGCAGAAAAAGAAGAAATAATTTCTTGGATAAAAGAGTTTAAAAATTTTAACCCTGTGCTGAATGAAAAATATGTTGGAGATGTTCATATGATGGCTGCGGAATCTTCCAATAGATTAAAGATAGGACCAAGACCTCATTTTGAGGAATATGATACTCATATGCCTGATGCTACTGGAGTTTCTGAAGCTCCAAGAATCCATAGCTTTGGCATAAACAATTTGAATAACTTGATTTCTCAGATGCCTGAACAACCAGTTCTAAATATCCAATGTCAATCTAGAGAAGAAATCAAGAATGCTCTTCAGTTGCTTACACATTGGTTAATTTATAAAAAGCAACAAGATCATAATGTTACTGCCCAGATGTTAGGTGCCCAGTTAGTTGCAGGTCTCTCTGGCTTAGCGTATGAATGGTGGCGTTGGTTGCCACAAGAAGCCAGAAATGAAATGCTTGCAGCAAATGATTCAGATGAACAGATAATATCTGCCTTAAGTCGTGAATTTTATGGTCCTGAAGCACATGAAGATTTTGATCATTTAGCTTCTTTATATATGTCTGCACGTTTATGTGATTTAAATAAAGCAGAAGCTTATTTCTGTTATATGCAGAAATTATTGATCTCTTCAGGAAAATCTGGCAATGAAGCTTATTTAAAGCATTACTTGAGAAGTTTCCCTGGACATGTTCCAGATGCTGTTGAAAAGGCATTAAAAGATAGAAACATTCCTTTAAGATCTTTGTCTTTAGCACAACTCCATCATTATATTCTGGAAACATGGCAAGAACATTGTTTACAGAAAAGAGTAGATAAAGATTTTAAAAGGCATCAGCAAATGTTTTCTGCTTCCTTCTGTAAAGAAGTAGCTAAAATGCCTGATTGGGGCTGTGGAGCCCATAACAGGGGACATCTTGGAAATGAAAGTTGCCATTGCAAGAAAAAGAATAAGAAGTTTTTTACTTCTTCAGGTAGATATCATTTGGATAAACCGTATAAACACAAATCTAAACATTTTAAGAAAAAGCATAAGTATAAAAGATTTGTGAAAAGACGATCTGACAAAGGGAAAGGTGATACTTGTTTTATATGTGGCAGTAAAGGACATTGGGCATCAAAATGTCCAAAAAGAAAAACAAGGCCCAAGCTAGCAGGAGTTTGTTCTACCCTTGATCCCTTTTGGTGGGATTTGTACAAAGTTAGTGATGATTTTATTCCTTCCGGTGAGGTTATCTATCTCCCCTCCTCTGATGACTCTGAGGAATCCTCCTCAGACGATGATATTCAACTTGCTAAATGTGCTCCCGATACTTCTGAATCTGATTCGGAACCACATTTAGGGGGGTGTGAGACTGCCTCTGTATATACTGATCTTCCTGATTTTGACTTCAATTTATATATGTTTTCCAGAGCTATCTCTCCTGTACAGATTGAAAAGAGATTAGCAGCAATTGATTTAGAATTATCTTCTATTCCTATTTATAGACATCAGGAAAGAACTGAACTAAGGAATGAAAAGAAATCCTTACAAGTACAGTTACAATCAATTGAAAAGGATAAAGGAAAATCTGTTGAGTTAAGCTTTAATCCTGCAGAATTGTATAGAGAATATCCCGGTGGCCATAAAGACAGACAACAGCACAGAACAGACAGAGAGAGATTACTGAGAAATAAGCTGAAAGCGAAGCAGGAGGAAATAAGAAAACTAGTAAAAGAAGCTGATGAAATAAAGAATTCTTTAGCAATTGTTTTGCTAGAAAAAGATCAGTCTTCAGAAGATGAATTGTCCAATGAAATTGAAAGGGTTTGTGGAACTAAGGATGATGACATCCCAGAAGAAGAATATCCTGAAAAAACCCCTGACCATTCACCTTCACCAAGATCCCAGAGTATAAGTCTTTTAGGAGCTGTATCAGGTCCTAAACTTTTTACTACTCTTACCTTTTGTCCTTCTGAATTTAAATCCTACCCAATACAGTGTTTAATTGATTCTGGATGCCAGTTTAACTTGGCTAGAGGAAATGCTATTCCTGAATTTTATTGGGAGAAAACAAAAGAATATGGGTCTGCAATCCAAGGATCTCCAGTTTATTTGTCTGGTAAAGTAAAAGATTTTCCAGTGTCTATAGGTTCAAAGTTTTGTTCTTTATCTCTTTTTAGGTTTGAAGAAACTAAAGAAGATTGTGTGTTAGGTTCTGAATTTTTAGTTTCAGTTAGTCCTTTTTCAATGGACACAAAGAAAATGACATTCACTTGTACAGTCAATGATCATCCTGTAACTATCCCACTCAGTTATTCTTTTTCCCCCAGAAGTCAAGTATTTCCCCCAAAACCAAAAGTCATGTCAATAGCCTCTCTTAACAAAATGGAAAGATGTATATCTTTTGCCCAACTCAATGCTGAGAAATATCTAGAGGGTATAACTGAAAGGCTAAAGAAGAATTGCTGTTCTGAAAGCCCAAATGCTTTCTGGACAAGAGAAAAATATTTTGTCTCTCTTCCTTTTGATCCGCTACAGCAGATAAAACCAATGAAAGCATCTGCAAGACTTATGAGTCCCAGTGAAAGGGAATTCTGTTCAAAAGAAATAAAAGAGCTCTTGGATAAAGGTTTGATTGAACCATCAAAAAGCCCTTGGGCTTGCCGAGCTTTTGTTGTAAATAAGCATAGTGAACAGAAAAGAGGTAAACCCAGATTGGTTGTTAACTTTAAACCTCTTAATGCAGTTCTCCAGAAAATCAGGTATCCTTTGCCTGATAAAGCTAGTCTTTTGCAGAAAATCAATGGTTGTACTGTTTTCAGTAAGTTTGATTTGAAATCTGGTTTTTATCAAATTGGGATTGAGAAGAAAGACAGGTTCAAAACTGCATTTGTAGTTCCTCATGGACAGTATCAATGGAAAGTGCTACCATTCGGTATTAATAATGCTCCTTCTGAATTTCAGAAAAGAATGGAAGATATCTTCAGAGATATACCATGGTTAGCTGTTTTTATTGATGATATTCTTATTTGTTCTAAAAATCTCCAAGAACATCTTAAGCATTTGCAGCAATTTTATGATTTAGTTTTCCAGCATGGTTTGGTCTTATCTGAAAGTAAAATGGAGATAGGTAAGACAGAAATAGAATTTCTGGGTCTACATATCAAAGCAGGTCAGGTAATTTTGCAGCAACATGTGCTCCAATCATTTGATCACTTTCCTGACAAGATTAGTGAGAAAACCCAGTTACAGAGATTTTTAGGATGCTTAAACTATATCAGACCCTTCTATAAAGGTCAAGCTGCAGATATTCATTGTTTGCAGAAAAGGTTAAAGAAACAGCCTATCCCTTGGTCTGATGAGATGACCTCAGCTGTCCAGCGAATAAAGGAGAAAGTTAAGCATCTTCCAGCCTTGTCTCTTCCTCAAGGAAATGGAAAATTGATAATTGAAACAGATGCATCAAATACTACATGGGGTGGTGTTTTGATAGAGGATATTGAAGGAAAACCTAAAATCTGCGGTTATGCATCTGGTTCTTTTAAAGGAGCTGAATTAAATTATCCTAGTAGCCACAAAGAGATTTTAGCGGTTAAGAAAACCGTCAGCCATTTTATTCTGTATTTAAAGCCTGTTCGATTTACTATTAGAACAGATTTAAAGATTATGCCCGGCATCTTTAAAAATGAAAATCTAATGGCAGAAAATAGTAGCAGAATATTGAAGTGGTTTATCTGGCTTAGTAATTTTGATTATGACATTGTTTACAAGCCAGGTTACTTAAATTGTCTTGCTGACATGTTGACTCGTGAGAATGTACAGGTTTCCTCTCCAAGTCTTAACATGTTTTCCGCTAATGAAGCTAGTGGTTCTGGTTCTGGTCCAGGACACAATAAAAGATATTTAAGTGATAATGTGGTAAATTACAAAAGTGGTAAAGCTCCATTTCAGGAAGAAGAAGAAGCTCTCAGAGCTCCTCCAGAGTCCTTATTCTTGGCTCCTTGGGATAAGGATATCTCTCAGGAAGAACGTCAGCAACTGCTAGACTATGCTGACATCAAAGAAGCAGAAAAGTTTTTAAGCCTCACTCTGATAAAGCAGATTCAAGAAAATCCCTGCAAGTTAAAGATTCTTGAAAGATGGGAAAAAGGTGCTTTCAGAGGGTTACAAAATGCCAGAGAAAAATTAGCTCGTTGTGAAGAAGTCTGGATTGATCAGAACATGGAAGCAGAGGGAGAAATTTGGTATGTTGATCTCGGTGCAGGAGATTTAACATGGACCTCTTACAATCTGATTCTCCAATTTTGCAGAGAGCAGACAGCAATAATCATTTGTGCTGATCCTGCTAATTTAAAACATAAAAAATGGTCCGGATGGACACAGATCTTTTTAGAAAAGTTCTGCCCAAGAAATGCATGGGTAGACCGAAAAGCTAATTTCATTCTCCACCTTGAGGCTGATATGCAAGCCGCTGACCAAGTTCATCAGTGGTTTAAGTTTAAATTGAGACATCATGGAGGAAGATACACTCCATTGGAACACTGTGTAACAGTCACCCAGAAGTTTATTAAAAGGGACAAAGATGGCAAGAGACTGGATACAAAAGTCCATAGAAGGACCCTACCGTTAAATTATAGGGTTGAGTCACAGTTTGCATCTGAGTTTGTGTATGGACCAAATGAGTATCTCCGTGGTTCTGATGTAGAGCAATGTTTCGGAGAACTATTATATCCAGATATGAATGAAGAATTCCCTAATAATCAGTATGACTACTGGCAGTATACTGAATCCCAGCCAAACTACATAGAAGAAGAATTGGCAAGGCGCGAACTTGAAGAAGAACTAAATGCTCAAGGTTGCCTTGATTGTGTATGTGGAGGGGTACCTGGACCTGGTGACACAACAGTGTGTGTTTGCGGATCAGGATATGATACTCCATGACTCTTCCGTATCTAAAGGGAATAAAGATTCCTTGGTCCGTGATCTTTCTTTTATACATATTTAGTGGAAGCCGTTGGTGGGCCAACCCACTTTGTTTTGTCGGCCATGACAGCCGAAAGTTTTCTTTGGATTCCCTCGGTTTGCTTTTTGTACCGAGATGCTTTGTATTATGACTGTTGTAATAATGGCCCAGCTGTGTCGGCCAGTAAATTTTACTTTATGTCTTTCAGTCAGAATGAGTCATGAGTTTGTCGGACAAGATTCTCCGGGTCCCCACATGGCTGAGCCTCCAAGGGACGAGATAACATGATGGCAGTCCCCATCATGCCCCGGAATCTTACTTTTAACCGATTGGTGTAAGTTCTGGATTACCGGTCCACCGGTTCAAGGATTATAAATAAGGAGTCTTGGGTTCATTTGATTCATAGCGAGTCGCATGAGCAAGTAGTCCGCTCTGCAAGTCTAGGAGTCGTCTGAGCAAGTAGTCCGCTCGACAGGTCTGTAGGTGTGTGAGAGCCGAGGTAATATGCTCTGCAGGTTGCCTGTAATGGTATAACACTGCATCAGAAAGCCAAGGACTCGTTTCTGTATAAAAGAGTCTGTGAGGGTCTGCTAGTTGGCATATTATGGGAATCCCAGGAGCCTGAGAGTAACTACATGCCTTCGGGAAGTAGCCAAATCTAAAAGGGCCCATAACATTGTGTCAAGGCAGTGAGTTGTGGTGACGAGCTTCGCTGTCCGAAGCCGATCCACCTGTGTGTCTGTAATCTGTAATCTGGAGATATAATGTTCATCATCATATTGATCGTGTGCCTTATTGCAATTGCGTTCGTGTTGATGGGAATAATTGGCAAATTGTGCTTGAAAGATCAATGTGCTGGTTTTAATATGAATGTGTGAATGCGATCCTGGGTAATGGTATCAGAGCATGAGCAAGTCTGGAGCCAAAGATCCAAAATAAAATATGGAGCCAAAAAATCATGTGCCCTCAAGCAGAGAACGCTTTCCAAAAGTATTGAGTAGTGATAAGCATTGTTATCCCAGTAATAGCTCAATTCAATGGATGGGCTTTATGATCATAGTTGTTTAAGACTTATAGTTCTTGGTGCAATCAATTCAATATCATTACCAAATTAATGGAGCTATCTAACAGTTTCTTAGCTGGGTTATTGACCAACTCTTGAGTGTCTTGTTATCACTTGAAACTGGAAGGTTCCAAGGTAACTAGAAACAACACACCGTCACTATGTCCTATCTCCCTGCACTTCTGTTTAGTGCTTAATAAACATAGGGGTAATCCCTATATAAAGTAAGGGCTCAAACTACATATGCAGAAAACAATCAATAATACTCAATCAAAATTTTAGCTTATTGTCCTAAATATCAAGAAGAACAAGCCAACAATGACCAAATAACTCAGAAAAATTCATGGAAAATGCTGCAGTAATTTATATTAAGTATGGGTGCTAGTCCCAATGCAAACTATATGATTAAATCAGGCTATTGTAAATGCATAAACTAAAATTACACAGAGAAATTATGACTGTCATAACAAATTAAATGTTGTTTTTTATGATGTTCACGTGTCTTTTATATTTTTGCATTTTTCTAGAGTCGATAAAATGATTCAGTTACAAAAATGATATTGTACACTCAGATTGCAAGGAAAATAAATTTAAAGGAGACTATCACTGCCCCTGACAAATACATTCACATGAGATCGATGGACCTAGCAAGTATCAAAATAAGAAATAAGAATGACAGTATTTTCCCATCATACATCACCAATTGACAATCGAAAAAATTGGATCGAAGCATGTATTGGTTTTTCCACATACTTGATAATTCTTCCTTTGATGAGGAGTTAAAAGATTAGGCATGAACTTGGGTAAATTCCTTGGGAATTTTTTCTTTCTGTTTATGGGAAGAGAAGTATTTCCATTAATGCACTCCTTTGATGCATTGTGAACCTGACCCTTCTTAGAGTTTTTGGAACTCATTCCCTTTTATTTCCCTAGGATTTTTTTAGTAAATGGCCCCCAATACTGGCCATTGGTCCATTCGTATTTTTAAAGGACTGATAAGCTCTTTAATTTCATGCATAAGTGGAGTCGAAATTGATATACTAGGTTCAGAAGCTTGAACTACATTTTCAACCTCCAAAATATTTGGCGGTGGATCCATCTTTGAAACCCACACCTATTTTGAGATATTTGGAGAGCATACATTTAAGATTTCTTACTCGAGTGACCCCACTGTTTGTGGCTTCTTACTAGTGTCTTCCTCACTTCCTTTTTTTCTAGACTGTCATGTTTTTTTGTGTTTAAACTTTTAAAGTTTAAACCCTCATTGTGCAGTACCATGATAACAATACAAAGTGGGAGCCGAAAAAGTAGCTCCTATAAAAAGCTAAAAACAGAACTCAAACCTAACCCTAACTCCATAAATCGAGAGCCTATCTCAAAGAAAAATATATAAAGAGAGATATGAAGAGAGTTGAACCAAGAGGTGGAACTAAGTGCGGTGAAGCAAAAATGGAAAAACTGTCAGAATTGGAGACGCTGGAAGCAATAGAAATACTGGAAACACTGGGAGTATCTCTCCTACCATCCAAGGCCAACTGGAGGAAGCTCATAAGAGTACTTTGTCTGGAGGAAGAACTAGAAGATGAACCGTGATGTGTACTGCGCTGCTGCCTACCAACCAACAACATCTCACACCTAAACCCCTCTAGAGCTCAATGTCAATCATTGATGATCTTTATGGCTTTATGAAGAAGCAATGTGGAGCTTAAGGGTGGTGATATGACCCTTTGCTCAGCATCGAGGGAAGGAAATTTTTAATCTTGTATTGTAATGACTTATCTCTATCACCCCTTGTTCAGCTCAAGGAGGGTGTTGGAATTATTGGTGTAATCTATGCATGTGGCCACAACCCATTCATAAGTATCATTGTGTGCTTGTAATTATGGCTTTGGCCATATTTTATTCTTTTATACTGTACTAGGTACGATTAAAGCCGACCTAGTCAAGCTTGATATATAGGGCAAATAGCACTCATGGGGTGTGAGCCCTTGTTTTGTGGGCCCATAACCCCCTCTGTAATGGGTGCCTACCCCTCTTTAAGGGACACTTCACTTGAAATGTGTATAAATACACAACTCAAATTCTCATTTGATTCATCTCCTCTTGTGATCTTCTTGATCTGAAATACCTAGTGTTATGAACGTAAGGACACTTATTTTTGGCATTTTTTTCTTGCAATTAGCAATTTTCTCTTGGGCACACTTGTTTATCTCAAAATTTGGGTGAAATTTGGTTCCATTGAATATTTTGTTGACCCTTATTAATCTCAACATTTAAAGCTGTCTGACTTCAAAAAAGAGGCCAGTAAAAGCATTTCATTTGTTTCAAGGTTCAAAAGACAAATAAAACAAAGAACAAAATAAATAAATCACTAGCAAGAGTCTCAAGTGTCATAAGAATTTACAGTTGAGTTTAAGAAAAGAACAGCAATAAGAGCCCATACAAATATACTAGGGATCTCCATACCCAAGGGTGCACCATCATTCACATACCATATCCCTATCCATGTCTTGGTAAACTTTCACACTTAATTGTGGGTAGCTATAAAAGTGGATACCTGAATGCGAGTTCCCATGGCTATAGCATTTGATGCTTCATGGATAAGATCAGTTGCATGCAATCCCAAAATATGAACTCCAAGAACCTCTCCCGTGTCTGGACGGTATATCAACTGTATAATTCATGGAATGTAATTAGAATATTATATTGCTTGTAATGTAGTTTAAGAATTAAGATTTCAGTCTCCTATGAAACTATTAGAGAAAACCAAACTTAGAAATAGAGAGAATAATTTTAATACCCAGTTTTGATTCTCTTTTACTGCCTGGATGTCATCTGCACATGATTTCATGTGCAATAACTGAAAACAATTACAAACATGCTTCCAAAAACATGGAACAAGTGATGAAGAATGCAATGATGTCTGTGCATGTGTATTACAATGAACATTAAGAAATAACATTAACATTCATTGATATTAATAGTTAGCTTTGCAATACCCTCTCCTTCATTCTCAGCAAGAGCCTTTGTATTTGCATTGAAGCTGGTTTTAGATACACTCACTTCAAAGCCTTCCTCTGCCCCTTTTTTCCTTGCTTGTGGCTGACAAAAGGAGGACAATCAATGAGAATCTCCACATAGACATCGGATATGACAAGATTCAATCAAAACAACAAAGGAAATAAGGACAACATCCTTTGCACTTGCCCTTTTGCATGACAGTTAACTACCCTGCTAATACACCTCTAAGGTTTAAGCAGAATAAACATCTGGGAATCATGAATTTGAGGGATTCAATGGCGCTCCAAAGATGTTATTTTCCTATGGAGAATGCTGCATTTCATGAATCCGCGACACTTAGCAGCATTTATCTATCACATTCAACTACTATTCAACACGAGGAGAGATAGAATTGACGGAATCATGTATTTGGTTTTTTGCTCTTTGCAACAGGACCAATGTTGAGTAATCCTTGCACAAAAGAATATAGCACAATATTTTCAAGATGTGCATAGTTCTCTGAATCGAAAATCATTGATGTCTGTCTACTGGAGAGGCAAGAAGGTATACATGGACAAGAAATTTAGCCCACAGCAGTTTCATATTTGTTGCCTTTGGCCACTATCTTACAACCAAGAACTTGCAAGCATCTCACGTTCTTGGAAAACCAAATCCACTGCAAGTTTATGACCTTAATGAGCTTTTGATTTTGTTGATATATGATATGGAGCAAATTTTTCCCTCCATTCTAGTCTAGAGAATTTCAACATATAGTCTTCCAATATGCCCATAAAAGTGGCACTGAGAGCACCAAAGTGGGATCTTCATAGTCATGGGTTTGCGTATATTCCCACTTACTAATCTCGATAACAATCTCCTTCAAGAGATACATCAGAAATCTTACCACTCTACAGGTTGAGGTCCTTAGAAAATGTTCATCCATATCCATGTAAGATCTCAATATATCCCAATTTCTTTCAGGATTTTCCTCAACCAGGGTTTCAATGTTAGTTGGTTATTGAACGCAGGTACAGGGGTACCTGGAACCGTGTCGATAACCAGAGACAGCCCCTCCATACATTAAACATTGCTGAAAAAAGTAAAAACATCATGGTCTTGCTCCCCAGGAACACATGATAGAAACTAAATTCTGGCACAGGGGAAGCTAATCAGCTTGGTAATGCAGCTAAACGTTAGACATCTGAGAGAAAACAAGGAGAGTGGAGCCAAGAATGCATAAATACAAGAGATCTCATACAAATTTATTATCAATTTATCCTAAAAATGCAATGGACAATCGATTTAAGGCGTTCCATCACAAACCCAAAAGAAAACAGTAGATACCCTATTAGCAACCAATGGGTTTTCATTTATTGGCACGCTGGCTACCATAATCAACGACCTCCTTCTCTGTCACTGACTTGGAATGCTGCACGATGGAGTGGCTGAAGGAATTGATCCACTCCTCCTTCTCCTTATCGTTGTCTGCGATGAAGTACATGGTCTCTCTGCTCGTCGACAGCTCGAAGACGAATGGCTTGTTGAGGACATCAAGCAGGTGCTGACCGGAACGACACCACGAGGATTAGAACTCCTTGTGATGTAATTTTCTTTCAACCAGAAGAGTTTTCCCTGCTTCAGAACAAACCACCTACGGATCCATGTTTTGATGTACTCGTCCTCCTTCACCATCCCGAACGCTCCGGGCCGTTCCAGAAGTCGACGCCGTGGTCATTGTTGCTCTTCATTCTCCAAAAGCTCACCATTTTGCTGGCATGGATATGGATCGATCCGTATTGATGGATGCAGAGTAGTTTGCGGGATCATTCTAGGGCTTTACTCAGTTCACCCTTTTTTTTCAGCGAAACTCAGTTCACTAGGTCTATTATAAAATAATCTACTTTTATTATATATTTATTTCATTAATAGATTTTATAGCAAAATACTTCAATAAATTGTAGTGAAAAATGAAAACTGTAAAACAGAAGAAATGACACGTTAATTCGATGGCCCTATTGTATTAAAATTGTCTTCTTGCAATGTATCATAATGGCTATTTTGCTCAAGCGATCCAAAACTACCATAAGAGAGTTGTTACACTTAACAACAATCCATTAACTCCAAGGAAGTCCATTCAAACCAACTCCCATGGTTTACTTGAGACTAGAAGTAAAATGTACCAGCCCAACTTCCATTTTTTTTGGCTTTAAGATGCTACAAAGGAGACAACTTTTTACAAACTTCACTATGTTTGCACAACTTTCAAAAATTTGCTTTCACTCTTCTCACTTTTACAATCATGCTAGATACACACACAACGAGACCCTAATGTCTTGGCGTCGATTGGAGAGTGTCACTCTCTCTTTTTTCTTTGGTTGCAAAACTAAAAGAGGAAATTGTTTGAAGGCTTTGATCAATGTTTAATCTTCAATGGTAGAAACTAGCACCAAGGGTGTTGGATAGTTCTACATTATCACTGAGGAGGCTCGATCATATTTAAAAAGATGACACTAGTTCTTGCACCATCAGTAGATTGCATCACAATCCCACATGTATGGATTTCCAAATACCACTCCACTCATCCAATGGAACTATGTCAAACTCTACTTAGTTGATGAAAATCATTGAGATAATGAACATGACATGACATTTGCACTAAACATGTAAATCCTTATTATTGCTAAGCGTACAGTTAAATATTCGTGACAATAGGTAGGTTGTTCTCCTTTACTACTACTTCTAAAATCAAATCTCATTTTTTGCCAATTTTCCACTTTGATTCATCATCCATGTCAAAGTTACCCACTGCAATATACATTCCACAATAATGATTTTTATTTTTCACTCCCATGCAGCAAGCAAATAGGTGTGCTCATACTTAGACGAATTCTTGGGATCATCTTTTCAGGAGCTAGCAAATGTTCTATAGAAAAGCTCAAGGGACGTGAAGGATCCCTCCGGACGTAGGAGCCTCTGGTGGCCTGGCAACCTTATGGTCGTTCGATATCTTCCATTTGCACAGCTCCTACGTCACCCAACATTGGATCTACACCAAGCTTATTCACATTCAAACCAGCAATCAGACTGCTCTCTTCAACATGTATGCTCCTAATATTTATTCTGGAAAGAAGGATTGCTGGAACTTCCTTGAGGACTTCCTTGATGCATATGCCCCACAAAATTTAATCCTAGTTGGAGATATGAATCTCACTCTATCCATAGTTGAAAAGAAAGGAGGTATCAATGGTAAGGATCTATTCATATCTCAAGCAGAAACCCTTATCCAAAGATGGGATCTGCTCGATATCAAACCCAAAAGAGGGATTTACACCTGGTCCAACAAACGCCTAGGCAAGGAAATATAATGGCCCACCTTGACAAGCTCCTCATACAAAGTAGTCTCTTGGCAGACAGACAAACCATCACTTCAAAAATTATGGCAAATCTGGCCTCCGATCACAAGCCAATTCAACTCTCCTTCCATGAAAGTGAAAATCTTGGCCCGATTCCCTTCAGATTCAGTCCCAATGGTTGAATCACGCTAGTTTCTGGGACATCCTGGATAAATCATGGAAGGTGCCTGTCTCTGGTTCCCCTAGTTTTGTTTGGGAGCAGAAGCTCAAAACAACTTAAAAAGCTCTTAAAGAATGGGCCAAGTCCAACTGCCCGCCTCCTTCAAATCTCAGGAAAAAGGCAATCAAAGAGTTAGAAAACACCCAATTCCTACAGGATGATCGCCCAATAGACAACACCATGCTTCAGCAAGAATTCGAGCATCAAATGAAGGCATATCAAGCATTTCGAAACGAAGAGGAATTTTGGAGGCTCAAATCTGGGGATAGAAACACGTCCTATTTCCATAATCAAACTAAAGCCAATCAGCAAACAAACTTCATCTCCGAAATCAAAGATAGCGATGGCTCGACTGTAAAGGTTATGAGAACATAAAGATAGTCGCTCATGATGACTTTTCTAAATTATACATAGAGGATGACTACGTTGAGCTTGAGGGAGAGTAGATCCTCCTCGAGCACATCCCGAACACCATCACGTTGGAGGACAACGCGGCTCTGCTCAGCCCATTCACCAAGCAAGAAGTCATACACACCATTCAATCTTTCGATCCAGACAAAGCACCCGGCCTTGACGATTATTCAATTCACTTCTACAAGGTTTGTTGGCATTATATCAAGATCGACTACATGAGAATGATCAAGAGTTTCCATTCAAAATCGAAGATTGGTGGATGCACCAACTCCACATTCCTTGCGCTCATTCCTAAGGAGATGAACCCCAACTCCTTCAATAGATTTCGCCCTATCTCATTATGCAATGCATCATACAAAATAATATCCAAGATGCTTGCTAACATAATATTGAAGCCCATACTCAACAAACTCATCTATGACAATCAAGGAGGATTTCTAGAAGGAAGACAAATACTCGACAACGTAATCCTCGTTCAAGAAGCCATCCACTCCAGCAAGAATCGCAAGGAAAAATGTATGTTAATCAAACTCGACATGGCCAATGCATTCAACCGTGTCAAATATTCATTCCTCCTCAAAGTCATGAAAATTTTTGGATTTGATGAAACCTTTATTAGATGGATCTCAGCCTGCAGTAAAAGACCTTAGATTTCCCCCTTGGTCAACGGTCCCCCCACCTACTTCTTCCAGGCCACTCGTGGAATCCGGTAAGGATGCCCTTTATCCTCCTTCCTCTATATTCTCATGGCCGACTCTCTCAACCGTAAACTGAACTCTGAGCTCAGCATTGTCTCCCTTCCTAGCCTCAATCTCACCTTGGACTCCTTGCCCCTTAACCATACCCTTTTCACTAACAACTCTCTCTTACTAGGAGGAGCCTCCTCCATCATTACTCGAAAGTTCAAGCGAAATCTAGCCTGGTACTGCAACGCCTCTGGAGGCAAGATTAATCTTCGCAAAAGTGTTGTATACAAATGGAATTTAAATAATACTTCTGTAGCAAACATTGGCACCATTATGGGAATCAAAGTCCACAAACATTGGGACAAATTCATTCTAGGAATCAAAGTCCACAAACATTGGGACAAATTCATTCTAGGAATCAAAGTCCACAAACATTGGGACAAATTCATTCTAGGAATCAAAGTCCACAAACATTGGGACAAATTCATCTACTTAGGCCTCCCAATCACTCAGAGACACACAAAATCTGGGATGTGGGATGAGACTATCAGCAAAATCAAGTCAAAAATAAGAAATTGGGGAGGTTACTAGCTCAACAAAGCCGGTAAAATGATATTAGTAAAAGTCGTTCTCTCAGCCCTTCCAATCTGTCAATCCTCCCTCTTGCTAGCTCCCAAAGGAGTCTCTAAACAGATCAACAAACTCTTGAGAGACTTCCTATGGATAGGAGGAAAAAACAACAACAACAAAACCCACTTAGTAAGCTGGAGCACCACCAAACTCTCAAAGTATTTGGGTGGCCTTCAAATTCGAGATCCACTTCATGCAAACTTAGCAATGTGCAACAAAATTCTTTGGCAAATTCTACACAAAAAATAGAACCGAGTTAGTCATTTGCTAAGGAAAAAATATCTCGACAACAATAGCCTCATATGCCTCGATAGCAAGCCCACCTCCAAAGGCTCCTAGACTTGGACCTTATGCAAAGTAGCTTGGGATTTCTTCATACACGATTTTTATTGGGTTCCAGGTAATGGAAGAAAAAACAATTTATTCTCTAATAAAATCATGGGGAACGATCCACTTCAAAACACCTATGAGCTTCATGATATCACTCTCTGGCTCCAACAGCATGGCATCAACACATTGAATGACTTCATCTTATGGAACTCCTATGGCGCTTGGCATAGATGCAAGAACCTCCCAACCCCTGTCAACTTGGAAACTTCCAAGACCCTCCTCCACGAAAATCTAAAAGGCTGTGCACCCACTCATCTCTTAGACAAAGATGAATGGGGATGGGGTTCAAAAGGTGTCTATACCACTAAATTAGGCTTCACTACTCTCCAAGCACATGAATCTCCTCGAAAAAATCTCTGGAAAATGGTTTGGAACCCCTTTAGGCTCCCCAAAATCAACTTCTTTATCTAGACTCTCATGCATCGGAAGATACTTACCGAAGAAAATCTCACCAAAAGAGGAATATTTGGGCCACATTGTTGTCCCCTTTGCCGCAAAAACTCCGAAACAATTGATCACCTCTTCATAGACTGCCATTTCTCGGTTAAAGTTTGGAACTACACGCTTCACAACTTGGATTTAACTCTTCCAAACTTCAGCACCACTACGTGCCTCTTTAAAAGTTGGAGGTCCTTCTATCCCTTTCCCCTCTCCAAAGCTTGGCTTCAAATCTGGGTAACCATCCCCAAAATCACTTGCTGGAAAATTTGGCTCGCTCGGAATAAAGCGATCTTTTAGGAAACTATTTCCTCCCCCATTCAAGTTGCTGGACAAGCCAAAGGCTTACTCCTTGAATGTTTGAACTCCGATTGCAAGATCGACTAAAATTTCAGCGACAAATAACTAAATTGGATTGGAAACATAGTCCCTGGCCCCAACAAAGTGATTCAACGAGCTCATCACCGGCCATCCTGGCAAATCAGGCTCCCTGATGCTGACTTTCAAGATTGGAGAAAAAAGCAAAACATTGACAACCTCCTTTTTTATGGTGCTTCTAGAAGAAACCCTGGAGCAGCAGGAGCAGGAGGAACTCTGTTAAACAAGGAAGGAATACCAAGGATTAAATACAGATGGGGGCTTGGAAATTGCTCAAATAACTTAGCAGAGGCCCTAGCTTTGCTTAAAGGATGTCAAATAGCCAAAGAAATGAGAATAGACAGAATACAGGTTTTCGGGCACTCCCTCATAATCATAAAAGCCTTAAACTCGAATATCAAGTTCAATAATCTGGCATTAAAAAGAATCGTTGATCGAATTCATTACATTGCAAAAACTTTTTCCCACTTCAAATCTTTCCATATATTGTGTGAACTTAACTACGAGGCAGACATAGAAGCAAAAGCTAGTTCAAGTCTAGACCCTGGAAGAATTGAATTCTCCAACAATGAGATCAGTCATCATCAAATACCTTAAGTTTCATGAATGCTCAGACACAGGGACATTGATTTAGACATGGTTTACATCACATCGCGTTACATATATAAGAAAGAAAAAATTAAGGCTTTACACGCAGAGATTCAATGGACACATGCAACGCATGAAGGACCCTGTTTATGTAAAAAAGACTCCTTTATTCAACATCAAATGCTTGAAGCACTTTGTGTTATTGGAGTATTTTGCATGATGAGTGGAAACACCTGAAAGCAACACTCTGTTATTCTGGGCGCTTCTCATTGTACATCACTCTGTATAATTCCGATTTATTTGAAAGCTCAAAGCTTGCTTACCACACAATGCAGTTTGGCATGCAGTCATTCAACATAATGATCAACTACAAGTGGTTCCTCACTCGATAGATGAAGATCTTCTCGAATCTCACTCATATTGAAATTATGAAGCATCATATGCAAAGAAGCAAGTTTTGTGGCATTCTCATTCTGAAATCAACGATACAACATCATCCACCCGAGACTTTTTAAACGAGTAGCACTTTGACTCCTTTTTTATGTGAACTTTTGAACTCTGTGCCAAGCTGGTTGGCTTCAACCACAACCCATTTTTTCATTTTTATATCAATAAAGCTTAATCATTTCAATTAAAAAAAAAGTGTGAATTTCTATTGTTGCTAAGTTTTATTTTTTGGCTAAGGCACCCTTTTTCCATTCCCCATGGAGCTACCTAGACAATTGGATCAAGACGGGGATGCATCCTATCCATCGTGGAGTTTTATATCACTTTTACCAATGACCAATGACTAGTAATTGACATCTTGTGCCTTTGATTTCTAAAATGTGTTCTAGCAAGGCAGATTTATCATGTCAACAGACTCCATATGTATGACTGAAATATCCCTTCAAATTCAGCAGCACTTTTGCATAAAAAACAGTCATGCAACAACACTTTAAAGAGTCATATTTTTAGAGAGGGTTGATCCTAATTTACAAAAGAGGTATTTGGTTCACCTACAGACAAGCATTGCCTTGTGGGAGAAATTAAACATGAACAGATCAAATAAGGAATTGTCTAGGGATAGAAGATAAGCTCTGCATATCAATGCAGCCAAGAGGACAAAATAAAGTTCTATGTGTTACCTCTCAAACCCTCACTTCTTTAGATAAATTCATAAAGCTCAAGTAGGACCTTGGAGGAAGTAAGAGGGATTGCCAATGTCACCTTACAAACCCTCTTCACACTTTAGGCCATCTCTCCTCCGGCTCAAGGGGGGCTTCCCTAGAATATGACTTACTATAACTTAGGCAATGGAATTCAAAGTGAAATGAAGAGATATAAGTTTTAGCAAAAAAGTATGATAAGTTTAAAAAGAAAAATGGATGAGTGGACCGAAGACTAGTGTCTTATCCATTGGGAAAATGGGATCAAATCAAGGTTCAATGGGAAGCCATCTGCCATCCTATTGAAGAAAATATGTCAATTGAGACTAAAACGTACAAGCTACAATTATAGCAATGTGTTGAGGCTTCAACATGCCCATGTTAAATGATTTTGGGATTTGGCCTCCTCCTCCTTTATCTGGATGCAAGCTAGCCTTTTTCAACGGGGCTTCTCAGGAACAAGCTAGTTGTTTTTGTGGTGTTGGGGCTCTCATTATTTTAATGGAGCCGGATCGTCACTTTAATTTATGGTTAAATTGTGGTTGATCGGGGACCAATATGAGAGGAGAGCTATTGGCACTCTGGCATGTCCTCTTTTTTTCCAATTCTCAGCATCTTTCGTTACACCATATTGTTGGTGGCTCTAAACTTATAGTTGATTGGGCGAAAGGTATGTGCTCTTTAAAGGTGATGGAGCTCTCATCTTGGATGACTCATGTTAATCTTCTTCTCAAGGCCTTTCCTGATGTCTCTATCATGCATATATTCAGGGAGTTTAATACACATGCGGACGCTTTATCCAAACACGGTCTTGTGATCTTAGAGGGGTTTATTCATTTTGAGGAGTGGTGCGGGGGTCTATTTTTTTCCATAGGCAGTTTTCCTATTTTTGGCTTATAGATGGAGACCTTTCTCCTCATTTCTATTTTTTTGTACTTAGCAGTTACATCCATCCACATTGTTAAAATTTAGTAAAATATTGTACAAATTCATTACCAAAATTGTAATTTTCCATTGTCAATGTGACAACTAAAAATGACTAACATAAACGATTAATTCACATTAATTGTTGTTAGCTAGTCATATTTATATTCTGTGACTAAATTAGTCATTTTTATTTAGTCACTTGTTATCTAGTCATATATTTTATCCCGTGACTAAATTAGTCGTTTATCTTAGTTGTTTTTTGTTGGCTTAATTAAAATTGCTCAATTTTAGTCGTTTATCCCTTGAAAAAACAGTGGTGACTAATGTTTTTAGTCGCCTAGTCACTTATCTCTCATTTTGTACTAGTGTATGTAGTAGTCTAGGTTAACATGCATGGACCATAAACCCCATAGCAAATTAATATGGTATTAGGCCCTAAAATTAGTTTATAGGCCACGAGAACCATCGTCAATGTTACAAATATTGAAATGGCCACAATATCTCGCTTGTAAGGTAAAGTAATTATGTGTAGGGCCCTACACATGGACCGTGAAACATATAGTAAATTTATTAACCATGGACCATTATTTAGGTTATGAGAACCACTATTGGTTTACATAACCTATAAATATTAAACCATGGTTGGTTTATTGGTTTACATAACCATGCACAAACCAACAACAACAATGACATCGACGATGGTGACAATGATGATCATGACGATCTCACATGTAGGCTAGAGATTCTTATGTGGTAATCTAGGTTAAGATGCATGGACCATCAACCCCATGGGAAATTAATATGGCATTAGACCCTAAATTTAGTTCACATGCCATAGTCCAGGCCACGAGAACCATCCTTTGTGTTACAAATATTGAAATGGCCACCATAAATAATGCCACTAATTAGACACTGACCTAACACAGCCAACCCATCTAAATGACTCATGCACTTGGCACACTTGATCTATGCAATGAATTCATGCACCTAGGAAGCTTCAACCTCTAACCCCCTCACCTCGTACCTAACCTTAACATCTAGCCCCAAACCGAATAACATGATAACTTATCAACCACTTAACCACTAGTACCAACAAAACAAGAACCCCTTGCCCACTAACCCACTGATCCCTTAGGTGCCTCGCTTCTAATCCAAAAACTCCCCAAAGCCTACCACATTATGAAATTGTAGAAAATATCCCCTTAAGCCAGTGTCCATCTAACCCTAACCCACTACCCCCTAACCCAACCACTAACATGTCTACTGCACCAAATCAACACACTAACACAATAAATTTTGACCTTGGGTTATTTTGACCAAGGTTATTTATAACCATACTTTGAATGATCATTGTATGGGATTTTACCAAACCAAAATTAGTGCAAAAATAAACACAAGAACTTAGACTATAAACAAAATATTCCCTATCTAGGGTATGTATGATGACTCAAGTCCCTATGCATGGCCCATGAGTCTCAAAATAATTTTTTATTGCCCAAGAACCTACATTTTGGCCCTAGACCATAACATAGGCTCCTAGAACCATCCACGGCATGAAAATACTAAAAAAAATGACAATGTGTTACTCAAAAGCTAAATATTCCTTGTCTATGGCCTATGTGGTGGTACAGAGAAACGCCCATAGGTCACAAGACCTTGAGGTAACTACCAGCCATTATAAACTAGATTTTGATCTAACACCATAGATTAGGCTTCAAGAACCATCCATGATGTTGTAAATATTGAAATGGCCACCATACCCACTTGCAAGCTAAATATTCCTTGTGTAGGAATCATGTGGTGATTAGGGCCCTACACATGGCCCATTAGCCAAAAAGGATAATGTTATGGCACACGAGTTTGTATTTTGACCATGGATCATGGAAAGTTGGAGTGTGAGAACCATCTTTGATGTGAAAAACCTAACATGACTGCCTTAATTGTAGAGCTCTAATGGGATATGGTGTTGAATGATGATGCACACCCTTCCTAACACTACAATAGTTTGTGTACGCTTAGCTCCAATGTTTTGATGAGATGCATTGTTGAACCCATGTGACACACCTAACCCCCTTCCAACAAACCGCCTCCAAAAGCTCAATTCTCATGACTTTTAAGGGGGGTGCAAAAAAACGGCCTCCAAAAGTTCAATTCTCATGAGTTTTAAGGGGGGTTCCAAAAAAATCGCCTCCAAAAGTTCAATTCTCATGACTTTTAGTAGGGGTTTTGAAAAAACCGCCCCCAAAAGTGATGAAAATTGGGCTTTTAGGAAGGATTTTCAAACAACCGCCTCCAAAAGTTCAATTCTCATGACTTTTAAGGGGGGTTCCAAACAAACCGCCTCCCAAAGTTCAATTCTCATGACTTTTAGGGAGGCTTTTGACAAGCCGCCCCCAAAAGTTATGAGAATTGGGCTTTTAGGGGGGGTTTCAAACAACCGCCTCCAAAAGTTCAATTCTCATGACTTTTAAGGGGGGTTCCAAAAAAACCGCCTCCAAAAGTTCAATTCTCATGACTTTTGGGGGGGGGGTTTGACAAGCCGCCCCCAAAAGTTATCAGAATTGGGCTTTAGGGGGGGGTTTCCCAAAACCGCCCCCAAAAGTCAAATTTCAGGACTTTTGGGGGCGGTTTTAAAAATCCAATTTCCATGACTTTTAGGGGCGGTTTTAAAAGACCACCTCCAAAGGTTTGAAAAAACTTTTAGGGGGGGTTTTACCAAGACCCCCACAAGCCAAAACCGCCCCTAAAGGGATATTTTGTTGTAGTGATGCCTTACAGGATGCATTACAACAATTATCATTATTTTAAATTATAAACAGAAGCAAAGTATCTTAATCATCACTAATAAGTTTCGACAAGGTTTGTAGTAATCTCCTTAAATGGAACACAAATAGAGTTCTTAGACCGAGTCCCATAAATAATCCCGAATCATAATAAAATACATACATAAATGACAAACAATAGATTGACGAAACCTCTCTAGCATTATAACCATCTAATCCAGTATGAATAAAGTATACATGATCATGACTAAGGTTCATCCCAAAAGACCTTATAATCTTACACTTAAACAAAATTACTCATCAAAATTGTTCGAGCATATTGTAAGCTCGGGGCTATACCCAGTTTTTCTTAACAAACAAAATACTTCTTTTAAACCGAGAATTTGCCATCACCGGCCGTTAACAAAGTAATATCAATCTCTTACTACAAACAGAGTATAAATGTTTAAAGAAAATTCTGGAAATAACTTAGAGTGCAATCGATTCACCATTAATTTATCCAACTTAATCGATAGACTCAGGTTACGGTACATAGTCCAGAACCAAAACAAAAACCCTGCATTTCTTATTCAAACAAACAATAGAGAGAACGAAACCCTAATCTACAGGCGCTTAGCCCAAATAAACTATGTTATTACTAATATTTATCTTAGTCCTACGACATTGAAAATACAATCCCTAATACTGGAAATATTTAAATAAGTCGAATTAAATCATAATCAAATACACAGTCTGAGTTACATTATCAACTCCAACAACGCCATAATGGCATTAATTAATGAAATATTGTGTATCAAAATCATGCCTAGGGCTTTGCCCAAATCATTAAAGAACAAATACATTATCTTTAAAACAAAAATCGTACACTAGAATCGTGGGAAAGGAATAATGCTAACATAGTCAACAGACTTATCATAAGAGAAGCTTATAACAGAAAATCAAAACATCAAATTGCCCATAGGAATGTCGAGAGGTCAATTTTGAAACCTTGTATTTTATATTCATTATAAATTTGGCGGATACAGGCTTTTAGCCATAAAAATCTTACAATACAGTAATACCCCTAGGTTATTACAAAGTTTCCCTCTCGGCTTCTTTAAGTAAAGAAACAACCCTAAACATACTTTTAATAGCAACATATCAAAACGTAACCAGAACATTGTTTAACGCAGGCAACTTGAACAAGGTGCTCTATGAAGGCCCGTGGCTTACCAACGCTGTAGCCTTCCGTTTAACCTTCCAGGTTTGGAACGCTCGACCAGGGGCAGATACGATACCCTCCGGTTACTACAAAACCAACAAACTGAACATTAGAAACTATTTACATTTCATTAAAATGAATAAAATATTTAGAAATGAATTTTAAAAGGAATGTTGAACCTTACCTCTACATTTTGGCCATGACTGCAAGCTACCTCTGCGAGGAATATTTTTCCCATAGCCACGATTCATTCAACTAACCATCTTTACTTACCAGACCTCCCACAAGACACCGTAAAGCCATTACACCATTTCACTGTGTGGATCTCTCCATGGCCATGGCAGCCAAAGGCCGAGAGCTCAGCTCTCCAAAACAATGCAAATGAATTATAACTCTTCGATACACCCTTTTTCCAAAGAGTTAGGGTTGAGCCAACTTGGATCCCCTCACATGACCTTTCATGTGGTCGCGTTTACTTTGGAAGCTGTAAACCGCTATAGTTTTGATTTTTACCCTCACACTATAGTTCAGGCTCACGTTTTAAAACATGACTTAATCCCACTAAAACCCTTGCTAGGATTGCAATTATCCTAAAAACACTTTCACTTGTTCATTTTATAACTTTCGATTGTGGTCTTCAAGGTCGAAGCTAGGATGAAAATTCATCCCATTTTATAACACTTTTATGATGATGCTCAACCATAAGATAGTATATAGTTTAAACTTTAATAAGTCTTGTATCTTCAAAAAGCCAAACCTGAGATGTTTAGGCCATTACCTGGTTTCAAAACAAGGTACCATTATGTGTTAGCTTCATAGAAGCTAAGTAAGCCTCGGGGCATCACAAGAACCCCTTTCAAACAAAAGAAGTTAATCAGCATCACAACCATCGCAGACTAAGAAATCATACTACAGTAAGGAGAACGTGCGATTATCTATAAACGACAAATTAAATGTCGACGTCGAAACAAGTGATCAATTAATATATTCAATACAGTAAAAGATATATATATTCATTTTTAGGACACATTTAAATAAACATTGATTTGAAAATATACAAGTATCGTTAATGAGTACAAGAGACAGATAACCAATTATCAAATTAAGAAGTAACTCTTAATGCATAATTCTAGGTATTATGGACAGTTACACTATATAAAAAATAAAAATTTATTTTTATAGATTTTTGGAGTCGTTACATGTGGTATCAGAGCGCAAGTTCAAACACTAGGTCTGAAAGTGGCTCAACTCACGAAATCAAATTAAAAACAGAAAAACGAATTTACTAACTTCGTTTTAAAATTGTTTCTGTACAGAACATTCAATATCTATTTTGCAGGAAATGGAAGGAGTAGAGGCATCTTCCGAGGATGGATCCCATCATAATAATCATGAACATGAAAATGATAATGAAGATAATATATACGTAGAATTAAATGATCATTCATCCAAACTACTTCGAACTGTTAAAGATTTAAAGGCTGAATTGTAGAATGTTAAAGAAGATAATGAAAGAATCTTAAAAGCACAGGAAGAACTAAATCAAGTGTTGCTAGATAAATTACATAGTGAAGGAAGGGATAGGAGAAGAGAAACTGAATTTGAATCTTGAACTATGTCCTACAAATGTAAAGCTAAAAAGTTAAAATTCCCTGATAATGAAAGTAAATCATCCTCAGAAGCTAATGGTAAATCACACAGAAAGAAACATAAGTATTCCAGTGATAGTAGTGATAGTGACTGCAGCCCTAAGAAGAGAAAATACAAACCCTATGAAGAAATCTCAGGAGAGTTTAAAAAGATAAAACCTCCAATGTTTAATGGTGAGATATAGAAAGGAGAAGAAGCCGAAGCATGGCTATCAGGAATGAAGAAATACTTCCAAATCTATAATTACTCAGACAGGCTGAAAGCTAAAATGGTTTTTTACAATCTAACTAGGAAGGCTGATATATGGTGGCAGGATATAAAAAGAGTGAAAAACATTAAAAAAATGAATCTAACTTGGAGTACTTTTAAGAGATATTTTAAAAGGAAATTCTTGTTTAAACAATACTATGAAGAAAAGGCTAAAGAATTCTATGATTTAAAGCTAGGTTCTATGAACATGAAAGATTAAGCAGTTAATTCTTAAGTCTATTAAGATATGTACCTTACATCATCGATGAAGAGCCTAAGTTACAGAGATTTCTGAGTTGCTTACCTTTTTCACATTAAGGATAGAATTGAATATGATAACCCTAATACCCTTGAGGAAGCTATGAGAAAGGAAAATTTCTGTTATGAACATAACAAAAAAAGAGAAAGTGTACCTAGCTGGAAGGTTAAAAGGCCAAGTAATTTTGAACAAAGAAGAAAAAGTTTTAAATTCAACATAAATGTTGGAAATAATAATTCTTGGAATTATCCTATTAGAATTTTTTAGGGAACAAATTTTAAAAGCAATGCATAGCATAATTTTACAGCAGCAAGGAACAGGGACACACCTAATACAAATGTTAAAAATAATGACCCCATTATGCATCAAATTGTCCTAACAAAAAAAGAAACTTTAGCAACGTGCACACAATACAGGAAGAGGCAACAGTTGGTGACTTAGTGAATGAGATGCCCAGAATAAATGCAGCCTTAGAGAATCGACATGCTGATCACCAGACATCCATGGTCGAAATAGAAGGTATGCTAAAGAACAGACCCATCTCTATTCTAATTGATTCAGGTGCTAGTTTAAGCTATGTGTCGCGTGGTATAGTAGAAAGTTGTAAATTACATTTGGAAAAGTTTGAAAAATCTTGGCTGGTTCAGTTAGCTACAGGAACCAAAAGAAAGGTAGTTAATTATGTGAAAGATTGTGAACTGTTTATGAATCAATTTAAGACCCAAGTAAAACAGAATGTGTTACCTCTAGCGTCGTATAATGTTTTAATAGGTATGGATTGGTTGGAAAAGCATAGAGTAGTTTTGAATTGTTTTGAAAAGACATTTACATGCTTGAATGAAAAAAGAGAAAATGTTGTAGTAAAAGAAGTACCTAGAAAAGCTTTTGTTAGACAGATTTCTGCTTTACAAATGAAAAAGGTTGTACGTAAGGATTGTAAAGTTTTTTTTGTACATGTAATAAATGATGAACACTTGAATAAACAAGATAAATTAAAAGTTGAAGATATACCAATCTTAAAATACTTTTCAGATGTATTCCCATAAGAGATTCCAAGTTTACCTCTGAAAAGATAATTGGATTCCACCATTGAGTTGGTGCTCGAAGTTGTACCAAACTCAAAATCTCCTTATCGGATGAATATCCTAGAGCTTAATGAATTAAAGCTACAATTAAAGGAATTAATAGATAAAAATTACATAAGACCAAGTGTGTCTCCTTGGGGAGCACCTGTCATTTTCATTAAAAAGAAAGACGGTACCTTACGCCTATGTATAGATTTCTGTTAGTTAAATAAAATGACAATTAAAAACAGATATCCATTGCCCCACATAGATGAACTGTTTCACAAGTACGCGGTGCAACGATATTCTCAAAAATAGACTTGAGATCTGGATATCATCAAGTCAAAAGTAAAGACGAAGATATATTTAAAACTGCTTTTAGAACCCGTTACGGGCATTGTGAATTTGTAGTTACTCCTTTTGGGCTAACGAACGCTCCAACAGTTTTTATGTGTTTAATGAATAATGTTTTACATAAGTATTTGGAGAAATTCGTAATTGTCTTCTTTGATGACATACTAATTTATTCAAAAACAAAGGAAGAACATGATGAACATTTGCAGGTAATTTTACAAGTATTAAGAGAACATAAATTATACGCTAAATTTAGCAAGTGTTCAAATTCTTTAAGGATAAAATACAGTATTTAAGTCATGTGATATCCAAAGATGGAATCTCAGTTGACCTGGATAAAATAAGAGCAGTAAATGAATGGCATGTCCCTAAAGATGTAACAGATGTATGCTCATTCATGGGAATTACTGGCTATTACGGAAAGTTCATAGAAGGATTTTCGAGAATTGTGAATCCTATAACATCATTGCATAAAAAGGGAAAAAGATTTGTGTGGGATGTAAAATGTGAAGAAAGCTTTAAAAAGTTAAAAGAATTATTAACTACTCCACCTATCTTAAAAATAGAAAATCCAAACAAAGGTTTCGTTGTATGCACTGATGCATGCAATGAAGGCTTGGGTGGAGTTTTAACGCAAGAAGGTCACGTAATAGCATATGAATAAAAAAAGTTTAAAATGCATGAAAAGAATTATGCTACCTATGATTTAGAGTTGGTTGCTGTAATACATGCTTTGAAAATGTTGCGCCATCATCTAATCGGTAGAATAATTTTATTAATGACGGATAACAAGGTCTAAAATATCTATTGGATCAACAAAATCTAAACGCAAGGCAAGCTAGGTGGTTAGCTTTCCTTAGGGAATATGATTTCAAGATCAAACATATAAAAGGAAAAGAAAACAAGGTGGTTGATGCCTTAAGAAGAAATGCAAAACTGAATTTTATGGACGCTGTTAGCAGCTATAAAACAGATTTGGAAACTAAGTTTGAAGACAGAGTAAAACTGGATAAGAATTATTTGAAATTACAAGAAAAAGTTACAGAAAATGAATCTGAAAATATAAAATCAGATTTCAGTTTAAATGAAAAAGGTCTAATGTTGTATAAAAACAGGTTATATGTACCTAATGTACCAGAAATTAAATTGTTGATTTTAAGTGAAGTACATAAAAGTCCTTATTCAAGACATCCTGGCTACCAAAAGATGATAACGATGTTAAGAAAAGATTATTTTTGTCCAAATATGAAAAATGAAGTGGCTGAATACATAGCTAGGTGTATTGAATGCCAGCAAGTTAAGGCTGAACATAAACACCTAGCTGGTTTGTTACAGCCATTACCAATTCTAGATTGGAAATGGGAAATTATCAGCATTGATTTTATAACAGGACTACCTAAAAATCAAAAGCAAAATGATTCAGTGATGGTAGTAGTAGATAAGCTTAGCAAGGCAACCCATTTTATACCTGTTAAAACTACTTATAAGGATGCTAATATTGCTGATATATTTATGAAACAAGTTTTTCGTTTGCATGGAATTCCTAAGGTGATAATTTCTGATAGAGATTATAAATTTACTAGTAACTTCTGGAAGTCATTGTTTAAAGGTTTGGATACTAAATTAAATTTCAACACATCCTTTCATCCGCAAACGGATGGGCAAACTAACGGGTGAATTAGGTTTTAGAGGACGTGTTAAGAATGTATGTTAAAGATCAGTCAAACAAGTGGGAATAATATCTGCACTTAGTTGAATTTGCTTATAACAATCATTATCAAACTTCAGCTAAACTTAGTCCTTTTGAAATATTATATGGTCGAAAATGTAATACTCCCATTTCATGGAGTAATCCAGTTAACAGGTTGATGTTAGGACCTGAGTTATTGAAGGAAATGGAACTAACAATGAAACAGGTAGAAAGCAATCTAAAAATTGCACAAGACAGACAGAAGAGTCATGCAGACCTTAAAAGAAATCATAAAGAATTCCAAGTAGGTGGGCATGTCTTTGTCAAGGTAAAACCCAGAAAAAGTTCTTTCAAGTTCGGGAGTTGTGCTAAATTAGCACCTAGGTATTGTGGACCATTTGATATATTGTGAAGAATTGGACCGGTGGCTTATCAGTTAGCTTTGCCACCTAATCTTAAAATACACAATGTATTTCATATTTCTATTTTGAAAAATTATGTACATGATGCTACTCATGTAATCGATTGGAATGATATACAGGTAGAACCAAAAGGAGATTTTCAGGTGGAATCGGATTGTATCCTCGACAGAAGAGAAATTTTACTCTGGAATCACACCATTGGACAGGTAAAGTTGCAATGGAAGAATCTTAGTCCAGATGAAGCAACCTGGGAATTGGAGATTCATATGTGGGCAACATATCCAATTTTGTTCCAGGAAGTCTCAGATGATACTTAAGCAACATCGAGGACGATGTTGAACTTAAGAGGGGGTATTTGTAACCTACTTAGAACTTGAAAACATTTTATGTTTGGAAAAACAATACTTTAAAATTTATTGTAAAGTTTATGTTATTGACCAAGGATGGTCAAGGATGACTATAATTGAATATTTTTATTATTTAATAATTAAAATAGGAGACACCTATCCTAAGAAGATTGTTGAAGAGTGTTCACTAACCCACTAGGAGGAATGAACTAGTGTAGAAGGAAAGTGGCAAGTGGCAGCATCTGCACTCACTTGCTAGTTGTTGCAGGAGGCAACTTCCCTAAAAATGTGGTCATGTTCCCCAAGGAAGGTGGAATTGAGTAGGTGGCTCATTAAATGATAAAACTGACCCAAAGACCTAGGGAATCTTTATATCCATCGAATGAGTGGGAGGCTCACTAGTTTTTTTTTACCTTGTGGATTGTTGGAAACTGGAAATTTGAGCGCGCAAGAGGATTTGATGAGGGGAAAGCTAGAATGAGTTGTTAGTGTAAGGACTGCAAGTTTTATTTTGCTGAAGTGTAGAGAGTGTTTTGTATGCAACTCTTCATGATTGTTGAGATACAAAGAGACTATTACATGCTTCTACACAGTGTCTTCGTCGTGGTGGCTCAATGAACAGGCTCAGGGGTCCTGAAGCAAGTAATAATGGCTACTTCTAGAAGATGGTTGGGAGGAACGGTTTTCTTTGGGTGTTTTCCCACCTCAACAATTAAACAGGTTCTATATTGTTCAGGTTTATTTACTTCTGAATTGTTCTATATATTTCTAAAAATTTTTATCTTAAGTTATCAGTTTTCTAATGCTTCATAGACTTCTAAATAGTTGTTTAATTAATTGAATACAAAACTATTATTTAAATTATGTATAAAATTCTGTATGATTAGAATTGAAATGTAGAATAAAGAATTATAAATCAACTTTTTATTTTTCCTTTCACTGAAGTGATGTACTCTAGTACAGAGAGTTTGTTTAGATAGGTAGAATAGAAATGATCTCAACATTTTGAATAGAATGTCGTTCTTTACAATGTATTGTAAACAGATTGTAATGTCCCCATTCAAATAAGTGCATAGTAAGACAATCCCATCAATCCTACTAGTTTCCTAGGTTGGATGGGCACATGTGGGATGGTAATAAGGAAGCTAATAAATGATATTTAGACATTAGAGGGGTTCAAGCATTTAATAAATATGGTAAATAAATAAATAGAAGATAAATTCTAAGTGGCAAGTGGTTTTGGAGACATATGGAGGTGGTGGGACCCACACTAGCTTGATTTTTCACAATACATGGTATCTCTCTTTTGCAAATTCGAATTAATGGGAATGTGAAAAATCTTAGGTGAGTTGGTAAGTCATAACACATGTCATTGAGCATCTTAGGTTGAATTGGGAAGGATTGGTAACTTCCATGGAAGATAAAGAGTCAAAGTAGAAGTTTGTGGACACTTGGGCTAGATTCCCTAGCCCCTATGACACCAATGATGGAGCATCTATGACAACTATGACAAATTGCAGACCTGATCTCTGACATCTGACCACTATGACATGTCAGCACCAAAAATAGGCTCAAAGAAGGCGAATTTGGGAGTTGGAGAAGCCAAAGAGACTCAAAATCGAATTTGGGAGAAGATGGAAGGTTGGAACTAGGAGACAAGTGGCAAATGTGGAATATTTCCTAAATGAAAATCTATTGAATCTATTGAGAGGATTTCGACCCTTAGAAGGATAATGTTGGTTATAAAATGTAGAAATGAAGAATGAGAATGGCTTTTGATGATTTGAGAAAAATTGCATTTGTGAAGAGAGAGCTAGTGGATGACTAGTTTCTTGCCTTAGCCAATTTCGAGGGTGAAAGATTCCCATCCAAGTTGGTGTTTGGAGAGGCCACTCAGGTCTTTCATGGTGCTTTAATGGAGTTTGTATTTTCAGGTAGCAGCTACAGGAAGTTTCATGGTTTGGTTTAGTGCAGCACTTTCTCTCCACCGTTTCCAATTTTGAAGGCATATTCGTGCTCCTTGAGGGAGGGCGTTTTTGGTGAGCACTTGTGTTTCTTGAGAGAGCTTCTCATTATATATTTATGATTGTAATAGCTTCATATCCTCTGTTATTGATATTCAGAAAGTCTCAGGTCGAAATACCCACTGGTTGTATGCAAAACTATTGATTAATGAGCAAACAATGTCCATTTCCCCAATGCATTGATGTATGACACTATAATGTTGATTATTTCGAATGGATGGATGATTCTTTGATATATTTGTGATCAATATACTACCATGGATGTCTTCTACAAGTTTCATGTACTGTACTTGAGCATTTGAAGCATTTTTACTCAGTTTAGTTGTATTGGGAGGTGAAATAGTGCCATTTCCCCAAGGGTCGAATTGGGGGTTTTTGCTGTTGAATGTGAGAGAGTTAGAACAGTAGTAAAAATCAATTAATGGTGCATATGAGACCTTAATCACATAATTAACACATTATATACCTCTGTTCATAAATTTGTGGGAGTTTGGAGGCATTTGGAAGGCCATTTGCAGTGTTACCCGGGGGGGATTTGATGCACAAATTACTAGTCAAAATTACATATATTGATCAGAATACAAATCAAGTTTGCAGCAGTATTTGGAGGGCCATAAAACATCCCTGAACCTGATATTCAAGTCTAAATACCATTCATACACTCATACAGAAGATTTGGGAGCATTTGGGTTGATTTGGAGGTCAAAACAGTAAAACTAGACAAAGGTCGAAATTGGAAAAAAAAGTGAAAAATTGGGCATTTTAATAAAATTTGAAAAAGGGATATTACACAGATATACATGCTAATAGAAATCCCATTGTTTTCAGTCAATAATTTATGCTAAGTATAAATTCATAGTTGTAGATTATATCAATAATAATCATAATTTAAATAGTATATCTATTATAGAAATGTATTATGTATGTATTACATATATATAATATTTATTATTACTATATTTGGGTTTCATAGTAACTTTGTAATTCCTAAATAAATCAATATTTATGCCCTACAGGATGCTTTATAACAATTATCATTATTTTAAATTATAAACAGAAGCAAAGTATCTTAATCATCACTAATAAGTTTCGACAAGGTTTGTAGTGATCTCCTTAAATGGAACACAGATAGAGTTCTTATACCGAGTACCATAAATAATCTTGAATCATAATAAAATACATACATAAATGACAAACAATAGATTGAAGAAACCTCTCTAGCATTATAACCATCTAATCCAGTACGAATAAAGTATACATGATCACGACTAGGGTTCATCCCAAAAGACCTTATAATATTACACTTAAACAAAATTACTCATCAAAACTGTTTGAGCATATTGTAAGCTCGGGGCTATGCCCAGTTTCTCTTAAAAAACAAAATACTTCTTTTAAATTGAGAATTTGCCATCACCGGCTGTTAACACAGTAATATCAATCTCTTACTACAAACAAAGTATAAATGTTTAAAGAACATTCTGGAAATAAATTAGAGTGTAATTGATTCACCATTAATTTATCCAACTTAATCGACAGACTCAGGTTACGGTACATAGTCCAGAACCGAAACAAAAACCCTGCATTTCTTATTCAAACAAACAATAGAGAGAACGAAACGCTAATCTACAGGCGCTTAGCCCAGATAAACTATGTTATCACTAATCTTTATATTTGTCCTACAACATTGAAAATGCAATCCCTAATACTGGAAATATTTAAATAAGTCGAATTAAATCATAATCAAATACACAGTCCGAGTTACATTATCAACTCCAACAGCATCGTAATGGCATTAAACAGATTAATGAAACATTGTGTATCAAAATCATGCCTAGGGCTTTGCCCAAATCATTAAAGAACAAATACATTATCTTTACAACAAAAATCGTATACCAGAATCGTGGGAAAGGCATAATGCTAACACAGTCAACATACTTATCATAAGAGAAGCTTATAACAGAAAATCAAAACATCAAATTGCCCATAGGAATGTCGAGAGGTCAATTTTGAAACCTTGTATTTTATATTCATTATAAATTTGGCGAATACAAGATTTTAGCCATAAAACTCTTACAATAGAGTAATACCCTTAGGTTATTACAGAGTTGCCCTCACGGCTTCTTTAAGCAAAGAAACAACCCTAAACATCCTTTTAATAGCAACATATCAAAACGTAACCAAAACATTGTTTAACGCAGGCAACTTGAACAGGGTGCTCTAGGAAGGCCTGTGGCTTACCAATGTTGTAGCCTTCCATTTAACCTTCCAGGTTTGGAACTCTCGACCAGGGGTAGATGTGAAACCCTCCTGTCACTACAAAACCAATAAACTGAACATTAAAAACTATTTACATTTCATTAAAATGAATAAAAGATTTAGAAATGAATTTTAAAGGGAATGCCGAACCTTACCTCTACATTTTGGCCACGACTACAAGCTACCTCTGCGAGGAAGATTTTTCCCATAACCACGATTCATTCAACTAACCATCTCTGCTTATCAGACCTCCCACAAGACACCGTAAAGCCCTTGCACCATTTCACTATGTGGAGCTCTCCATGGCCTGGCAGCCAAAGGTGGAGAGCTCAGCTCTCCAAAACAATGTAAATGAATTCTAACTCTTCAATACACCCTTTTGCCAAAGAGTTAGGGTTGAGCCAGCATGGCTCCCCTCACATGGCCTTTCACATGGTCGCATTTACTCTGGAAGCTGTAAACCACTATAGTTTTGATTTTTATCCTCACGCTATAGTTCAGGCTCACATTTTAAAACATGACTTAAACCCACTAAAACCCTTGATAGGATTTCAATTATTCTAAAAAGACTTTCACTTGTTCATTTGATAACTTTCGAGTGTGGTCTTCAAGGTCGAAGCTAGGATGAAAATTCATCCCATTTTATAACACTTTTATGATGATGCTCAACCATAAGATAGAATATAGTTTAAACTTTAATAAGTCTTCTATCTTCAAAAATTCAAACCTGAGACGTTTAGGCCATTACCTGGTTTCAAAACAAGGTACCATTATGCGTTAGCTTCATAGAAGCTAAGTAAGCCTTAGGGTGTCACAAGAACCCCTTTCAAACAAAAGAAGTTAATCAGCATCACAACCATCGCAGACTAAGAAATCATACTACAATAAGGAGAACGTGCGATTATCTATAAACGACAAATTAAATGTCGACGTCGAAACAAGTGATCAATTAATATATTCAATACAGTAAAAGATATATATATTCATTTTTAGGACACATTTAAATAAACATTGATTTGAAAATATACAAGTATCGTCAATGAGTACAAGAGACAGATAAGCAATTATCAAATTAAGAAGTAACTCTTAATGCATAATTCTAGGTATTATGGACAGTTACACTATATAAAAAAAATATTTTTATGGATTTTTGGAGTCGTTACATATAGACACCTTGGGGCCAAGCGTTTGAATCACCAACCACCTTCCCAAAGCACTGCAAGGGATTTCCTCCCTCGTCTTTCCTAGGTACAATAGGAATAACCTTCCACTGTCACCTGTGTATGATCCCTAGAGTCAGGATACTAAGGTCTTGGTAGGCATGGTTTTTAAAGTTTGTATTATTAGCTTAAGCATTTCGTACTTCAATGATCTTGCGATGTTCGGAGTTGTGGTTACAGTTCTATCTTTGGAATTCTCGTAATAGCGTAATGATCTACAAATTAAAATTCTTGTGAGTTAATGTATGCCATTGCTTTGACAGAAGTCTTGCATCACATCACATGCATGGTAAGAAAGTAAGGAGTCATTTAATTATATGGGGATACAATGGTAATAATTTTGGCTTGGCCTACTCGTTGTTTGAAAAGATTCAATATTCTAATGGTCTCGCTTTGCATGGATTTAAATGACTAAAGTTTGTAATCTTCAACGTATATATGGTTGGTTGAATGGTTCACTAATTAAAAATATTTTAATGCATGGCACGGAAATACTTTGGAAGTGGCACACATATTGTTTTGGGTTTAATTTCAAAACCTTGAATTATATGGTGCACACGGTAGGAAGGAGTGATATGTTGATTGAACCTAAATCATGATGATCGATCGATGGTTTGAATCACACTGTATTATTAATAGTATGATAATATTGAAACTGATAAGTTTTGTGAAAGGTGGAGTTCATTAAAAGCATTGTGTCCTATAATATCATGACTTGGCACCCACGATGATAGTTATGTGGCATTTGGTTTTAAAGGTTTTGATGGGAATACAAATTAGTGACTTGGTGTATTGAAAGATTGGGAAAATTAATGAATCTAGGAAGTGTCATATCCTATACAGAATTTTTCTAGTCGAGAGAAGTTGACATTGAATGATAACATGTTTGCGGGAGATTTTATGCGATTTGTTCATATTTCAAAAATAGTGGGAATAACGACATCGTATCTGGAATGCACCTTTACACATGTGACATTTACTTCATTTTGGTAGGTTGATCCAAATATTTCCTTCCATATTATGTGGTTCCAATTTCTATTTTTTCATAGCAGTCACTCTCTCTTCTCATCTTACCCTGAATTTCACCTTTCTTGCTCTTGGAAATTGATGGATAAAACCATTGTCTAGATGATTATATCGTTGTTATTGCTGAAAATTTGCTATGACTATTACACCTCAAAATGTCATCCTCATGTGTCATTCTTGGTTTTCATGCTTCTTCACCATGAGAAGTGTGATAAAATTTCTCCCTAAGTGTGCTAAGACCCATCATCATATGGTTATTCCAATCCCTAGGCATGTTTGGGAGGGAATCATATCATTTGGAGTCAAAACCCACCTTCCTAAACCCTAGAATGAGCTTTGGTTAAGAATGATTGCTCCCCTTCCCCTTGTGTGAGGATGGATAAAATCCAACTTCTAGTGTTAGGGGAGTGATAATTTCTCATTTTATCCCCCTGTGGCTTTCATTGGGGGAGTGATAATTTTGGTACACTACTTGGGCATGAATCTAGGAATGATATTTGGATAATATCTTGAGTGGATGGGTTTATCCTTCAAGTATCATTCCCTTTTCCATTTCAAGCAAGTTCAATCTCCCTTGATCCAACATATCCTCTCTTGATCCAATCCTTTTTCCAAGTAGTTTGGCCTCTCGAATTTTATAAATTAAGCTCACTCTTTGGATTTCAAACATGGAAAGAAAGCTTGAAGATGTCATCCTCATGTTAGTCTAATTCTCAAGGGGTTTGAAAGGAGAGTTTGGAGGAGATGCTACTACTAAGTCTATATTTACTTCTTTATGGCTTTCCGTTCAATATAAACTTGGCCTATTTCTCCCATACTTGTGTTAAATGGCATGTATGTTTTACTTTGTTGCATTCAAAGTAGATAGATCTCTTTTTTCTTAAAAATACTTTGTGGAAAGAAGGAAGTCTTGTGTTGTCTTTGTAGGATTCTTCTATACTTTGGAGATTCGAGCATCGAGTTTAAAGGTTGGAGTAGCGAGGACAAGCATCCAGAAAGATGTAGGTCATCTATCATTTCTTACCCTCTTCTCTTCTTGTCTTGTTGTATGCATGAACGTTAGATCTAGGAGAATGTAGTTAGTGTCCATTTGTTGACCTTTGTCTTGGAATAGGGAACCCTTTTATATCCAAGAGAATTTATACTTGTCCGCGGGGATAATCATTAGGGGAACTTTGAGGTAAAAAATGGGTCTCAAAACAAAAAAAATGTACTATCAAAATCAACTTTTAAAAAACCAATCACATTCTAGAGGATGACATCATCTATAATAGTTGAGGTGGCATTAGTTTCAAAAGATGTTTATTTGTCAAATTCTAAATAGTGAATGAAAACTCATATTTAACCATATCAATGTTGTAAGTAAAGTACTCATAATTAAAAGAGTACTCTTAGATTACTTTTGAATATAATATAAGTGTACCAAAGTACCTTAAAGTACTTAGAAAAAAAAATACTCTTTATGTTTCAATATAAAATAAATAAATTATAAATACCAAAAAAATGAATGGTCTCTTCAAAATCAAAATTATAAAATTACTTTTCAATATATAACATATATCTTCAAATAATAAATTATTAATACTAAAAAAAAAATATGTTCAAAATCATATAAATAATTTACATTATATAATAAATAATTTTAAAACTTTATTTAAATACATTATAATATATATAGATAAATTTACAATATAATGATAATGTATAATTTATAATAATTTACAATATATTTATAAGTTTTAAATCTTACTTAAAAATAAGTACTATTCAATTAAAATCAAAATATGTATATAATTTAAAATTCTTTTAAACTTTAAATTTTTTATTGAATACATACCATTTTACTTTAATGTTTGGCATAATTGATAGGATATTTAAACTTTTAAAATCTTATGTTATGGAAACAAGATTCTTATGAAAACGTAATCCATGAATATATTATTTTATTTTAGTATATGATATATAATTTTAAACCCATAAATATGTGATATATGTGGAATAATTAATATTTATATAATATATAATCTTAAATTTAAGAATATTAATATAAATGAAATAAGTTTTATGATATACAAGATAATAATAAAAAATGAAAAATAAATTTGTAAAGAATATAAATTAAAACAAATGAAAAATAATTGTGTTAATTATTAAATGAATACATAAAATAAATATTTGGTTATCTAAATTATATATATGTAATATTATAGATATATAAGTTAATTGAGTATTTTATAAATAAAAATATATTTAAATAATGTAGATATTTATGTAAATAGATTATTAGTGTTTAAATAATGTTAAGATTTATATAAATAAATTATTAAGTTTTAGTTTTAATAAATTTAAGTTAGATTTATATAATAATTAGTTAACATATTTTATAAATATTGAAATATAAGTTGGATTTTTATGACTATATGACTGATTTTTATTTTTAATGAATATAAATTAAATTTATATAATTAATATATATTTTAAATAAATAATAATTTATTCATATAAATTTAATCTATGTTTAAAATTCAAAATTCAAAATTATACATGTTATTATAATTATATTTTGAATATTGAATACGTTATATTTCAAAATTCAAAATAATATATTTTATTTTATTTTATAAGTACATTATTTTTTACTTTTTACTTTATGAATATATTAGGTTTTACTTTATAAGTAAATTTATCATATTATATTCAAAAACAATTTATGTATTCAAGAGTAATATTTTTAATCACATCAAAAATGATTTTTTTATTGATTTTATTTTAGATATCTTTTCAATTTAACTTAACCATAGTTGCATTGATTGTAGTGTAAAAAGTGAGTTGTGAATATACCTCCCCAACAAAATGCCTAATTTGTAATATTTTATTATATATCTTAGGAGGTCCATTTTAGACCTCAAAATTTCTCTAATGCATCTACCACGATGACTGAAAATCAGAGTTAAAAAGGGTTGTGAAGTAGATTTTTAGAAAATATTGTAGCGTTGAGCTTTGAAAAAACACAAAGACAAGCAACCCTCTTCAAGTTGACAAGGTAATTTTGCTCTTTGTACTGTTTGCATATTGGGATTAGCATTGTATGGATTCTACATGCTTTGACTTTCAATTGAACTCCATTCACTTCATAATGCTTCCTCAAAATCTCAAGTAGCTATTATTAATGAGTCTCTAATATAGATATAATATCCCCTCCTTATCAATCATGGAGGTATAATGTGCCTAGTTTCACATTTATCCTTTTGTTCCCTTTAACACCTAATCGGTGTCTATTTTGGTACTAAAATGTTAATCCATTATTGTTTTAGCAAGGATTGATTGCTAGAGAGTGTACAATCGGCATTTTAAACTTGATCCTTCCCCTTTTTTCTTTCAACCTCCCTCATTGTTATTCCCCTTCATGCAAACAATAGATATGTCGTGGCCAAATCAAGGCCCCTACCATGCTACTTGAAGATGATATGAATATTTCAAAGAATAAATTGATTATTAAAGAAAGAGACATTCTTGGAATGAACAATGGATGATAAATATATGTTTCCGGTTCTTGATGTCAAGGCTTGACATACACCTACCAACAATATATTCTCCCCTCTCAACATATTCTCCCCTCTCGGTTAGTTGAGATGTCAAAGCCATTGAATGAAGTAGATGTTAATCCCAGTTATGTTTTACAGTAATAGGTGGTTTAGGAATCTGCATGCATGATGCCTAAATGTATTTTTGTTGTATATGAGATTCTCAGAAAGGGATCTCGCATAGGATAGAGATGAAGGCAATACAATACTCGGAATAAGAGTAGAAGGAAAAATATCATACTTTACATTTATTTAAATGCCAATTCCAATGAGTTTAACAAGTTAACTAGAATAGGACACCTATTTTTGGTTGGACAGACCCCTTATTAGCCTACAACTCATGTCCCTTTCTCATTACATACTCACCCAAGTATTGTGGAAGAACCTCAAACCCCCCCTCAGAATGAGAATGGCGGATGGAGTAAAAATCCCTATCCACCATATTTAGGGAACACTGGGTGGAGCAATCTTGAGAAACGTAACCATAATTTTTCTTCAATTGTTTCATGTTTTAACTCATCCCCTCATTTGAGTTATAAAACAAGTCCAAAACTGCCTCAGTCCAAGAACCCTATTGATGAGAAAGGCAAGGGACCCCTCTTAAATGAATTATCTTAGAGTAACAAGAGAGCCTCATTCGACCCCTCCATACACTATCCACTCCTAAGCAGTGTCTCTTAAAGAAGAACTAAAAAATAGGGATGACATTTATCTCTTGGATCCTTTTCTAAATATTGCGGCATTTTGAGCACGAACATGGTCTCTTTATTTTGATTGATTTGTGATGAACTATGATATTATGTGATATGTTCTAGGTTATGGGTTATGTGATATGTTCTAGGTTTTTTAATAATATAAGCACCTTATATCAATGTTTGAGAAACAGTTATCATTGCTGTTGTTCTTATTAAGAGGGATATTTTGCCATGCAGTTTTGTGAAGTACGAAATTTAAATACATTGCTGCAAATCTATTTTAATGGGATGGTCATGTGTATATTTTTCTTTGATGAAGTTATGTCAAGTTTTATGTGATGGGTTGATTGGTAATGAAAAAAATGTTGGGAGACACAAGGCTTTGAGAGGCCAATAGCAGGGATGCACAAAGAGAAGAGGCCTTGGACTTTGTTTTTTCTTTTATGGATTATGCTTGTTGATGTTTACCCCCCTCTCCCTAATCCCCGAGCCTATTTCATCGCTTCTTTTTAGTTACTCAGTAACAAGGCAAATTGTTTTAGTAACTAAAAAGAATGGTCAATTTTGAGGAAAATTGATAAACCATCTCGAAAAGAAAGAAAAAAATGGCATTATCATCATAGCGGGAGAGAAAGGTATTCTAGAGTTCTTTCAAAGTTTCCTATTCTATCTGTTTTATTTTTCATATTGAGTGTTTTGTAGGATATTGATAATAGGGGAATTTTATTAATTAATAGGATATGTTGAAGTAAGATTAATAATTCTTCTCTACTTGAAAGTTATGTGTTTTTTATGTGTATGTTTGAATTAAAAGTTTCGTTGCTTAGTATTGGTGCTAATGGTGACATGCTATGCATAATATAAACTGGAAGCAACATCTTAAGATTGTTTGCTTATGCTAAAATTGTGCCTTGTTCTGTCATTTTCATTACTTGAATTTTTATGTATGGTTTTATAAACATCTAGAGAGTTTCAATTTACTCCAGTATGGGTCTTTCCCTGAAGATCTGTAAAGCATTATTATGGCATTGAAAACCATTGTGGAATCTTTTTTATAATAAAGCATACTTTGAAGCTCTCACATTCACTTAACTCTCTCTATGATTCTACCCCTTTCAATTCATGTTTATACTTTATTTTCCTTTTTTTATGCATATTACTTAATGGCTTATAACTATGTATAAAATCTGTATCCTCTATTTTATTTTATTTTTCTATTTCAAAAAATATATTATTAGATGTGTTATAGTTGTTAATTTGCTTTAGTTTTTTTCTTTTTCCACATTCTGCAAACATATGTAGTTATTTCTTTTATATTTATATCTTTTTTTGTAAATAAGACAGGTCATGTTATTCTATTAAAACAAAATAATATAAAAAAAAATGATCCCTCATTTACCCCTCCCAGAGGAAAACATAAAAAACTTAGGGCTACAATTCATGAGTTTGATAGAGATGATATAATATTACAATCATTTAAGAGTGTCTTAAAGCTTTAATCCAAAAATAATAACTGTCATAAAACTAAGAGATATATATATATATATATATAGGACGATTGAGACTGACTTATACCAAAAGCTAATTGTAAATTGAAAAAAGCTAGAGAGAAACTACCCATAGACCTGATACTAATTAGCTGGGGGAGTTGAAGAGGGAGGCCCCGGGGCTTGGTTATCATGAGTTGCATTGTAACATCCCCATTTTGACCCTTAGGACATATTTGTATTTCAATGTAAATATTGTATACATGTGATGTATGTTTTCCTAGAGTGGAGCTCAAGGCCAAGGCCCCGCTAGTGGATGCTAGATTTTTATGTAAAGGAAAGTAGTTCATATTCTATTATCCATGTGCTACTAAGCCATGGGAAATTGTAAAGGATGTAAATATTAACATTACAATAAAATACCAAAGAAACTAACTATGGAGGCAACTAATAAGAGGGGTCAATGTGTATCCACTAGGGAGAGGTGAGGAGGTTGAGGGATTGGACCATAGACAGATAAATGTCATCCTTAGAACCCATTTGACCTTCCTTGCTAACATTTAATTCTGCTGTAGAAGGTGGTTGATGAAACTGGTCATGAATTCGATGGAGTGTGGGAAATCCTGAAATTTCAGATGGTAGGTATGGGACTCTGTCTGCCTTGATCCACAAGTCACTCTACCCCTGGGAATTCATATTCCCTGATCCCCATTCCATTACGAACTATGAACCGTATTTTGGACACAGAAGAGGGAGCCAAGCAGTGAGAAAGGAAAGAAAATCATGATTCTGAGAAACCTTGATTTTTTAGTGCCGAACTTGCCCAGAAATTCGAGTGGGAAGCTCAATCCAGTAGGAGATCCCTCGGCCTAACCCTAGGGAAATTTGCAGTGTGGGAAATACTCAAAAAAACATGAATAAATCCTTGATTTTATGGCTGAGAATCCAACTATGGGATAGAGTCGCTTGGCCATAGAAAGTGAGAAAACCCAAGTGAAAATGACAGAGAAGAATAGGACAGAAGGTAGGGTTGCTTGATAAAACCAGTGAAGGCTATAATCTCAAGGATCCAGAATCTTGGACCTTTATATGCCCACCCTGAAGAGCACTGGAGGGAAGGTATGGCCTGAGGGACTATGTACTAATGAAGGGAATACTTCCTTATGTTGGGTGTGGTGGGTATTGTGGGTGCTAAGACTATCTGAGTGTGAATTGAGAAGCATGTAGCTATGAGGTTGAGCTCATTAGCTTAGCATCCTCCTCCATTGTTCCTTAAATGCTTGATAAACCCAATTGTGTGTTGGCTTAGCATGTGTGTTGTGTGAAGCCATGGCTATGAGTGATCTTGTTTAGTTCCTCCTTAGTGGATAAATAGCCCAGCTCGGGAGTGGCCTCTCAGCCAAAAGAATATAGGTCGGACAGAGACCTGTGGTTGGGTGGAACGTTTCTCTCACATATCTAGTTACTTGGAAAGTTCCATCTTATAAGATAAGTGTATTTTGTGGTTCTCAATGATACTAATTCCTATGTTGGTTTCAATTGTCATTTCAAGTTAATTTGAATGGAATGAGCATATGTAATTTTAACCAATAGGAAGTCTGCGTATAAGACTGAACATGAGACTGGTGCATTGGATGTTTGTTTAATCATTTTTCTTATGTTAAGTATGTTGTTATGCTATTAACCCTGTATGTTGTAGATGCATTAACTATATTTAATTTCACTATGTATGTCTACTATGCATTACACACATCCTTAGGAGGTTTACACTTCATCAAATGATATTGGGGGAGGAATGAGACACCCCCTGATGTGTTCATTCCCCCTCTGTGGTGAGATGAAGGGAGGCACATGGTAGGGTGATTCCAGGGCTTTTCATAGTGGGGTAAAGAGGTTTTGATGGACTTTGGGGCATATTTTTGGTTGGAAGGAGGATAGGATCAGAGTTCTCAGATGAGGATAAAGATCATGCAGTTGCATCGAGCTCACCAAGAGCTTGCCAACAGTACTGTATTTTCCCAAAATGGAATTAGGATGAAGAATTTATGGGCCTAAGAAGTTGTGCAGTTGGGCTCCCGACTTTCTGAATCCGCATTGCGGATTGTGGAAGTCATAAGGGTGTTTTTCTCCATAGTTATGAGTTGGAGTTCCAAATTCTAAGTCCCGCAAGGCATATTGCAGATTACGGAAGTAAGAAAGGTGATATCCCCGGATTGTGCAAATTGGTGTTCTGAATTTCGAGTTCTGCATTGCGGATTGCAGAAGTCGGAGAGGAGATTTCTTCATAATAGAGAATTGGATTTTTGACTTCTGAATCCCGCATTGCGAATTGTGGATTGTGAAATTCAGAGGTGAATTTTTTCGTAGTGGCGGAGTTTGGCATTCTGACTTCCTAGTTCCGCATTGTGAATTGCGGATTGCGAAAGTCGGAGGCGTGATTTAGCGTGGTTGGATATTTGGCATTCTGAATTTCCGAGTTCTGCATCGCAGATTGCGGATTGCGAAAGTCGGAAGGGTGCATTAGGGGAAATTTAACATCTAAAATGGGCCTTATAAGAATACGAGCCATCATATAAGAAAACGAGCCAAACATAATTTCTTGATGAGTTGGAATTCAAGAACCAATAAAATTTCAATAAAATTATTAAACCATAATGGTTGACTTGAGATATTTGTCATAAAAAAACTCCTTTTTTTGTTCATATTTTCAACATATCACTCTGTGTTTTTACTCAAATTTCGAGCAGGAGCACTCGTTGGATGTGAGTGCTCTCGCTCGAAATTTGAGTAAAAACACAGAGAGATATGTTGAAAATACGAACAAAAAAAGTAGTTTTTTTTCTTTCTTCCTTCAAAATTAATAAATGTTATTTTAATATTTTAACTATTATTTTATTATTTTCCTTAGGAGTGTAATGTCCCTTTTTGAATTTTATTGAAATGGTGAATTTTTTCAATTTTTTCCACTAGTTCGACCTTTGACTAGTCTTGGGTTCTTAACCTCCCAATGGCTCCAAATGCTCCCAAATTGTCACATAAGGTGTATGAATGGTTTTAGAGCATAAAAATGAGGTTCATGGATGATTTAGAGTCATCAAATAGCTTCTAAAACTCTCATTTAAGTTCTGTCCCAAGTAGGGAACTAGACTAGCAATTTGGGGTTCGAATCTCCCTTAGGTAGGTGCTAAAGATGGCTCTCCAAGTGCAATTAGACCCTCTCGAATTTCATGACAGAGGCAGGGGAAATCTAGGGCCATTAATATGGACTCATATGCATCTCTATTTAGTTAATTAAGTCTGCTACAACCCTCTCCAAATCAGAAGCAAAATATTAGTTTCGACCTTGGGGGAAATGATAGGCAATCTTCTCCAAATGCTTTAAAAATGAACAATATGAATCCCAAAGCTTATGAAATGAACATGAAACTTGTAGAAAATATAAATAAAATTCCATACATAATTAATCCATCAATAGTTCACTGGTCCATTCGAATACATCAACATATTATTGGCATACATCAACATAGTGGGGAAATTGGCACCATTTGCTCATTAATAATCAGATTTGCATCATTCCACTTGGATTATCGACTTGGTGTAGTTCTGAACGTGAAGAACAGAGAATTTACATTATATGACAAAATAAATGGGGCATTAGAATTTCCCCCAAAGAGAACAATAGCTCACCTAATGCGCCTCTCCATAAGGATCATGAATATGCCAAGAAAACTGGAAATGGTTGGAGGAAGGAGATGCACTAAGAGAGACCAAGAGCTTCCCTGTATATTACACTTGCAACAAAATACTCCATTAAATCTCTCATGATAGTTCTGAATGGCCTTTTCCACTACCAACTAGGATGGGAATCTTTCACCCTCGAAATTGGCTAAGGCAAGTAGAGAAGCACTCCACTAGCTCTCTTCACAAATGCAAATTCTGAAAATGATCAAAATATTCTCTCTTACTTCATCCCTATATTTTATAAACATCCTTAGTCTTCTAAGGTTCCAATTTCGTCCAAATATTCCAAGCCAATTCGAATTTGGGAGTGATTCAAGTTTTGCCACATGTCTCCCACTTCCTAGCCTTCCACCTTCCACCAATTCGAGTAGGCATCTCTTGGCCTTCTCTAACTCCCTTGAGAGCTCACTTAGATTCTATTTTTAGTTCCGACATGTCATATTGGTCAGATGTCAACCCTCAGGTCTGCAATTTTTCATAGGTGTCATAGCGTCTTCATCATTGTTGTCATAGATGTTAGGGAATCTAGCCCAAGTGTCCAAGAACCTCTCATTTGACTCTTCCTCTTCCATGGGAGTTACAATTCCATCCAAATTCGACCTATCATGCATATTTCCAAGTGTATGAGCCTTCCAACTCATCATAAGAACATTAGAATCCCCATGGATTTGAAATTGCAAGAGGAGGATGCCATGTGGCATAGAAATTCTAGCTTGTGTGGGTCCCACAACCTCCATGTGTCTTCATGATCAATTGCCACTTTGATTTTCCCTTGTATTTATTTATTTATCTCCTTTATTAAATATTTAAGCCATTCTAATTTCCAAACATCATTTATTATCCGCCTTATTCCAAATCCCAATGTCTCCATCTAACCTAGGGAACTAGTAGGATTGGTGGAATTTTCTTGTTATGAATTTATTTGAATGGAGACATTACAGTCCTTCCCACCCAAGATTTCTTGTCCTCAACCAATTTCATATTTGGATGCTGCAAAAAAATTTCGTCGTCCCATGTGGCATATTCACTTAGTAGATCCTTCCATTGTACCAAGTACTCTTTGATAGTTCTGCTCTTTAATCGTCTTTCCCTTGTCTTCAAAATTATTTCTGGAACAAGTGTGAGATGACCTTCATCATCCAAAGGAGGGAGTGTTTCTGAAATGACAGTTTTTTTACCAATAGCCTTCTTGAGACATGAAACATGAAATACATTGTGTATTTTACTTCCTTCTGGAAGTTCTAACTCATATGCTACCTCCCCAACCTTCCGAACTACCTTATATGGGCCATAGTATCTTGGTTTTCGATTTTTTGCTCCCTTCTTTTTCAAGGATGTTTGTTCATATGGCTGCAACCTCAAATATGCCAAATCATTGACCTAAAAGGTCCTTTCTTCCCTATGTTGATCTACATATTTCTTTTGTTGATTTTGGGTAACCTGCAAGTTGTCTTTCAAAAGCTTTAAAATTTCTTGCTCTCTTCCACCCAATCTTTAGCTTTTGGGGCTCTACTATCACCAAAGATAAGCTCAACAAAAGTGAGTGCATCATAAACATATAATGCTTTGAAAGGAGACATTCCTATTGACATATGAAAGGTGGTGTTGTAACAAAACTCATCCAAGTGTAGCCATTTTTCCCATGCTTTTTGCTGCTCTCCCACATAGTTCCTTAGGTACCCTTCCAACCATTGATTCACCCTCTCTGTTTGGCCATCAATTTGTGGATGATAGCTTGTTCTTGGAGTCAATTGAGTGCCCACGAATCTAAAAATTTCTTACAAAAAACACCCATGAATCTACTATCTCTATCACTTACATTGCTCTTAGGGAGCCCATGCAATCTGAAGATTTCTTTAAAGAAAATGTCAGCCACTTGTGCAGCACTAAAAGATGATGTAACAACAAAGAAATGAGCAAATTTGGTAAACCTATCCACTACCACATATATGCAATCCTTTCCCAAATATTTGGTCAAACCTGTGATGAAGTCCATTGAAATACTCTCCCATTTTTGTTTTGGAATGGGAAATGGTTGCAATAAACCAATTGGGCATGTAAGTTCAGATTTGTTTTGTTGACATACCTTACATTCATTCACATATTTCAGAACATCTTCTTTCATCCCCTTCCAAAAAAACCTTTGCCTTGATTGCCTATAAGTTTTGAAGATCCCCGGATGGCTAGCTAGTGGGGAATCATGTGCTTCTTACAAAATCTTGTACTTGAGTTTTGAATTTTGAACCAAATAAATTCTTCCCTTATAATATATCATCCCATTCAAAATCTTGTAGTTATCATCTCCTTTGACCCCATCTAATACATCACAAGCAAATCTATCTTTGGCATATTCAACCATTAGCATGTTTTTTCAATGTCCCTTTTTTATCTGAAATATGTCCTTCTTCTTCCATACCCCATTCATACTCATCATTATCAGAAAATACTTCAATGTATTGAGCTTTTCCCTCAGTACATTTATGCCCCAGTGCCCATGGTTGAAAGCATGTGTAGCACAATTTTTTTCTTCTAAGTTCTTCCCTATTTAGTCCCTCTTTCTTATTCTTTTCAAATGCATCCCTTTGCCAAGGCTTCTTTTCAATTGTATCTCTTTGCCAAGGCTTCTTTTCAAATTTGAAGTTAGGCTTGGGAGGAAACCTTGTTCTAGGAAGCACATTTTGGAGATCTCTAGTCAAACTCATAACATCCTTTAATGTAGTTGGTTTGTGGGATTTAACTAAACCTTTTAAGGGTTCAGCCAAACCTTCAGTGAACAACAATACTAACCTTCCCATAGATACATCAGCCACCTTGACTAATAATTTTTGAAATTCCATCATATAATCAACATGGGTTCCCACTTGCTTCAATTGGGTTAGTTCTTTGAAAGGTAATTATGGGTCCTTTTGCTCAAATCTCTCTAATACCTTGTCAACAAATTCTCCATAGGTAGTAACCTGATCATGTCCCAAAGTTTTCAGACCATGAAACCACCATTCATTGGAATCTCCTTCTAGATGCAAAATAGCCATTTTAAAGGCATCCTCTTCCACCATTGGATTCAGCTGAAAATACACATCTAGTTTTTTGCACCCAAGTGTTAGCAGAACTTTGAGAGGAACCATCAAAAGTGGGAAGTGGAATTTTACCAATAGCACAATTTAATTCTCTATTCTGGAATAGAGCCCTATTATCTTCCTTCTTTTTGAGTTTGTTTGAAACAGTAAAGTATTGATCAAATGGTAGAGTCCTACAATCTTCAATCAATTTTTCCCATTCTGCCACCATTGCATTAAGATCAAATTGGGTGTTAGGTTCTTCTTTTGGCACAAGAAATTTAGGTGTATTAGGCCTTGGTGTGCTATGAAATTCATTAGGTCTATTATGGGGTCCTGTGCTTGATAAAATATGCTCACCCATTGTCTTCTTTTCTTCTGAATGTGAACTATTGCTGCCTCCTATTACTCATTTGCTTCCAAGTTGGCTAGCCAACAATTCGAATCCTTTCAGAAGCTACTTGGCCATGTCTTCAAAGAGGGTTTTTATGACTTTCTTATATTCCTCGCAATGATCTTAAGTTCCCTTCTCATCCTTAGTCATAGTTTCAACAAGATACTCTTCTTCTCCTACTTCTTCCTCTTCAACAACAACACCTTCAATTTCAGGTTCTAAGGGTGGTGGATTATTTGTTTGACTCCTTGTCTTCATGAATGGTTAACCACATCAAGTTCCAAGACCATGCTCTAATACCACTTGTAATTTCCCTTTTTGAACTTTATTAAAATGGTGAATTTTTTCAACTTTTTCCACTAGTTCGAGCTTTGACTAGTCTTGGGTTCTTGACCTTTCAATGGCTCCAAATGCTCCCAAATTGTCACAGGAGGTGTACGAATGGTTTTAGGGAATAAATATGAGGTTCATGGATGATTTAGATTCATCAAGTAGCTTCTAAAACTCTCCTTTAAGTTCTGTCCCAAGTAGGGAACTTGACTAGCAATTTGGGGTTCGAATCCCCCTTAGGTAGGTGTTAAAGATGGCTCTCCAAGTGCTATTGGACCCTCTCGAATTTCATGATAGAGGAAGGGGAAATATAGGGAACATTAATATGGACTCATATTCATCTCTATTCAGTCGATTATGTCTGCTACAACCCTCTCCAAATCAGAAGAAAAATACTAGTTTCGACCTTGGGGGAAATGATAGGCAATCTTCTCCAAATGCTTTAAAAATGAACAATATGACTCCAAAATATTATGGACTGAACATGAAACTTGTAGAACAGATAAATAAAAGTCCATACATCATTAATCCATCAATATTTCACTGGTACATTCGAATACATCAACATATTATTGGCATACATCAACATAGTGGGGAAATTGGCACCATTTGCTCATTAATAATCAAATTTACATCATTCCACTTGGATTCTCAACTAGGTACAGTTATGGACGTGAAGAAAAGAGAATTTAAATTATATTTCAAATTAAATGGGGCATTATAAGCTCCCCCAAAGAGAACAATAGCTCACCCAATGCACCTCTCCTCAAGGATCATGAATATGCCAAGAAAACTGGAAAGGGTTGGAGGAAGGAGCTACACTAAGAGAGACCACGAGCTGCATTGTAGCTTAAAATTGCAACAAAAGACTCCATTAAATCTCTCATTATATGTTTGAATTGCATTTCCCACCACCAACTAGGATGGGAATCTTTCACCCTCGAAATTGGCTAAGGCAAGTAGAGAAGCACTCCACTAGCTCTCTTCACAAATGCAAATTATGAAAATATAAAAATATTCTCTTTTAATTAATCCCTGTATTTTATAAACATCCTTAGTCTTCTAAGGTTCCAATACCATCCAAATATTCCAATCCAATTCGAATTTGGGAGTGATTCAAGTTTTTCCACATGTCTCCCACTTCCTAGCCTTCCACCTTCCACCAATTCGAGTAAGCATCTCTTGGCCTTCTCTAACTCCCTTGAGAGCTCACTTAGATGCTACTTTTAGGTTTGAAATGTCATATTGATTAGATGTCAACCCTCAGGTATGCAATTTTTCATAGATTTCATAGCATCTTCATCATTGTTGTCATAGATGTTAGGGAATCTAGCCCAAGTGTCCAAGAACCTCTCATTTGACTCTTCCTCTTCCATGGGAGTTACACTTCCATCCAAATTCGATCTATGATGCACATTTCCAAGTGTATGAGCCTTCCAACTCATCCCAAGAACATTAGACTCCCCATGGATTTGAAATTGCAAGAGGAGGATTCCATGTGGCATAGAAATTCGTGAGAAATTCTAGCTTGTGTGGGTCCCACAACCTCCATGTGTCTTCATGATCAATTGCCACTTTGATTTTCCCTTGTATTTATTAGTTATATCCTTTATTAAATATTTATGCCATTCTAATGTCCAAACATAATTTATTATCCCCCTTATTCCAAATCCCAATGTCTCCATCCAACCTAGGGAACTAGTAGGATTGGTGAAATTTTCCTATCATGAATTTATTTGAATGGGGACATTACAAGGAGGCCCATTTTAGACCTCAAATTTCTTCTAATGTTTCTTCGATGTCGTGTAATTGGCGTTCTGACTTTTTCAATCACGCATTGTGGATTGCGGAAGTCAGGGAAGTGTCCTTCGACGTCGTGTAATTGGCGTTCTAAATTTCCGAATATCGCATTGTGGATTGTGGATTGCGGAAGTCAGGGAGGTGTTCTTCAACGTCGTGTAATTGGCATTCCAAATTTCCGATTCCCGCATTGTGGATTGTGGATTGCGGAAGTCGGAGAAGTTTTCTTCGACGCTTTGTAATTGGTGTTCCAACTTCCGACTTCCGATTTGCATATTGTGTATTGCGAAATTGCGGACCGAAGCCATTGCAGCTGTGTGAAAAGGCAAAGTTGCGGATAAGTTTAGAAAAATAAATAAATAGTTATCAAGTTGTTCCCCCATCACTCTAAAGGACATTGAGGGGATCGGGGACATAAAAGAATGATATCAGAGCCCAAGGTTGCAGCATTGGGGTTGCGTGGGCCAAAGTAGAGGGCATAATAAGCCCTATGAATTATTCCATGAGTCATTTCTGTTAAATATGCATGTTTTATGTTTTATATGTGTTCTTAAGATGTCTAATAAACGTCTCTATAATGCACAGTGCTTGCAGCTGATACATTTGAATAGTGGTAGCGGAGAGCAGTAGACAAGGGGAAAGGAAAATGGTGACCACGAATGATGCCCAGGATCCTTATGAGCATGATGAAGATGTGCTAGGAGAAAATGTGCAAGAAGATCATGCGGAGACTGAATCCAATGGGAGAAGGAAGAAAATAACTCGTCAGAATTTGGTTGAAACCATGATAAGCTTCAATGAAAGGTTGATGAAGGCTCAGGAAGAACATAATCAGCTCAATGCTGCCATTTTGCAAAGCCTCACTGATATGCAGCAGAGGGTTAACCTTTGGTCCAACCCAAGCAACGTAGGTAAAGAAGGAAGGGGTGCAAAAAGTCGCTCTAGAGGTCGTTCTAGGAAGAGGAATCCAAGCCCAAGGAAGAGTTCTGTGAGAAAAAAGCACAGCACACCCTCCTCGAGATCTTCTTCCAGCAGGTCGTGTGACTCCCGAGGCCCTCGAAGAATCCTGAGGCATACTTCTAACATATTTGAAGGGAGAAGGAATTCCATAGGGAGAATTTAGGAAGGCAAGGCCTCCCACATTTGATGGAGAAGTTAAGATTGGACAAGAGGCAGAGGCATGGCTTCTGGGGATGAATAAATACTTCAGGATCCTTGACTACTCAGGAAATGAAAAGGCCAGAATTTCCATTTACAATATAAATGGTAGAGATTCAATTTTGTGGGAGCACCTCATACAAGTGAAAGGATAATTAGCTGGGAGAGATTTAACAATTATTTCAAGGAAAAATACCTATCAACTAGGTATTATGACAACAAGAGGAAAGAATTCAATGAACTCAGGTTGGGACAGAAATCTATGGATGAACATGTCCACAATTTTTTGGAATTGTTGAGGTATGTGGACTATATCAAGGATGAGAGAATTAAGATCCAGTTTTTCATTGGGAGTCTACCTCAAAATTCCAGAGATAGGATTGACTTTGTTAATCCACCAAGCCTTGATGAAGCCAGTGGGATGGAAATACATTGATATGAGCAGAGAAAAGGGAAAATAGAGGTCCACCTAGCATGGAAAGGAAATCCAAATGGGAGGTTTGATCAAAATAAAAGTGGATCCAAGCCACCATTCAAAAATCATCCCATAAATTTTCCACAGAGCCAGCAAGCAAGAAGTGGAAACAAGCCAGCAGTAGCAACAGAAAAAGCACCAAGAGGACCATTTCAATGTTGGGGATGCGGAGGAAACCACATGCTTAAAGAATGTCCTCATAGGAGGGAGAATCCTCGGATATGGTAAGGGAAGCGCCTTTAATATATGCAGCACTGGATAATCATCAAGCAGAACATCAGTCAGCAATGGTGGAAGTTGAAGGTAAGATTGCTAAGAAATCCATTTATGTTTTGATTGACCCAGGATCTACTCATAGTTATGTTTCTCCAAAAGTGCTTTAGGTTTTTTCTATTATAAAAATGAAGCATAGTGAGCCTTGGCTAGTTCAATTAGCCACAGGGACCAAGAGAAAAGTGATTGAAGTAGTGATGGAGTGCCCCATGGAGTTGAATGGGATCCTCACACAAATAAATTTGAATGTCCTACCATTAGGATCTTATGATATCCTAATTGGTATGGATTGGTTGGAAAAGCATAGATCCAATTTAAATTCCTATGAAAAAGTCCTTGAATTTGCATTGATGAAGAGGGTAGACCTAGATTGGTAAGGGGAATCCTAAACAAGTCTCAGTAAGACAAATTTCATCCTTACAGTTGAAAAAGTTTTATAAGAAGGGTTGTCAATTATATGCAGTTCACATATCAAATTCATTAGAGGACCAAGGACCAAGGATAGAAGACTTCCAGTTGTTGCAAGAGTTCAAAGATGTGTTTCCAGATGAAGTGCTCGGGCTGCCACCAAAGAGAGAGATTGATTTCACCATTGATCTTGTTCCAAGGGTAGCACCAATTTCCAAAGCTCCTTATAGAATGAACACACCAGAATTGGTAAAGTTAAAGATGCAGCTACAAAAATTAATGGACAAGAAGTATATCAGGCCTAGTTTATCTCCTTGGGGAGCACCGGTGTTATTTTTCAATAAAAAGGATGGGAATTTAAGGTTGTGTATTTATTATAGGCAACTAAATAAAGTGACAGTCAAGAATAAGTACCCATTGCCAAGGATTGATGATTTGTTTGGTCAAATGAAGGAAGCTAAAGTGTTTTCAAAGATTGACTTAAGGTATGGCTATCATCGGGTGAGGATAAAAGAAGAATACATTCACAAGACAGCTTTCAGGACAAGATATGGTCATTATGAGTTCACAGTGGTGCCATTTGGTCTTACCAATGCACCTACTACATTCATGTGTCTCACGAATAGTGCCTTCAACAAGTATTTGGATAATTTTGTGATAGTGTTCTTGGGTGACATTCTTGTTTATTCAAGGAATGAAGAAGAGCATGATGAACAACTAAGAATGTTGTTGCAAGTTCTTAGAGAACACCAGTTTTATGCAAAGTTGAGCATGTGTGATTTATATCAAAGGAATGTACAGTATTTGGGTCATGTCATCTTAGAAGAGGGAATTGTAGTGGATCCAAAAAAAATTGAATCCATAATGGATTGGCCTACTCCAAAGAATGTTTCAAATGTTAGATCTTTTATGGGTCTTGCAGGCTATTATAGAAGGTTCATTGAAGGGTTCTCCAAGATAGCTCATCTGATTACATCATTGCAAAGGAAGAATGTTAAGTTTGTATGGTCTGAAAAATGTGAGAGAAGATTTCAACAATTAAAGAAGTTGCTTACCAGCGCTCCTATTCTGAAGATTGTAGATCCAAGGAAGGATTGTGTAGTGTGCACAGATGCTTGCATAGAAGGGCTAGGTGGAGTGCTCATGCAAGAAGGATTTGTGATTTTCTATGAGTCAAGGAAATTGAAAGAGCATGAAAAGAATTATGCCACGCATGATTTAGAGCTGGAAGCCATAGTACATGCTCTCAAGATGTGGAGACATTATTTGTTAGGAAGAAGTTTTGAGCTTAGGACAAACCACATGAGCTTGAAGTATTTGTTCGACCAGCGAAAATTGAATGCTAGGAAAGCTAGGTGGATGGAGTTTCTCTATGAATTTTATTTTGAAATTAATCATGTAAAAGAGAAAGAGAATAAGGTTGCAGATGCTCTCAGCAGAAAATTTCATGTTGCAGCATTAAGTATGTGCAAATCATATTTGAAGGCAAGAGTTCTTGAAACCCAAACCAATGATGGAACTTACCTTCGAATTAAAGAGAAATTGCAGCAGGGGAATATAAATGAAAAGGGTGCAAGATATCAGCTTGGTGAAGATGATATTCTCCTATATCAAGGTACTAGACTATACATTCCAGACTGTGCATATTTAAAAAAGCTATTGATGGATGAAATATATCAAATGCCATACACTAGACATCCAGGATATCAAAAGACAATAACAACAGCAAGAAAGAAATACTTTTGGCATGGGATGAAGAAGGACATAGCAGAATACATTTCTAGGTGTCAAAAATGCCAACAATTCAAGGAAGAACATCAACATCCAGCAGGATTGTTGTAGCCTTTTTCCATTCCGGAATGGAAGTGGGAAGTAATTTCTATGGATTTTATAACAATTTTTCCAATGACAGTGAGGAAGCATGATTCAATTATGGTAGTGGTGGAAAATATATCAAAGGTAACTCACTTTATTCTAGTCAACTCCACTCATAAGACAAGTGACATAACAAATATTTTCATAAAGGATATATTCAGATTGCATGGATTTCCCAAAGCAATAATTTCAGACCGAGATGTAAAAATCACATCCAATTTTTGGAAAGGATTATTTCAAGAATTGGGAACTCGGATGAATTTTAGTACAGCATATCATCCTCAAATAGATGGTCAAAATGAGAGGGTGAATCAGGTTCTTGAAGACATGCTGAGGTTGTATGTGATGGAAAAACCATCCAAGTGGGAGGACTACCTACACTTGGTAGAATTTGCATACAATAATGGACATCGAGCATCATTAGGGATGCATGTCATAGCCACACTTTTTCGCTAGTCACCAGCGTCCAAATGTGGTGTGTGGAACTGCCTGGGAATGACTTGAGGGTGTGGCCAACTCAAGCGTTGCACCAACAGACTACGCCTAACCCGCGGAACTCATTTCAACACTTAAAAATGATTTTACACTTATCTCCTACACTAGTTTACTTAGCACGTTTCCTACTTAGCAGCCTACAACAATATTTGTTTATTTACGCAGTTGCATCAAGTAAATAAACGGTGCATACATTCATCCACAGAAATACAAGTAAACATCGAGACAAGTATGGGTGGGGGCACCCAACTAGCTGACCCCCGTAAGTCTTTCATAAATAGAACCGATTTACAATAATGGAGTTGCCGAACCTGGCAGAGCTCCTGGTGCGCGCACAACTAGCTACCAAACCAAAATTACAAAGGAAACAAGAAGACTAAGTTAACCCCTCCGCAGGCGTCTAACTCTGTGACTGCGAACTGCCTGCACACCTAAATGCTGCTGCCAAAACTGTCACTGTGCAAACCCAACGAATGTGCACGTTTTTGGTCAAACTGCACTTTCTCTGCAACACCGTGTTGCTGTATGAGTCTGCAGTGCGGAACTGCGCAAGTTGACTGAGCTCGGATTGCCTCCCTAGCTCAGTGCAACCTAGCAACTTGCTGCCTTCTTCCTTTGTTTACTTCGCCTTTATATAGGCTTATCAGATGGGTGGGTGCGACCCACAAGTTAGGTTCACCCTTGCTTACTGCGCACTCCATGTGTTGGCTCCAACTAAGCAATAACCCATCCGCGCGTCGGACACCGTTCCAATGGTTGTTTTCTTGGGCACACCGTCGTTTTGGTCCAACTGGGCGTTCCTCCGTCGGGTCATGTGGGTCCTCACCCCACTTCATCAACCTTTCCGCCTCTTTGTTCCATCCGCCGTGTGCTTGCCTTGTTCGTCGTTGGTCCACATTCGCATCGTCCGCCGAGCTTCCAAACCGTCTTGCTTGCTGAGCTTCCAAACCGACTTGCCTGTCGAGCTGCCAACCCGAGCTAGGCGAGGAGCTTCCATCACATCCTATGCGATGAGCTTCCAACCCGAGTTCATTTTCAGTGGCTCCCAACACAAGTTCGTTTCCTGGCTTCCAACACGAGTTCATTTCTAGGCTCCTAACCTGAGTTCATTGTGGCTTCCAACATGAGTTCGTTTCCTGGCTCCCAACCTGAGCTTGTTGGAGCTCCAAACTCGACTTCGTTGCTGAACTTCTTTGTTGCACCTAAGTGTTGGTCTCTTGGGCACTTGCTCCATGGATGTGTGGGATCTTGTGTCGAAGCGCTGCAACTCCAACACAACTCTATTTGATGGTCCAAAAACGCACCCAGCCTTCCGTTCATGTCAACATACTACGGTGATGGGATTTCCAAGCTCCATGTGCCAAGTGTGGGCTTATTTGGTGGGAGTGTGTCCATCCTCGGTCCACGCACTCATCTGTTTGGTCCGTTCACTTTCCTCCTCGCTAAGTCCCGTGCAACCGACGTCGTTCTTCCCAACCGGGCGCCCAAGCCAGCCTCTTGGGTGGGAGTGCAAGACTCCCATAAGCTTTGTGGGTGTTGTGTAAAAACATGTTCATGACATCCTCCCCCACTTAATCTTGTTTCCGTCCCGACAATGTCTCCAAGTAGCTCCGCTGCTCAGAAACATGCTGCAACCGCTTCCTGTGACCATCACCATTCTGTGTGACAATCTTCAACCGACTGTCACAGCTTGAGACAAAAAGTCCCACTTCATTCAACTGTTGTTCCTGCCACCTAGTACTGCATCAATACTTAGCAAATCCGTCAAAACCACCATTTGCTACATGCCCCTAAAGCTGAACTAGCTGGGTAGCTAATCCAACCGTCCATCCAACTCGAAGGAATGAACTTCCTTATGTCTAAACTGCATTTCCTTCTGCGTTTCGGTGTACTCCACAACCTGCTGAACTTTTGGCAAAACCACCTCTGCCATGTTTTTGAACTGTCTGTTTTACTTAGACAATTCGTTGCAATGCCCCCTTGGTCCGTTTATTGTGTGCTTCCGCACAGTTTTGGATGAATTTTGTCTAAGGCAACCTTCTGCAAGGTGCCTTTGGCCTCACTGCCGTCGCCATGGGCAGCGAGCCAACTCATTTAATCCCTCATCCTGGATTAAAAACGAAGTGACATTGCCATCCGTCACATTCCACTTTGCCAGTGGTAAGCCTCATTTCCTCCTCGAATGCTGCTTGTGCTTCCAACGAAGTTGTTTCATCCAACTCCCCATCAAAGAGTGGTTGAGTCTTGTTGCAATCCGTTTCTTGGATATGCAAGCTCTCTATTGTAATTTTTGTTTCCTGCAATACCTTGTTTCCTTAAGGACTCGCTGCAAGCTTGCATAGAGTCATCACCAACTCTATGTCTTTGAAAATCACAAGTTTCATCCGTTCTGCCAACCGAAACTCTCGTTGAGCATCCCCTCGTTTCTGCTCTTGCCCAAGACTTTTCCTTCCTTGGTAGTTTTGGTCATCAAGATTCTAAGTAAGCTTCTGGAATATGCCTACCCCAATGGCCAAGTTCTTGATTTGCTCCGCAACCGAACTTGTTAAACCCTCCATTTTTGCTAACTCTAAGCTATCCACACCAATCGTTCTTCCAGGTTGAAAACTTGTCTACTCGAGTTGCTGGCTTGTTCTTCTCCTAACACTTGTTCCGATTTTTTGACTTGACTTCATTCGTACGCAAGCTCCCATGTGGTCTCATCCATCCTGGATGCAGATGCAGATGTTTGCACAAACTCCCGTCTCATCATGATCGTTTCCCAAGTCTCAGTTTCTCACAAGAGCTCCAAACTCATCGTTTCCACCTTTCTGGAAAAACTTGTGGCTTCACTAACCTTCGTTGCAACCCTGCTCGGTGCCTTTCCAAAATTGCTAAAAAGTGCTTCCGCAACCTGTTGGCTTGCCAAATCGCTAGTGAATTCTGCGCCTTCCTTCAGAACACTCCTTAAGTCTTTTAAACTTGACTTAACATGCTCCTAGAACGCGTGCTGCAACAGGTCATCCATTGCTTGCAAACACTTGGTCGTTTCTGCTAACGCATATGACAAACTTGTTCCAGCCATCTTCGTTTCTCCTTGGATCCGCTCTAAGCACGTGCTTCCACAAGTGGAACCGTCTCTTTCCTTGGGAATTTGATGGCTTTCTATGTGCTCCATGCACATGATTCCTTCAACTCTACGGCAATCCTGATTTCTACATGCTTCTTTCCAAGCTTCTCCAACGAACCTTTGGTTTTGATGCGCTACTACCTCCATTTGACTTCGTTGTTGCAATACCTATGCGACGCTGCCACTAGCACCACACATGAGCTTCCGCGCTCTTTGGCTACCAACCAACTCTTGGAAACCTTTGTTTCAACTGAAACAAACCTTCAAACCACACGTTCTGCCTTCGTTTACCTCTTGTCACCATCACGGCACCCTGACGAGTGGCTTGCCAAGCCAACTCTTGGATGAACCCCCTTGGTTTGACTGCAGTTCCGTTTGGCTTACTTACTGCGGAAAGAAGAAGTGATGCCCCCACCAAAGGAAACACAACTGTGGAGTGTTACACAACTCCTTTAATCGAAAACTGAGCCAACTGAATTCTATGCAAATCCTCCACAACTGCGGTTCTGCGGCACTGTTGCTGCGGAACTGCGACTTTGTGGATGTGTGAACCTGCGGTTCTGCGACCCACTCCCCTTGAGCTTCGGTTTTCCAAGTGATGCCCACCAAACATCACCTGCAAACTTCAGACACCCGTTTCTTCGTTCTGGCGGCCAAACTCTTACTTCAACCGAACTTTTGGTGCACACCTTCCGCACGACTGCCAAACCCTTAGTGAACTGCATTTTGGAAGCTCTGTGGATCTGCTTCCTGTGGAGTTTTGGTGCACACCTTCCGCACGACTTCCAAACCCTTAGTAAACTGCGTTTCGAAGATCTACGGATCTGCTTTTTGTGGAGCTGCTGATGCTCCTGTTCTGTGGCAACACTTCAGAATTTCTGCGACCAACCGAACTTTTGCACCCTATGCAACCCACTGTGCCTACAGTACTCCAACCCTGTGACTGCGGCTATGTGAACTTGCAACTCTGCGGTCCTGCGATTCCGGCTCTACGGTCCTGCGATTCCGGCTCTACGGTCCTGCGACCCTGTGGTCCTACGATTCCGCAGTCTTGTGGCACTATGGATCTACGGGCTTGCGGCCTTCCTCGCAACCCCTTGCTCTCAAAACGAGCTACAACGAGCTTAACCAAGCTCTGTGCTGAAGAGCTTCCCACGAAATTCTTCAACTTCTGCAACAAACATGCTCTGATACCAACTGTCACAGCCACACTTTTTCGCTAGTCACCAGCGCCCAAATGTGGTGTGCAGCACTGCCTAGGAACGACTTGAGGGCGTGGCCAACTCAAGCGCTGCACCAGTAGACTACGCCTAACCTGTGAACTCATTTCAACAATTAAACGATTTTACACTTATCTCCTACACTAGTTTACTTAGCACGTTTCCTACTTAGCATCCTACAGCAATATTCGTTTGTTTACACAGTTGCATCAAGTAAATAAACAGTGCATACATTCATCCACAAAAATAAAAGTAAACAACGAGACAAGTATGGGTGGGGGCGCCCAACTAGCTGACCCCTGTAAATATTTCATAAACATAACCGATTTACAATAATGGAGTTGCTGAACCTGGAAAAGCTCCTTGTGCATGTACAACTAGCTACCACACCAAAATTAAAAAGGAAACAAGAAGAATGAGTTAACCCCTCCGCGGGCATCTAACTTTGTAACTGCGGACTGCCTGCACCCCTGAATGCTGCTACCGAAACTGTCACTGTGAGGACCCAACGAATGTGCACGTTTTTTCTCAAACTGCACTTTCTCTACAACACTGTGTCGCTGTCTGAGTCTGCGGTGCGAAACTGCGCAAGGTGACTGAGCTCGAACTGCCTCCCTAGCTCAGTGCGACCTAACAACTTGCTCCCCTTCTTGCTGCCTTCTTCCTTTGTTTGCTTCACCTTTATATAGGCTTGCCGGATGGATGGGTGCGACCCACAAGTTAGGCGCACCCTTGCTTATCGCGCACTCAATGTGCTAGCTCCAACTAAGCAATAACTCATTCGCACGTCGGCCACCGTGCCAATGGTCATTTTCTTGGGTGCACCGTCGTTTTGGTCCAACTGGGCGTTCCTCTGTTGGGTCGTGTGGGTATTCACCCCACTTCATCAACCTTTCCGCCTCTTTGGTCCATCCGTCGTGCGCTTTCCTTGTCCATCGTTGGTCCACGTCTGCGTCATTCGTCGAGCTTCCAAGCCGTCTTGCTTGCTGAGCTTCCAAACCGACTTTCCTGCCGAGCTTCCAACCTGAGCTAGGCGTGGAGCTTCCATCACATCCAATGCGATGAGCTTCCAACCCGATTTTGTTTTCACTGGCTCCCAACACAACTTCGTTTCCTGGCTTCCAACATGAGTTCGTTTCCAGGCTCCCAACCTGAGTTCGCTGTGGCTTCCAACATGAGTTCGTTTCCTGGCTCCCAACCTGAGCGCATTGGAGCTCCGAACTTGACTTCACTAATTAACTTCTTTGCTGTGCCTAAGTGTTGGTCTCTTGGGAACTTGCTCCATGGATGTGTGGGCGCTTGTGCTAAAGTGCCTCAACTCCAATGCAAGTCCGTCCAATGGTCCAAACGCGTGCCCAGCCTTCCGTTCATGCCAACATACTATGGTGACACACTTCATGGGCTTGCCAAGATCCATGTGCTAAGTGTGGGATTCTTTGGTGGGAGTGCGCCCATGCTCGTTCCGCGCACTCATCCATTCGGTCCATTCACTTTCCTCCTCGCTAAGTCCCGTGCAACTGATGTTGTTTTTCCCAACTGGGCGTCCAAGCTAGCCTCGTGGGCGGGTGTGCAAGACTCCCATAAGCTTTGTGGGTGTTGTGGCAAAACATGGCCATGACAATGAGTCATTTTGAGGTATTGTATGGAAAAGAATGTAGGAATCCAGTGAATTGGGATATTCCAGTGAGCAGGGTAGTGCTTGGACCAGAGATGATCAAGGAAATGGAACAGGAAATTGTTAAGATCAGGAAGAACTTAAAGGAAGCTCAGGACAGGAAAAGAGTTATGCAGATTTGAAAAGAGTGCATAAGGAATTCAAGATTGGGGATCAGATTTATTTGAGAGTGAGGCCAAGGAAAAGTTCGTTAAAGTTGGGGAGTTGTGCTAAGTTGGCACCAAGATATTGTGGGCCATTTGAAGTCCTTGATAGGATAGGACCAGTTGCATATAGAATTGCATTGCCTGCTAACATGAGAACTCATAATGTTTTCCATGTTTCTTTGCTTAAAAAATATGTACATGATCATAATCACATAATTGATTGTAATGTGATATAGGTGGAACCTGAGGGAGAGTTGCAAGTGGAGCCTATGCGCATCCTCAACAAGAAGGTCACATTGCTCCGGAACTGAGCTATTGGACAGGTGAAGGTGCAATGGAAGCACCTTAGTCTGGATGAGGCTACATGGGATCTGGAGGATGCCATGAGAGAGGAATTCCCATTTGTGTTCAATTTTGAGAACACCGAGGACGGTGTTGTTCTAAGGGGGAGGGAAATGTAATGTCCCCATTTTGACCCTTAGGACATATTTGGCTTTCAATGTAAATATTGTATACATGCGATGCATGTTTTCCTAGGGTGGAGCTCAAGGCCAAGGCCCCGCTAGTGGATGCTAGGTTTTTATGTAAAGGAAAGTAGTTTATATTATGTTATCCATGTGCTATTAATCCATGGGACATTGTAAAGGATGTAAATATTAACATTGCAATAAAATACCAAATAAATTATCTATGGAGGGAACTAATAAGAGGGGGGCATGTGTATCCACTAGGGAGAGGTGAGGGGGTTGTGGGATTGGACCATAGACTTCCAAATGTCATCCTTAGAACCCATTTGACCTTCCTTGCTGACATTTAATTCTGTTGTAGAAGGTGGTTGAATAAACTGTCCATGAAGTCAACGGTGTGTGGGCAATCCCGAAATTTTGGATGGAAGGGTATGGGACTCTATCTGCCTTGATTCACAAGTCACTTTACCCCTGGGAATTCGTATTCCCTGATCCCCATTCCATTATAGACTAGGAACCGGAGTTTGGATGCAGAACAAGGATCCAAGCAATGAGAAAGGAAAGAAAATCTCGATTATGAGAAACTTCAATTTTTGAGTGTCGAACTTGCCCAGAAATTCATGTGGGAATCTCAATCCAGCAGGAGATCTGTCAACCTGAACCCTAGGGCAATTTGCAGCGTGGGAAATACTCATAAAACTATGAAGAAAACCCTGAGTTGATGGCCGAGAACACAACTGCAGGATAGATTCGTTTGGCCATAGAAAGTGAGAAAATACTAGTGGGAATGACAGAGAAGAATAGGACAGGAGGTAGGGTTGCTTGATAAACCTAGTGAAGGCTAGAGTCTCAAGGATCCAGCAACTTGAACCTTTCTATGCCCACCCTGAAGAGCACTGGAGGGAAGGTATGGCCTTAGGGACTATGTAGCAGTGAAGGGAATACTTCCTTGTGTTGGGTGTGGTAGGTATTGTGGGTGCCAAGACTGTCTAAGTGTGAATGGAGAGGCCTGTAGCTCTGAGATTGAGTTCACTGGCTTAGCATCCTCCTCCATTGTTCCTTAAATGTTGGATAAACCCAACTGTGTGTTGTCTTAGCATCTGTGTTGCGTGAAGCCATGGTTGTGAGTGACCCTATTTAGTTCCTCCTTAGTAGATACACAACCCAGCTCGAGGGTGTCCTATTGTCTGAAATAATATAGGCTAGATAGAGACCTATGGTTTGGTGGAACATTGCTCTCACATAGCCATTTTCTTGGACAGTTTCATCTTATAAGATAAGTGTTTTATGTGGTTCTCAATGATTACTAATTCCTATGTTGTGTTCAATTTTCATTTCAAGTTAATTTGAATGGAATGATCATATGTAATTAAACAATTGGAATTCTATGTATAAGCATGAAAATGAGGCTGGTGCATTGGTTGTTTGTTTCATCATTTTTCTTATGTTAAGTATGTTGTTATGTTGTTAACCCTGCATGATGTAGATGCATTAACTAGATTTAATTTCACTATGTATTTCTACTATGCATTGCACACATCCTTAGCAGGTTTGCATTTCATCAAATGAGCTTGGGGGAGGAATTAGACACCCCCTAATGTGTTCATTCCCCCTTTGTGGTCAAATGAAGGAAGGGGCCTTGGCAAGGTGATTCCATGGCTTTTGACAGTGGGATAAAGAGGTTTTGATGGACTTCGGTGCAACTTTTTGGTTGGAAGCAGGACAATATCGGAGTTCTCAGATGAGGCTGAAGATCATGCAGTTGCATTGAGCTCGTCGAGAGATTTCCAACGGTACCAAATTTTCCCAAAATGGACTTAGGATGAAGAAGTTATGGAACTAAGAAGTTGTGCATTTGGGCTCCTGACTTTCTGAATCCGTATTGCGGATTGTGGAAGTCGGAGTGTGTCTTTCTCCATAGTTGCGATTTGGAGTTCCGACTTCCGAGTCCCGCAAGGTGGATTGTGGATTATGGAAGTCGGAAAGGTGATATCCCCGGATTGTGCAAATTGGCGTTCTGACTTCCGAGTTCCGCATTGCAGATTGCGGAAGTCGGAGAGGATATTTCTTCGGAACATAGAATTGGAGTTCTGACTTCCGAATCCCGCATTACAGATTGTGGAAGTTAGAGGTGAAGTTTTCCATAGTGGCGGATTTTTACGTTCTGACTTCCGAGTTCTGCATTGCGAATTGCGGAAGTCAGAGGCGTGATTTAGCGTAGTTGGATATTTAGCGTTCCAACTTTCCGAGTTCCGCATCATGGATTGTGGACTGCAGAATTCGGAAAGGTGTTTCTTCGATGCCATGTAATTGGCATTCCGACTTTCCGAATCCTGCATTACGTATTGCGGAATTCGGGGAGGTGTCCTTCGATGCCGTGTAATTGGCGCTTTGAATTTCTGAATCCCGCATTGCGGATTGCGGTTTGCAGAAGTTGGGGAGGTGTTCTTCGACACCATGCAATTGGCATTCCGACTTTCGGAATTCCGCATTCCAGATTGTGAAATTCGAGGAGGTGTTCTTCGACACTGTGCAATTGGTGTTCCAACTTCCGACTTTCGATTTGCGGATTGCGGATTGAGGAATTGCGGACCGAAGCCATTGCGGTTGTGTGAAAAGGAAGAGTTGCGGATAAGTTTAAACAAAAAAATTATCAGCTTGTTCTCCCATCACTCTAAAGGACACTGAGGGGATCAGGGACGTGACATGCATCCAAACAGGAATTTTCTTCTAGGTCAATGAATCAGTCCTTCTCTGGGGGCTTAGCTGAACCCTCCTCAACTTCCTTGGTGACTTTGAACTTGATTCCTACGTATTTGGCTAGGAGTGCCTTGCTTGGATTCTGTAAAATTTAGTTGATAGGGTATGTCCATGAGGACAATTAAGGGCCCCATTTATTTTTCGTCCATTGTCCACTTGCATTTCCTTTCGCTAATCCCTTCCCTTCCTTTCCACCTCTCAAGATCCAAAATTTAATCCAAGATGAAATGGTGGAGCACCAACTTAAAGGTCTCTGCCACAATTATGATGAGAAATATTCCCATGGCCATAAACATAAGGAGAAAAAACTCTGTATGTCCATTTTAGAGGACATTTCTAATGAGGAAGTTGATGCTAGCACCCATGAGGTCCCTCATCCACATGCAGAATTACCCAACCTACTATGTTGGAGGAGAAATCCCAAATCTCTTTGCATGCCTTGGCTGGTCTTTCTTTTCCCCAAACCCTCAAATTGATTGGATACCTCAAACATCACAAGGTCATTGTTTTAATTGATAGTGGTAGAATGCATAAATTTATTCATCATCACTGTATCCCAAGAAACATACTACTATATCCATGTTGTGAACAACATCCAATCATGATTGCAAATGGAGGAGCTATGGAATGTGGTGATCATTGTGAAAATTTGTGGGCTTCAAATGGATGATTATTCCCTCAAAGCCCACATGATTACTATTGAAATGGGTGGTTGTGATATTACCTTGGGTGTTGAATGGTTATGAATATTAGACCCTATCACCATGGATTTCAATGCCTTAGGAGTTTCCAACAAGCAAGGCATAGCTACACTCTCAAAGCAATTGTAGTTAAATTTCTAGAGATTATCAACTCGCACAATATGAAAAAGCTTCTTAAAAAGGGCCATTCAGACATTGTGGATCAATTCCATGCCATTCAATCTTTTGAGACACCTGTTCGACCCACCATTCCTTTTGACATGTATTTAGAATTGGAAAAACACCAATCCATCTTTGGCATTCCCAAAGGGCTGCCCCATTCCCATGTTGAGCATGAGAATTCCATTCCATTCATACTTGGTATCCTCCCACTGAACATACACCCATATCGGCATCCATTTTCCCAAAAATATGAAATTGAAAAAATCATTCAGGAGTTACTAACTGCTAGTGCCATCTACCCCAATACCACCCCTTATTCTTCCCCAATTGTTATGGTCCTCGATAAGGAAGGTTTTTGGCGCATGTGCCCTAACTTAATTGCTTTGAACAAGTTGACCACCAATGACAAGTTTCCCATTCTTGTCATTGATTACCTTCTGGATGAGCTCAAGGGTGCTAAATTATTCACCAAACTTGATCTTTGCTTAGGTTATCATCAAATTCACATTAAGGAAGAGGATATTCCCAAAACCGCTTTTCACACTCATGAAAGCTATTATGAGTTCTTGGTGATGCCCTTTGGCCTTTGCAATGCACCCTACACCTTTTAGGGTCTCATGAACACAATACTTAAACCCTTCCCGCATAATTTCTTCCTCATGTTTTTATGACATCTTAATCTATAGTAAAAATTGGCAAGCCCATCTACCCCATGTGGATTAGGTCTTACGGCTACTTGAGGATCATCAACTCTTTTTTAAAAGGTCCAAATGTGCCTTTGGTGTCTCTGAAGTGGAATATTTGGTCCATATTTTCAGTTAGGAGGGTGTGCGTGTAGATACAAAGAAAATTGAAGCAATGGAAGATCGACATCTCCCTATAATTCTTAAAATCCTTGGAGATTTTCTAGTACTCACTTTTCCCCTCTTCACTAAAACCTTTTTCTTAGAATGTGATGCCTCGAGTACAGACATTGGAGTAGTCCTCATGCAAGAAGGAATACCATTGGCCTTTACTAGAAAACAACTCTATAAGCGACACTTGAGAAAATTGACTTAAGAAAAGAGATGATGGCCATATTGCATGATGTGGACATCTAGCATCCATAACTACTTAGGAAATGTTTCTAGATCAAAACTGATCATTGCAACTTGAAATACTTTCTGGAACAAAGAACTTCCTCCTTTGAGCAACAAAAATAGGTCAACAAAATGTTGTGATATGACTATGAGATAATTTACTAGAAGGGTGAGGAGAATGTGGTAGAAGATGCTTTATGTTGAATGTTTAAAGAAGTAGGTTCCATCTTTTCCCTCTCCTTCATTGTAGTAGAGTGGTTGAATAACATCTATAATGAATGGTTTACATATCCCATGCTCGCTACCATGATCCGACAACTCAATAGGAACCCCATGCATATTTAGGCTACACGTGGAACAATGATGAGTTTCTTTATAAAGGATGTTTATATTTGCATAAGAAGTCAACATTGAAATCACAAGTGCTATCTAAGCTACATTCATCCCCCGCAACTGATCATTCAATATTTCCTAAAACATAAGAAAGGATCAAATGATCATTTTTTAGAAGACATGAAGGACATCTGCACATTTGTGGCAAAATGTGACACTTTTCAAAGGCATAAAGGTGAGATAATGAAACCTCCATGTAAACTTCGACCACTTCCATTTCCAACTACAGTACGCATTGACATTTCTATGGATTTCACTGTGGGGTGACCAAAATGTAGCAATAAGTCTGTAATCATGGTTTTGGTTGATCACCTTTCCAAATATGCTCATTTGTGTACCCTACAATACCCTTTCAAAGCCTCTATGGTAGCTCAAGTATTCTGGATAATATCTTCAAACTCCATGGTATATTGCAATCTATTGTCACAAATCGTACCCCACCTTCACTAGTAATTTATGGCGAGAATTGTTTCAACTCTAGGGCACTCAACTGAATCTTAGCATCACCAATCGCCTCCAAATTGATGGTCAAATTGAAGTCATAAACAAACTGCTCGAAAAGTGCATTTGCGGTACTTTACTTCAAAGTGATAACCCCAATGAGCTCAATGGTTACCTTTAACAAAATGGTGGTATAATACAACTTATCGTACTACCACTAGAATGGATCCCTTTGAAGTTGTCTATGGCCAAAATCCCCCCTCGATACTATCCTTCTTACTAGGCATCTCTAAGGTACATGAGGTCAACAAAATACTCACATCTTGAGCTAACATTATCCACATTCTTAAGCATAATATTGTAATGGATCAGAATAGGATGAAGCATAGGCTAGTCAACATCGTTCAGAATGCCATTTTGTAGACCTCACTTAAGACCAACCACCGCTAGAAGCTTTCTCTCAAGTTTTATGGGCTCAATAAGGTCCTCAAATGTGTTGGCCTTGTGGCTTACAGATTGGAGCTACCTAGCAACTCTAAGATTCATCTTATCTTTCATGTCTCTTACTTCAAGAAAGTGTTCAATCCTCACTATTATATTCAAACTAGCCTTCCAAAATTGGATGAAGAAGATTCCATTTGGTTGCATCCCAAGAGCATCCTCGAAAAATAAGTACATCGTCTCGACCATCACACCATCTAAGAGGTTTTGATCCAATAGAAAGATACCTAGCTTGAGGATGCTAGATGGGAACCAATAGAGATACTTCAGCAATTTTCACATCTCCAACTTAAGGACAATGTTGTCTTTTAAGGGGGGGGGGAATCTTAGGGTCCTACCCTAACCACTTAAATAAATAGGTTATTATGTATTGATGCAATCTATATTAAATAAGGCCCATAAGATATAGGGTCAAAGAAATATTATAAGACTCACTAGAAGGTTATTCTTACTAGAAAGTTCCTTCACTAAGAAGGCTTACTAGAAGGTTATGCTTGCTAAAAAGTTCCTTCCTAGAAACTATTTAGAGTAGAAGCAATGTAATAAGATGTCTTGTGAAATATATTTTAATTGGAGCTATGCTCATTTGGAAGTTTCCCCCTCGAAGAGGCAAGTGAACATTGTTTTTCCATCAATAAAGGTATTGCTATTGCAATATTTGGTTATCTCCAATTGTCTATTATTGTGATAATTCTATTATTTTCATTCTAAAATCTTGCTTTAATTTCTTATTTCTACCTTGAATTTCTTGTTTTGTTATTAGGGTGCATAACACTTGAAATCTCTTTGGTCTTCACACTCTATCTCCTAGTCCAGGGCTAATCAAAATCATTACAAAGTCATTTTACTTCATTAGACTTTTGACAAGTGTATCAAAGATGAGTGATTAAATAAATGGTGATCAAACCCTATATTACATACTTATGGACCCTACACAAAAGCCTAGAGAAACAACATATACTCAACCTCCATGAGCTATTATCTAGAGTTTGACCTCTCACAAATGCCATGGACCTATTCCCAAGAAGAAACCCACATACACTTTGTAAAGCCATCTAGACCCATTTGCATTTAGCCTTCCAGCCTAAGGCTAGAAGAAACAACTAAAAAGGTACTTCTACTTCCCATGGTTTAGGGTAGGCGTACTGACAAAAACAGGTGAGGTAGATTACTTCTCGTTAAAACTATTTATTCATTAATAATATGTTTTTTTAGGAAAAGCATATATACATTACATGGTGAATAATAATGATAAAAAACAAACTAAAATCCCTAAGAATGGAAAAGTTTTGAAACCAAGATATTGGTAAGTTAGAAAACCACAATTAGATGATTCTACTCTTCCACAAGCAAGTAAACTAGTCAGACGTTTTAGGAGCAAAAAGGAAAGCCCGTGATGATATAATCAAGAAAGCCAAAAAAAATTGGGTAAAGTTCTAAAGAACCCATATTCAACTTGAATTAATGAGCCCTCAAGTTCCAATTAATGAAATTGTGAGAATTGAACATGAAATGTCAAAAAAAATATTTTGTGAAGGATGAAGATAAATTACATTGAACGATTTGGACAAGGAAAATCGATAAAAACATCTAATAAAAGATGAAGATAAATTATATTGAATGATTTGGACAAGAAAAATCGATAAAAACATCTAATAAAAAAAGAAGATAAATCACATCGAATCGAACCTTGTCCGATAATAGGAACTAAATATTGGCATCTACCATAATTAGTTACTTAAATAAAATAGCAAATGACATGGAACCATTAGAGAACTTATTGTAAGAGAAATAAGACATATGCATGTACCACTTAAAAGTGGGGTGGACTCCATTACAAAAGGCAAACAGTTGTGTTGACAAAAGTATTTAATAAAAGTGGGCACATTTTTGTGAAAATAGAGAGGGGTTCTCTAATAACCAACAAATAAATCTATAAAAACAAATCTATAAAACAATATGAGCAAAACCATTTACTAAGTTGTAGGTTTACAAGATCAAAACTAGCAACTCAAAATTAAATTTATGCTTACAATACTTCACCTGAGAACAATTAAACTTCCAATGATCGCACCGTGGCAAGAAATATCTTCAAATGCAGACTTGCCATCGGTCTCGACAGCCATGGGAAAGAGGCCTTTTCAATTTTATGATATCTTTAAAATTCTTGAAATGCCGTGGGTAGCTGATTGCTGCGGCTTGCTACATAAATGCTCAATGTTCAAACTCGCTACTATAAAACTGCATAAGATTTAAGGGCCGTGCAATCCAAAAAAAAACGCAATCTTGATATACCAATGGAAAAGCAAAGCACTGCCTGAAGTCCAAATAGTAAATTTTAATACCTATATCAATATTAAAATCTTCGGATAACATGACATAGAATTGATTCCTCGAATCTTTCAGAAAATATAATTCCATACTCGCCAACAGTTTAAAATGCTGAGAGATTGTTTAGTGAAGCAAAAGAAAAATGAAAAAAACGGAATTTAAAAGTATGACGAGAAGCGATGGATATTGTCATAACTCTTGGTTAACTTAGAGATATGACTGAGCAGTCCAAATAGTAAATGTTAACACCAATATCAATTAAAATCTTCTGATAACATGACATGCTATCGTTTCCCTGAATCTCTCAAGAAATACAATTCCGGGGTCGCCAATAGTTCATCTTTTGAAACGCTGAGAGATTGTTCAGTGAAGCAAAAGAAAAAGAAAAAAGGAATTTAAAGGTATGACGACAAGCAGAGGATATTGACTTTACACTTGGTTAACTTGAGATATTGCTGGTCACAGTTCTGACAACTCCAAACATAAGCCTTTACATAGAAGTGTTAAATAAATGGCCATAATAAAAGCACTATGCTTTTGTTTATAACAAAATTCAAAAGTAAAAAATTACAAAAATGAAGCTGCACCTTTAAGGGGAAGGAAAAGGAAATAAACGAGGCCATAATTTCTCCAGCTTTCTAATTTGACGTTCGAAAATAAATTGGTCAGAGAAAATTGTCAAACTGTGACAAACATCTTTGTACAAGTCCCGCATGGCTGTTATCTAGAAATGAACAAACCTCATCGAGAGCATTCTCTCTCTCTCCTATAGTTAGTAATTTCCTATGAAAAAATGAAATTTTACATGATACGAAATGTTAGCCATTGTGAAAATTAAATGTGTTCATCAGAAAGATTGTACAAGCTTGCATTTCAGCTTTGTCACTGCAACGTACGAGTTCTGCGGGGGTACTACATTTCTTACAGCATACAAACAATATTTATTTCATCCTCAAAACTCTAGAAATACATTAGCTATTTCCTGAGAAATCCAGGAATGCCAAGTTCCGCGCCGGGGTGATATACATAATACACTGACGAGAAAAATATGCGGGGTCAAATAGTTGCAGAGAAACCTAATGCATTGGCTGCTGACGCAAGAAGAGCAATAGACATCCCCCTTGCTTGCCGATTGTGGGCTTCCCAATCCAGGCATTGCTCTACAGCTTTATGCCAGTCTTGAACAACCATGTCCTTTCCATGATACAAATGTTCAGAATGGTGGTTTTTTCCTGAAAAGTTCTTGCAATACATGAAATTGAGAGATTCAGCATGCAAGATATCCCGCAGAACTGATGTACTAAGTGCACGGACATGAGCACTGGAATGTGATAGACATTGAACAGTAGCAGGCAACCGATACTGCATATACAGAAATCCATAAAGGGTTCAAAATAGATATTGTAGGTACCAAAAAATGATATATCCAATAAGTAATATATATGGGATTACCTTCAATAGGTTCCATAGCCCTTCTGCCATTCCCTTGCCTAGTATCCCCCAACCTAAGGGAATCTGTGCTGCCGCCGCCATTGCTTCTAACAGCTGTTCACGTTTCACTCCAACATTAGAGATGAATGAGACCTTAAAAAAACAGCGACAGCGACAACAAAAAGCCTCCTTATTACTTTTGGCATGTCAAATAGGAGAGGATATAGTTTGACAGTCAGAATAATGATTTTATCTTTTTTTCCGTTTTGATACTTTCAAGTTTTGAGCAACCGACCTGTTTATCACTTTCGCTAAACATAAACTCATAAAAAATGCCACCGGCCACCGCATTTTAAATTGGAGACAATTCAAATATGATAAGTTGGCACTTTCGCAAACTATCGGGCATAGGCATCTTAATAAACTAAATGAAAAGATGGCATACCTCTAATTGTGGTGTTGTACATGCTTCACCATCAACAAGCATGCCATCTGTTGCTCGCATGAGGAGATCTGGTGCATTGGCCAATACCATCAAGGCTTCTGGAGCATTGTGACACCTCAGAAGTTCAGCAAGAAGACTTACGATCCGCTGGTTTAATCTCCATATTTGTTGACCTTGTGTATCATCTCTCGCAACCCAAGGCTGCAAATCTCTTTCTGCCTGTCCATTCATACTGAAGAGATCTTTCACAACTATCTACTTCAATAATTATACATTTCTAGTAGAAAGCAAAGTACATAACAATCTTTAAATACATCACACATGCAATTGAAGGGCAAAGCAAACCCTTGAGCTTAAAAAGGGAGGCTCTGAAAATGATATATTTCAATCACACAAAACAAGTTTTGATGCAAAGTCAAGCATACAGTTAGAACACGGAGAGCTACCCCTCGTGTTGCAGAAGATTATCAATAGTCTAATATGCAGTCAATAATTTTCGTAAGGAATTAAAAATTCACATAATGCTTTCTGAACAAAGAGAGCATCTACATAGCATGATCAACTATTTTCCACACCTGAACAACGATAGCAGTTGCGGCTTTCGCAGGAGAAGCCACTACAATATTGCAAAGGGCGTCAACGACCTGGCCCATTTGAAGAAAAAATTAGTTAGTTGAAATCTACAACAGCGAGTTAGAATTTAAATTCAGATGTTGACCACAATATTATATCGTTAAAATATTCATGTGTAAATGACAAAGAAAATTATAATGAAATTCGGCAATATAAAGACGTAACCTGTTTTGAACATTAACTTGCAAGGAAACTAAAAGAGATTATAACAATAAAAAACTAGAAACGATAATCAATTCATAAAATCAACCAACAATACCAGACTAGTCAGCACTGTTAATCGACCAAGGTAAAGATATTGAAAGTTACATTCACAATCCCAATTAGACAATGACGTTCTAAAATAAGCTATAGAACGATGTTATGGAGAACATGTAAGGCTTGAAATAAAATCCTTCAAACCAAATGTTCAGAAAGAAATCATACAGGCAACAACTAAAAGAGTATTAACTATATTTAAATATTGTAAAGTTATAATAAATAGAATTTATCTGAGAAAGATGTGAAGAAATTTATTGAAATCAATTTATACTCTGGACAGACCAAAGCTTAAAGCAAGTTACATTCAATGTGACAATTGCGTGTATGCATCAATTGTTAGTATGACAACTCTGAATAGATAAAAAAATAACTGAGCTTAAAGAACATCTCAAATGTCCACCTGAGATCAACTAGGAAAATTAAAAGCATGCACCTCTCAGGCATCCTTCATCCTAAAATACAGTGGTGCAAATTGCAACAAACATCTAGTAATTTGTTGAAGATAATAGGTTCAAACTTCGGATTAAAAGAATTGAACCTCAAGCAGACAAGTCAACAAATCCTGGCCTTAATCTCAGTTACTGTGTTGACCAAACACGTGTTGCGGCTACACTGAATTATCTGATCTTCAAACACAGAAAACAGAGTAGCAAAATCTATAGTAAAGTCAGAAGTTGCAAGTCAAATCACATATTAACTTGAAATTATTTTACTGATTCAAAAGCTAAAATCCTACTCGTATTTTTTTGCATGGTAATCTATACATAGTACATAAAAGACTGTCCCATAACAATAAAAAAATTATGTTGAACTCCATGGAAGACGCAAGTTTGTTATTGGAGAACAATAAGATTGGCATCAAATTGGGTTTCTATACAGAATATGTTTCAAACCAATGACATATGAACATGTTGGCCAACCGATCATCATGTCTAAGTTTGTTTGGGTGTTGTCTCTAGAATTTTGAGGCAGCTCTATTTACCCATTCAATTAGTGAAAAGAACATGTCAATAGTTTGACTTGTGGCAACTTCCTGTAAAAGGCAGGTTTTTCATCAAATATTGCGGCCACCTTTGATAATGATGGGAAATTATAGCACAAAAAAAGTGTAGAACTTGGTTTCAAGAGTTGAAAACAAGTGCTAAAAATGACAAATAAAATTTGGTTGAGATATACACATGTAATGGCTTTGTTTCCTCTTCTTTCTGCACTGGATGCTAACTCGAAATACTGTTTGCATTAAGACAACTCCAATGCCCTAAGAAATAGTGCCAAGTAAACACCCAATCAAGGGCAAACAACCATTAAGTAAGCTATCTCCTATGTCCCAATCCATCAGTATGAATCCTTGTTAAGTAAGCTTGTAGTAGAGCCTTTCATGTGGCTAGATAGCTTGGTGGGATGCCTAGCTAGACCTTTGTATTGCTGGTTAAGGTTTTTTATTGATGGCAGATGCCTTAGGTTTGGAGGCATTGGAGATTCCTAGTTTGTGATAAGGTGTTGGTATGCATTTGCAGCTTCATTCTTATGTATATATGAATTGTAGTTTTCTGTCTAAACTTTGTGTACCTGCAGAACTCATTTTCAGCTTATATTCTCATGATGAATGAGTAGTTTCTAGGGATGTTTGGTATTTTGATTTATTATGAGCAGTTAGCAGATTTAGTTAAGTGATTTGAAAACTATTAGAAGATAAGAGGGAAGATTTTTGGCTGTAACAAAGCCGTTGTTAATACATAATTTTTAGATCTTTTAAGGCTGGAAACATATTTCCCTTGAAGTACAATTGTTGAATGTTTATTATTGTGAGCAGCTTTTGTTAAGTGATTTGACAAGTATATAGAAGCTAAGAGTGCAGATCTCTGGCTGTAACAAATCTGCTGTTAATAAGTAATTTTCAAACCTGTTATATGCTGGAAATTGTGCTCTAAAGGCTGGAAACATATTTCCCTTGAAGTACAATTGTTGAGTGTTTATATTTGTGATCTGCCTTATGTATTTGATTGGACAGAAGTGAAATAAATATTGTTGTAATTTATATTTCAGATTCAACCCTAAAGCTGAAATAGAAAATAGATATAGGGTGAGGTTGAGGTGAAATTTCTGAATTTACATTGAGTAACAGTTTCTCAACATTTCCACAATCAGGACTGACAATTAACCAAGGATTTTTGAAAGGTATTGGATTCTAAAGAAGCTGCAAAAATTATCTTCAAGTCAAGACTTCTAATGGAAGGCTTACCCAACAGGACATTAAAATCAAACTTGTCAACTGTTACAAAATGGTGTTTCAAATTTCAATCACGACCTACTAAGGAATGTAGGATGGCCATGCCAACTTGCTTGGATGTGGTCCCTCATAAGCTATCTAGAGCCCAGACAAGGATGTGTGAGCAGTTGTTGATCTTGAATGAGTTGATAGCTTCCCTCTTGGACATGGTTGAGGATAAAGCAGCTAAATTAGATAAATTTATGTGAAATTTTTACAACTCAACTTGGGACTTTGTTAACCTAGATCTACTAGTGTTCAAGGAAGCAATAAAAAAATAATCATTGTGGGGCAGCATCAACAACAAAGGAGTTATCCTCTTCATTCCCAAACATGGAGACCCCAAGCTTATCACTAGTTGGAGATAGATCACCTACATGAATGTATCTTACAAAATAGTTGTCAAATTATTTGCCTAGAGAAGACAAGTTTCATTAAAAGACAACTTATTTTGGACAGTATCATTGATGTGCGGGAAGGTATCGGATGGATCAGATGCTCATGTCTCAACACTTTGTTTAATAAAATAAATTTCAGGAAATACTATGATAAAGTTGAATGGCCGTTCATTCTAGCCATGCTTAAGGTTTTGGGACTTGTTCCTTTCTTTCTTAGTGTTGTTGAGATTCTATTTGTGGAAGCAGTAACTTGCCTCTCCATCAATACGATGCAAATAAAAAATAATGGGCTTGTTTGGATATATCTGTTCAGGTATTTTGCTGGCTCCTACTCTCTAAGAGATCACAGTTGAAGACTTGGGATATTTTATTGTCAACAAAGTGAATAAGGGTTCACCAAAAGAATTCCTCTCCCTGAGCAAGGAGCTGGAACACCTGATAATAGAGCCACACTTACTTTAGACTACTTCCTCACCATACAAAAGGATAGAGAATTGGTGGATATTATTATGAAATGTCCACAAACATTTTGCACATCCTTTGTGTCCAATATTCGATGGGCCAATACCTAGTGCTACAAGCAAAATCTCTATGATAATCCTAATCGGTTAGAATATCATGGATGGTCATCAATCCAACCAAGACAATTTTTCTGGTTACTAGAAATTCCTTTCACCTTTCAGGCATCACCAAAGGAACTACGGGAAATGGTTATAGAGAGTGAAGAAAAAAAATGGAACAAGGCTAACTAAACCTTGGCCCAACCACCAAGTTTCAAATTTGTACCATGATTCTTGGCACAACTAATGTTTATTTACTACTGTTGAGTGCTCTCCATTAGCGCCTACATTGTCTACAAAAACTTTCCAAAGCTTCCTTTGAGAGATTATTGAAGGTGGAAAGGGCTTTTATCAAGTGAACGGAAACTCTATTGTACTCATAGAAATTGGTGTGGAATAGGGATCATCATAGCCCATACTCAACCTCAAACCTTGTGCAATAAATAGGTTATCACAATATTGGAAGGAAGAGAAGCCTAGAAGATGCACCTTCGAAACTGCATCAGTCAAGGAGCTCCTCTGAGAAAGAATTCATGGTTGGGCTTGAACTTACAAATCCTTATTCCCACCCCGGTTATGGTTAAAGTTAAAGGAGACTTTGTTGTTCAGAGAATTTTATCAAGTAAACGGAAACTCTATCGTACTACTACTCAGAGAGATTGGTGTGGAATAGGGATCATCATAACCCATACTCGACCTCAAACCTTGTGCAATAAACAGGTTATCACAATGTTGGAAGGAAGAGAGGCCTAGAGGTGCACCTTCGAAACTGCATCATTCAAGGATCTCCTCTAAGAAAGAATTCATGGTCGGGCTTGAACTCACAAATCCTTATTCCCAGTCCCACCCCAGTTATGGTTAAAGTTAAAGGAGACTTTGTTGTTCAGAGTATTTGGAAGGCCTGAAAGACTATTATGTAAGTACCAAACCAAAAAAGTTAGTGGTTCAGATTTGACCGATCTTTCAACAAACACTTGATCTAGTGGTAGCCTATCCTCTTACATGAAGGCAAACCTTTGGTTGAATCACCTTAGTTCTCAACCTTTTGTTTCTTCAAAAGAATTAAAATTGTCGTGATATATTTGTGATCCAAAAATTGACCAACCAGCTTATGGTTGCGAACAATTCTTAACACAGATCTCATTTTTTTAATGTTGCTAATTCAATAATCATGCTTCTGAAATTCAACCTATGTGCATTGTGTCTCAAATGTCTGTTACAGTTGTACTGCCATCTATGTAATGTCCCCAAATTGAAATTTTTCCCAATTTAGTCAATTTTCGAAACTTGGACTAGTAAAGCCCCAAACTGTCCCAAATGATACCAAATATTTTCGAATGGTGTATGGAGTGGATTGAGATTTATTTGGACACATTAAAGCATCTATTATATGCTTGGACACTTTCCAAATACTTCAGCAACTTTCATTTACAATTAGAGAATGAAAGGCAGAATTACTAGGAAAATCGATGTTGAAACCCCCAAGGGTAGAAGGCTCCAAAAGACTCCTAAGGATTTCGAATTGGGACTGAGAGTGTTTAAAGTATTGAGACATAAAAATGAAGCTGATGTATCCTTGGAAACTCTCAAAAGACTTCTGCAAAATTCATTTAACTTCAGGAGAAAATAGGGAAATTTACTAGTAAATTCAAGGTTCAAACTTCAAATCCCCAAGGGTAGAGGTCACTAATGGCTTCCCAAATGCAATACGACCCTTCCAACTTTAAGAAAAGAGACATGGATTAGTTAAAGGACTTCAATGGGCACCCAAATGCATCATTATTGAGTTTCTAAAGGCTGTTGCAACTTCCATAAATCAGAGGTTTGTGGACATGTCTTCAAATAGGGGGAAATGATAGGAAACTTCACCACTTGCTATGAAATTCGAGATTTATGTTCCAAAGACTTATGTGATGTATATGAAACTTCTTCGAGACGTTAATGACTCTCCATACATCATAAAAATCACAGATATGAACTGGTACAAATCGAAATAAAGCAACTTCAAGCTCTCACAACAAGATGTAGGGAAAATGGCACCATTTATGCATTGTTTGGTATTTTGACATAGTTTCACTTGGTATTTTGACCTGAGAGTCTTCTGAGCATTAAATACAGAGTATATATATCAGATTAAAAATAAATGGAGTATCTTGGACTCTCACAAAGAGATCAGCATCTCACCAAGTGCGCCCTTCCTCAAAGAGCCAAAATATGCAGAGAAATGTGAGATAGAGATGGGAACAAGTTGAAGAAGAAAGAATCACGAGCTTCTCTGTAGCTTCAACCTGCAACAAATAACTCCATTGTAGCTCCAAATGAAAGTTCTGAATGGCCTCTCCAATTTCCAATTAGGATGGGAATCTTTCACCCTCGAAATTGGTACTAAGGCAAGTAGAGTAAACACTACACTAGCATGGACAAGCTAGAAGCTCTCCAAATTGCAAAGATGCAAATAAAAAATGATCAAAAGCTCATTTCCTTCTTTGTTCTTGTCTTTTATAAGCTTCTCAACTCCTCCATGGGTCGAATTCCTTCCAAAAGCCTCATGCCAGCTCATGTTGGGAAGAGATTCCAATGTGTGCCACTTGTCCAACAATTCCTAGTCTCCATCTTCCCTCAATTCGAATGGGGAAGCTTTTTGGCTTCCATAACTCCCTTGTGCGCCCTCTTGGAGGCTAGGCTATTTTTAGCTCTGACACGTCATATATGTCATATTTCAGCAATCAGGTCTGAACTTTGTCATAGGTGTCATAAAATCTTCATCATTGTTGTCATAGGAGTTGGGGAATCTAGCTCCAAGTGCCACAATTCTTCTAAGATGCCTCTTCCTCTTCCATGGGAGTTATTCTTCCACTCCAAGTCGACCTTACATGACTCATGCCATGAATAATACCTCTTAAACTCCCCCAAGTATGTTACCCTTCATCTTGAACTCGAATTGGTGAGAGTATTGTTGATTAAGTTGTCATTGATGCCAACAGTGCCTGGTCATTGGTGCCCCTTGTGGAGCCCCTGAGGGTTAGTGTTTGATTTGTGGTTGTCTGTGTCAAGAGGAGACCTTTTGACTCTGTCCAAGCCCAAGCTTGAAGCCCTTGGAGGCCTATGGACATTGGAAAAAGCCCTGAACACCCTTTAGAGTATTTAAGTACCCCTAAGTTGTTTCTTTGGTCCCCCATACCACAACCTATGCCCTAGTACCCTAGGAAGTGTCCTTGATGGGTTGAAGAAAAATTAATGACCCATTCTGTGGTCATTTGGGTATGATGTGGCTAATAGGCATATGGAGGATCTTGACCATTATATATGATGACCTTCATTGCTTGTGAATATTGATGAAGCCCTATTTGCTTACTACACCCCTAACGTTGATGATGAGGTCTTTGAAGGTTGAAAAAGTTTATATGATAACAAGCACATGATGGAGACTAAAAAGAAAGAGTATGAATTCTACAATTACTGATATGCTTGAAGTGCCCAAGATGAAGAGCTAAAGCAGCCCTATATTCTTATTAAATAGAGATTTTAAATTAATATTAAAATGACCAAATGGAAAGCATATATCCAGCAGGTCGGCTCCATAAATAAATTTCAAAATAATATTAAAAACCCCATGCAGAAGTCGGCTAAGTAATTTTTTTTTGTTAAATAAAAATAAATTTAAAATTACAAGAAGTCGGCTCCAAAATAAATTCAAATTAAAATTTAAAAATTAAAATTTTTTTTTGAAGGTCGGCTCCATATTTTTTTGAAAAACTACTATAAATACCCAGTCAACCTGTCATTTTGGTGGGCACAATTTCGTGAGAGCTCTGATTTTCGGACCCCCTCTGAGGCAATTTTCACAGAAACACAGAAGTCTGGTTTTTGGTGGCAGCAGCACAATTTTGAAGTTTTTATATGGTCAAATTTTCGGGTATGCCACAGTACACATTTTGGGTTAAACAGTCCTATAAGGCAGCCACAGCAAGGAGTATTTTAAGACAGCACCAGCCTATCCAAACCTTAGCAGACTGTTAATTTTTTTTGCAGCAGACATCCATGATTGACTCTCTGGAGCAGCCACAGTGAACTCTGATTTTTAGGGCATCCGAACAATGGCCCGAGACTAGCTTTGAAGGCAGGTTGATTTCTTATCTCTGTACACAGATCTGAACTTGATTGCTAAACAAGGTTAATCTCTTAAGGATCCGAACAACAGGAGTGCTAATCTATCTTGGAGACTTAGTTAAAAGCATGAAGTCTATAATATCTCATGAAGACATCCTATTGGTAGGTTATGTGAAGAACCCTGAAGAGGACATTGAGTAGATATACTTAGCAGTGATAGAGATCAGTTGACATATCAGTTGTGACATGATGTGACAGCAGTATGTACTTAACATGACAAGTGACATACAATTGAAATGACTATGACAGCTTGGCTTTACAGCTTGAAGCATCCTAATGTGACATTCAGTGATTGACTGACAGGAGTATATTGAAGTGATCCAAAGTCGAACAGTATACTGAAGACATCCAAATTCTAGATTCCTAAAGGTATCCAACGTCGCACAGTTCCAGGTATGCATACACATTAACACAGAGGTATGGTCAGTGATCTATATATATGTATGATGAGACACAGTAAAATGATGTGATGATGCCCACACCTAAGCACAGTGAAATGTTCAGTAGTGCTTAGTGATGACATATATACTCAGAAATACACAGTGATGTGCTATAGATGCTTACACAATGATGTGCTAGATATGCTCAGCTTACGTATGACATGATCAGTGATGTTTACACAATGATATGCTCAATTTATGTATGATGTGCTAGTGATGCTTACACTGTTGTATGTTCAGTAATATGTGAAGGTACACATGATTATATATGCTCAGTGGTGTATGTAGTGAGATTTACAAACAATGATGAAATGATGAATAGTGGTAAAGAGCTGTGAGTACATGATTGTGTAAAGTACAGCAGTAATAAACTATGAGGGTATATTGATATGTGATGATATGATAGTGATGTTATAGCAGTATTTATGAATTTACACAGTGTTGAAATGATGAACATGTATGGCATGGTGTGATGACTTTCCTCCACGCACTATGATTTATACTTGAATGATGCGTGATTCAGTCAAAATAGTGAAGAATCACTTATCGTATATGGTGAAGTATACAAGCTTATACATGAGCACTGAGCAGGTTATGGCAGTGAAAAGACTTTTTGATATACAAGGATGATTTGGCAAGCAGATTCAGAGATTGGTATGTGACAGATTTACAGGTTGTGCAATGTGATACAGAGTGTGTCAGTGACAAGACTGATGTGGCAATGAACAGTGAATAGAGGTTATCAGCAGCAAAGAGTACAGGGTTTGTTGTTTGACAGGTCCACGGGTTCAGCAATCTTTTTCTTTAGGGTGGCAGGGTGGTGCTAGGGCTCACAATTCTGTGAGCTGAGCTATTGTAGCAGCACGTCAGTTGCAGCTGACGAAGCCTAGGGGTTGTAGCTCCTTCCAGTTGTAGCTAGAGAAGTTGTATTAAATTTGTAACCGCAGCTGTTGCTGGGTCAAATTTTATTATAAAAGGCTTCCGTGGTTTTATCCCCAGGACTTGGGTTTCCACGTAAAAATCTTGTGTACTGTGCATCTTGTTATTTTTCATGATATGCTACTATGATTGGTGATTAGCAACTTGCTCTTGATTAAAATTATGATAATTGGCAAATACTGATTCACCCCCCTCTCAGTATTTCAACAAGTATCATGCCAAGGGTAGTGAGGAATCTAGCCACATGTGGGTCCCACAACCTCTTATGTGCCCTCATGATCCAATGCCACCTTATTTTCTTTGTATTGTTATTTAATTGACCCATTTAATGTGAATTTGTAAGTCTAAGGTCATTTTGGGTCTTGTAGCTCCTTTACTCGAACTTTTAATGCTTCCACCCCCAACCTAGGGAACTAGTAATTTTCATTCATGATAGTTCATTTGGGTGGGAAATATTACAAACCAATACTTGGGAATTTTCTCTTGATGTGACCCACCTTGTCCATTTGGATCTAATTTTGCATTATTACCAACTTGGACATCATGCTTGATGTGACCCACCTTGACAAACTATCATGACTATGGCCAAGGGACTTAGGCCATTGTGACCTAATGCAAATTTTTGGGACATGACAATCGACATCTTCATTACTTAAAAGAGAATTGGCCCATTGGGTACAAGATTTTTCTTGTTCCTACAATTTTTCTTTTGTGATTATCTATTGAGCTTGAATATGGAATTTAAGTTACATCTATAATGTGCAACGATGAATCATGTAACAATAGAAATACATACATTCATACAAAAAGACACCAGAATTACCGTGGAAAAACCCGTGGTAGAAAAAATTCCAATGAGAAAGATTAATCTTTCTTATTAAACCTCAAAGTACATGTTACAAAGTTGTGGCTCGCATGGAGACATCTTGTTTTGGGTTATTGCACGAGGATTTCTATTGTACTATCTGATGAATCTATGTTGAAGAAGTTTGTTGGGTTTTTCTACCCCACGAGGGTTTTCCCAGGATAAATTATTTTGTACTATTTTCTATGCTATGCTTGTTTATCTTTTAGTGATCCTTTATGTTAATGCATTTAAAGTTCTAACATAGTATCAGAGCTAGCCTGAAAGAAAACATTGTGCAGCTGCAACTGTCGGAAGTGAAAACTAGGGTTTCTCTTTCCAGAAGCTTTCCCCCACAGTTTGGCTGAAAAAGAGGGTCAAGGCAACTCGCCCTAGTAGGGTGCATTTTTTTTGTGGAAGCAAAATTCAAATCGAAGAACTTTCATTTCTGGGCCCAGCACTAGAGCATCAATTTTTTGGAAGTTCTGTCCACAGATTTGGAGAAAAAGTACCTTTGCTCAACTCTAATAAGTTTCTCAAGATCCCAAAGTTGAGAAATTAGGGTTTCTCTAACAAACCCTAGGTCATCCTGCAGCTAGATCCTTAGAAATTAGTACTTGGTTGGAGCATCTCATTTGGTAAGTCTTACTATCTTTATTTCCATTTGAGGTTCTCATTTATCAAGTTTATCAAGATGACAAATCACACCAAGCTTGAGGATAAGCTTGAAGGAGCAGACAATTTTCATGCCTAGAAGTATAGGGTGATGCTCATTCTGGAAGAGAATGAGTTGGACAATTCTATCAAAGAAGAAGTTGCAAAGCCAGAGGGAGATGAGGACAAAGCCAAGCATAAGAAGAACCCGATAAAGGCCAAGAGGATCATTGTTGATTCCATCAAGGATCACTTGAACCCCCACATCTCATCTCTTCCAACTCCGAAAGGGATGTTTGATGCACTGAAGAGATTGCTTGAAGTAAGATGCATTGGTTACATGACTGTGTACATTATGCATAAGAAGTTGTCATTAAATGAAATGATACTAATCATATGACTAAATTGGACTTGTAGGAAAGATCGTGTGCTATGACCTACAAGAGAAGGATGATAAGACTTGTTCCAAAGAACAAGTGATGAAGGTTCAAGCTAATTTACAAAATCAGCGTACCACAGAAGTACAAGGCAAGGTTCATGGCCTCTCTCAGAAAGAGAGTCGATTGTGACAAGAAGTTGTTGCTCCTATAGCAAGGTACACTTCAATTGGAGCTATACTTGCAATAGCTACAGTGATGAAGTGGAAGGTACACCAAATGGACGTGAAGACAACGTTCCTGAATGGTGTAGTATAAGTGAGACACATGATAGCAAGACTCATGTGGCAAGAATGAAGAAGGCCTTGTACGGTTTGAAACAGGCTCCCAAGATGCGATGTGGCAGAATCTAGAAGAAATATCTGGAAGAGATCTTGAAGAAATTCGAGATGATGGATTGGAAGGCCGTGGTCACACCTATGGCATCGAATCTGAAGTTGTTGTGTGATACTTCTTCAGAGATGGTGGATGCCACGGTATATAGGCAAGTGATTGGTTCGTTGATGTACTTGACGAACACGAGGCCAGATTTATGCTTTGCGGTGAACACTCCGAGTTAGTATATAGTAGAGTCGAGACGAATTCACTTGGTTGTGACAAAGCATGTGTTGAGGTACCTGAGGGGTACGTTTGATTATGGCCTCATATATGCATCAGATCAGAGGATTAACCTGCAGGGTTATGTTGATGTGGATTGGGCCAGTAGTGTCACGGATAGAAAGAGCACATCAAGGTGTTGCTTCAGTTTGGGATCTGGTATAATCTCATGGTTTAGTAGGAACTGGACGAGTGTGGCACTCAGTACAACCGAAGCAAAGTATATGGCAGCTTGCTCGGCAAACTGAGAGGCAGTATGGCTTCAAAAGTTTCTTACAGGATTGTTTGATCTTGAGTTATAGGCGACTTGTATCCTCTATGACAACCAGAGTTGCGTGAAGTTGTTTGAGAACCCGGTGTTTCATGACAAGTCAAAGCACATCGAGAACAATTATCGCTATATCAAGGATATGGTGCAAAGAGGAGCAGTGAGGCTCCAATATATAGCAACAGAGGAGCAAATAGTCGATGTGTTGACCAAGCCTTTGTCAAGAGTGAAGTTCGAGTACTTCAGGGACAAGCTTTGAGTGGTCCAGATCAAGAGGGAGTGATGAGCACGGACTAGACGCAAGTAGTCACGGGTCATGTGACGTAATTGAGTCTCTTAGACATCTCCACTTGAGATATGACGAGGTAGCAGGTAGTCACGGGTTATGTGATGTAATTGAGTCTCCTAGGCTACGAGATGATCTGGATATGTGGTGAGGTAACACAGGTGGTTGCGGTATGCAACATAATGTACACTACTGGGTTGGACCCACCGGATGGCTTGCTCGGTTCATGAAAGAGGGTTGATATATGCATCCAGTATGAAAGAGGACTGGCTCTACAGGATAGCTACATCCAGTATGAAAGAGGATTGGCTCTGTAGAGATGCATCCAGTATGAAAGAGGATTGGCTTTGCATGATGGCTACATCCAGTATGAAAGAGGACCGCCTCTGTAGAGGTGCATTCAATATGAAAAAGGACTATCTTTGCAGGAGATAGCTGCATCTAGTATGAAAAAGGACTAGCTCTGTAGAGGTGCATCCAATATGAAAAAGGATTAGCTCTGCAGGAGATAGCTACATCCAATATAAAAAAGGACTAGCTCTATAGAGCTACATCCAGTATGAAAAAGGACTGGCTCTGTAGAAGTTTGCATCTAGCATGAAAAAGGGCTAGCACTGCAAGGAGGATTGCATCTAGCATGAAAAAGGGCTAGCACTGCAAGGAGGATTGCATCTAGCATGAAAAAGGGCTAGCACTGCAAGGAGGATTGCATCTAGCATGAAAAAGGGCTAGCACTGCAAAGAGGTTGGGTTGGCTCTGTAGGTTACATCCAGTATGAAAAAGGGTTCGTTCTGTACAAAGTTGCATCCAGCATGAAAGAGGGTTGGCACTGCAAAGAGGTTTACATCTAGCATGAAAAAGGGTTGGCTTTGTAAGATACATCCAGCATGAAAAAGGGATGGCTCTGTAGAAAGTTGCATCCAGCATGAAAAAGGGTTGGCACTACAAGGTCAGATACATCCAACATGAAAAAGGGTTGCCTCCTATGAAACTTCTTGTGATGTATAAGATTTAAGAGATGTCAGAAGTCAATAGTCAGAGTACAGAAGCGCAGCAGCCAGATGATGATGGTGACAGTGACAAAAGAATACCTTCCTTGTTAAGAGGAAGTGTTGAAGAATGTAACCTCGGAAGATATTCTTATTTGTATCACTTGTATTGTACTTCCTTCGGGAATTATTATTGATGTAATTGGTCATGTAAAAGCCATTGAAAGAGTCAAATTAAACCCTAACTGTTATGTCGGCCTAGAAGAATCCAAAAAAGATTATTTTATTGTAAATTGGACAAATCAACCCTGTTAGTGAAAAAGGTCAAGTCACTTATTAGTATAAATAGGAGGCTCTCCCTCCTCATTTGGTCACTTAACTCACTGATCAAGTTCGCGTGAGTAGAGAGATAGAGTCAAGGAGAGTAGCTGCTTTTGGAGACTTCTTGTTTTGGGTTATTGTACGAGGATTTCTATTGTACTATCTGACGAATCTATATTGAATAAGTTTGCTGGGTTTTTTTGCCCCATGAGGGTTTTCCAAAATAAATTATTGTGTACTATTATCTATGATGTGCTTTTTTATCTTTTAGTGATCCTTTATGTTACTGCATTTAAAATTCTAACACATCAAGTGCGCCCTAGACCACTGGATAATCTCTCCTTCAAAGCGCACTTTTCTAAGGTGGTGCCTTGGGAAGTGTGAAACCCTGCCTTGGATTTGTGAAGTGTATTGAAGTGGTGATATGTATTGATATCGATTGGTAGACTGAATTAACTTCTTTTATATGATTTATGTGTCTTTATAATCCATTGTTGACTCCATATAAGGCACTAATCTTATCTGTAAGGCTTGTAGAAGAGTATTTGCAGGTGTGTTGGTGTCAATAGGTGTTCTTCCTCCATTAGGGACTCTCCCCTAGGTTTAGGAGTTATCCAAAGAAGTTGAGGAGTTAGGTTGTGGTGACATTGAGTCTAACCCTTCTTGTATGCTTACCATCACTAGCATAGGGCATACTCAGTTTGCTTTGAAAGGACTGTTGGTTTGAGTGGTAACATTTTTTGCGTTGTTGTTGGGGACCTCAAAGAAAAGTGACGACATTCTATTGAAGAAGGATTCACGGATTGAATCTTTCAGATACATCCAACATCTTCCATATGGTTTAGGTACATTCTTGTTTTGTACCTTGGTGAGATTTGTTGATCTAACTTGACAGGTCTCTCGTAGCGGCTCCAACTGAAGAAAATAAAAAATAACTACCCTACAAGGACTAGGCTGATCCAAGAGGTCAGTACTTGCTTTGTACTTTGATAGTATTTTTGTTAAGGGCTAACCCTGCAGTTGCAATCCGACGACTCCATTGATAAAAATCAACAAAAAATGCAATTCAAGGAGACCTTAGAACATGATATGGCATCCTTTGATGAAGCATGGATGTACCATCATTGGTTTAACACGTTGGATTTCTCACACATTCTGGGATATCCACATCAATTGGATAATGATAACTATGGGAAAGTGCTCCTTCCAAAGTTTTGTGAATATGATTACGCAACATCAGTGCATATCTTGATGTTTACAGGATTTCTCGTGAAATCCAATATAATACATGAGGATGTTAGAATGAAGTTATTTGTGCTATCTCTTGATTTGAGGAATAATCAAGATATCAGAGATTGGTATAAAGAGCTCCCTCCTAAGGGTTTTTCCTCACTTGGGCATTTGGTCGAGGCATTCAACAAAGAGTGGGAGCCTAATATGGATAAAGATGTGAGGAAGGGCTTGATTGACCATGTACAGGGAAAGAGCCAAGAGGACATCCATGATGAAGAAATCAAAGAAGACACTTTAGGTTTGGAGCTTGAAGAGACCGATCCGCCAACTACTGCAGAAATGGAAGTGTGTTTCACTCCTCTTGATTTATCAAACCTTCTAGCATATTCAGATGAGTTACTAGAGACATTCGAATCAATTTTTTGTGATTATGAAGATGATGTTGAGGGCCATGTCGAGAATTTTATGTTATTGGATCCAGAATATGATATTAAGGAAGAAGATGTCTACATGAGGTTATTCATCCTTCAAATGGAAGGAAAGGCCGGTGCTTGGTTTGCAAGCCTAGCCAAGGAAAAATATCCTCTTTTGCAAAATTGATAGTGACATTTTGTAGCTACTGGTGTTCAGAAAAGCGTAGGAGATGGATGCCTCATGTCAAGTACGTGAAGGGATTATTCAAGAAGGAAGAATATGTCTATCTTGTTGAGAGAGTCCTAGAAGAGCATGGAGCAGTCCTTGTTGAAGAAGTTTGTGATGAAGTTCATGCCTCAGAAGGCCTGCTTGAAAAAACCATTAATCAAGATCTTGTCTTGGACCTTATGTCTGAAGGTACTTCTGAAGATGAAGGTGATGGAGCTCTGAGAAATGAAGACCAAGAAGCTCTAGTTGAAGAAATTGAATGCAAGGAAATGGTGAGTTCTCCTTACCCTCATGGCAAAGTTTCTTATGATATTTTGGGCCTCTTGAGGGAAAATAATAGGATCCTTGAAGATGATCATTATTGGAAGCTCATAGGTCCACCAATCTATGATTCTTCAAGACCTAGCAGTATTGTTTCAAAGCCCTCCAGTTGCACATATTTCGAAGAAGTCGTCTATGAGCCTTTCTTGCCATTCATAGAAGAAGAAGAAGTTAGTATGGATCAGGCCGAGCCAGTTTTTTATACAAATTTGAAGCTATATGAAGAAGTCATAATCCCCTTTAGGAAGGATATTGAAGACATAATCAATGAAAGTGGGTTTGTTGAAGATAACAGGTTTGAGGATCTTATTGTTATTAAAGATGCTTTCCACGGGTATGGTAATGTACATGATGATGATGTAGAGCCCATATATGACTCTTCTAGCGAGAGGAGTGTAAATCTTGAAGACTTAGGAAGATATACCTTTCAGATCTCTCACACTCTGGTTCAACCATCCTTGTCATCCCTTCATGATGATTGGTTCAACCCTTTCTCAGTTGATTTTGATGATGAAGCACCTCAAGATTTGATTCCTGTTGCTATTCAAGATGATAACCATATATCTTTTACCTGTAAAAATGCAAATGAAAAGTTGAAAGAATTTGAGAAACCAATCTTCGATGAGATCTCTCATGATTTAGTTTAGCTTTGCTCACCCAACATCGAGGACAGTGTAGGATTTCATATAGAGGCTTCCTTTGCATATATTGATCCAATGGGTTTACCCTCTCCTAGGGTGGGCCATGATTATCATGCCCAGCGATATCTCTCAGGAAGAGTTGTAGATTATAAATAGCCATTTTTATCCAGTACTAGTAAGTTTTCAATGATGCATTTCAATAGAACCAAGGCAGGTATGTGGGCAGGTATAGTATTTACTTCTCCTTACCATGATATATGTTATTTATCTTTTCGCTTAAAACTTGAAGGTACGAAGTTTGTGGTTGATAATTTCAATTTTTTAAAGATTATTGTTGATAATGACATGATGATTAGAAAGTTCAAGAAAGTGTTTGCATGTCCAAAAGAATGCTTGAACATATATAGGGATATATTACAGTTGGCCCTCAAAGGTTCTTCAAAAAATTTCCAAGCCTCATCTTGGCAAGTGGTTCCTAGTGTTCGAAATCAGATGACCTATTCCATATAGGTGCATTTCGCAAAACAGATATATGATGGGGACAGTGTATACTTGAGCCCGATGCAGGCATGGATAGATAAAGCTTGCGAAACTTATCATCCTCCATGGCAGAAATTTAAAGGTTTCCAAGTTCCCAGGTTTGTTCATCATTTTGATTCCATTCCAACGAAGATAATGGCATGTACTCAGCTCATCCTTGATGTGGTTTTTCCCTGTATTGTTTCCAAAGACAAAGGAAGAAAATTTGGCAATATACTCAATTGGCTACATTGGAGGTATGATTTCACTTGACCCTTTTCTGTTATCATAATTAGGGTAGGTAGGTATAATTTCATTTCAGTCCATCATTTACTATTACCTATGTATTGCACTTGTTATTTCATTTTGATTTTACTGCATTTCATTTTGAACAAGGCAGGACGAATGTGTCTACCTTTGGTGCATTTAATGTCTTGGTTGTTAGATGTGTGTGTAGGTCTACAGGTACCCAAGAGATTCTAGGGGGTTCTCATACACACCTAAGAAGAGTGCATGTCCCACAATTGGAGCCAATTGTTACTCTTCAGACTATCTATAGCATTCCCTCCAGATCCAATAGAGTGAGGGGTTATTTTTTGCTATGTAAAGGCCAAGTTTTTTGAGCATTTTTGTATGTAGGGTGTTGATTTGGAGCTAAATAACCCTAATCATGTCATGGATGGTCCTCTTGATTTCTACTTCCAGGAAGTGCTCACCCTATAGGGTCGGTGCCCTTGGGGGGCTAATCCTTGGATGCATGACCACACTCATTTGTTTGCCATGTAAAAGGTGATAGCGCTTTGTAAAGGACTGTGTACCCTATCTAGCACACCTTACTTGCTTACTTGGACCTATTTTGTGATATAAAAACCCTCCTCTAGGCTGTGTTACCCGCAAATTGTCCTTCCTTATTGAAGAAGCCTACAAGGATAATGAAGGAGGACATTGAGGGCACACATATGTTGGGTTTAGTTGGGGCATGATGTCCTCCTTTTGGCACACCTAGCACTTAGTGTAGCCTAATTGCATTATTATTATTATTATTATGTCATTTACAGATATTTTATTGTTATTTTATGAGTGGTTTAGCCCCCAAGTTGTGGGTGAGCAAGCCAAATGTTATATTTGCACATTATCTTGTAGGCTCATAACTTAAAATTATGTGAGGCTAATCTTATATAAATAGTGTCTCCCTCTCATTGTAAAAACACAACAAGATATGGGTTCATTATGAGATCTTCTCTATTTCTCTTAGTTTATCGGTGCTCTTGATGCTATGTGAACCTCTTTTGGGATGATCTTTCTTTCTTGAAGGTTGATGTGATGAAGTTCTAGGGCTTCTTTTACACATGCTATTGGTTGATGTTAAAGAATGGTTGTGATAATTGTTATCACATCCATAGGTGTCGGGATACCATGATTGCAGAGTAGTTCCTTGTATATTTTTGAGCCATGCCTTTACATATTTTTGATGAGATCAGCCTATGATGAGCAGTACTATTGATGATCATTCACATGTCAGAGCAGCCCCAGATCAAATTATGATGAATCTTATGCCAAGACTGAGCCTCATGACCTCAGACTTGATGACTGAGGTGACCATTTTTGTTCCATACAAGAGTAGTATGATAGTGTCCAGAGTTCTACAGCAGCAATGTTCCAGTGACTATTGATGATCCAAATGGCAGATACAGGTATATGGTTGTGTATTGGATATATTTGTTTTGCTCTTTTGCTCATCTTAGTAGCTTGACTAGGTATCTAGTGGTCATGATCTGGCAATATATATATATATATATATATATATATATATATATATATATATATATATATATATATATACATGGTTGTATTGTTGACTATCCAGATGTCTAAGTGATCTAATTATTCAGAATGAGAGATTCTTGTTTATACTCATTGGTTTTACCCTCTTTAGTAGTATGGACGTGGTCATTCCCACCATTTATGGCTTGCTAGTTTTGGGATCACCTTTCACTTTCCCCATACATCCGTTCTCTCCCACTTTTGGTTTTACCTTGACTTACACCTCAACCTGTGATATGGAGGACCTCCCCACTTTTGCCTCTGTGTTGGATAGTTTCCTTGTTGTTTTGTGTCTCGGCTCTGAGTTGGAAACAGAACTTACCGAAGCCTTGATCCTTCTGGGCCAGGAGAACTCGTTGGTGTTGGTTATTGAGCTTAGGTGAGTTGGATTTGATGCCTTGACCTCTCTAGTCGGTTGCCCCCGATGTTTGGTCCTAATTGTGGATGATCCCCCTAGTTTCCTGAGTTGTGTTGGCTAGACCTTAAGCAAACTGTACTACCATCATTACATGCATGTGTGAACTATTATTATATCTTTTGTGCAAGCCAATGGAAGTAATTGAAGAAACTGTGTTTCTTAGCACAATGAAAGAGGGCTATGAATTGAAATGTGAAAGCACCCTGGATGAAAGTTGCGATTAGTTGTGCTTCTAAGCACATACAAAATCCAAAGGGTCATAAGGCCTAAAAAGCAGTGGTTAAATATATGCTAAATCCAAAGACTGTTGGCCATGATTAAATGTAATGATTAATACCTCACGGAGCCTATGGGTGGGGATGTGAGATGGAGTAAGGGACATCTAATTGTATGTGTCCCCTAGAACTTCAAGTTACGGTTAGTTGTGCACCTAGTTACGGCGGTTCTAGCAAAGATCCTCACAGAGATGGTTTCAGCTTGGATGTGAGTTGTAGACATTTGCTAAAGGTTGAATAAGCACCTCTCAAAACAACTCATTCCATTTGTGAGACACTGCCTTTCCCTGTGTGTATATTATCCAGCATATGCTTAAGTGTGTATTCTTTTTTCCCTTATCCAAAGTATCACAGTGTCTTTGTAAAGTCATTCCCTCATCCTAGCATTGCAATCTCCACCCTCACCCATTCCTAGCAAAATGGTCACATCCATGAAATGAGTATATTCTTGAGGTTCTGTTTTGAGTAGTTGATTATTTTAATTCTGAACTTATATTTAATGTTTTAATTGCTTAAACTGGCAGTGAAATGCTACTTTATACTTTGGTCTTGCTATTATAATGATTAAAATAGCATATCTTATCCATTTGCACCTGCAACATTAGGCATTTTAGGCCTGGGTCATTATTTTGATCAGTCTTGACCTGGTCAACCTAGTTTGACCAGGTCAACCTTAGGATCTGAGATGAGTTGGGCCAATGATGTTCGAGGTTGATTATTTATGGTCCTATGGTGTTCACTTGATGATTCCATGCAACAAACACAGGTTTCACATGATGGTTTGGTGGATTAATATTGTTATTATTATTTACATACCATTATTTTTATTTGTTCGGGCATGGTTGGGACTACAGATGATTATCCAGGTGGCCACAGGGTGTATGAGTACTCATCTCTAGTACAATTGGACCTTCTAAGTCCATTGCCACACTCATATATCAGTTACAGGCACTTCCGAATGATATTTCACTCAGATTGTCACTTTATTGCAAATCTGCCATTATAAAATGGCCTGACAGCACAGTTGGATGTTTACTTGGTTCTCCTAGGGCGCTACAGAGGGAGTATGGGGTCCAGCCACTTGTTATTACCATATTACCATACCCCCAGACACTTTGGTACAGTCAGATTTTTTCCCAGGGCATCAGGTAGAGAGCTACAAGAATTGTATTACTTTACAGGTGATTTTGTGAGGATTAAAAATGGAATAAAATGGTCACTGAGGAAATCAATTTGGGAAATTGAGGCAAGGAATTGGAATGAGGTTTGTTCAAAGGTTATTTGTGATGCATCCCACACCTTCCGGCACAGCTTATAGCATTCAATGGGGTCCATGCACACTTCGGGCCATTAATTTGATGTTTTATCATGCTTTTGTGGGGGGCCTCGATTTGGTCACTTGGTCACTTTGTGATGTTTTAGAGTCATATTATTTATCATTGTGCCATGGGGTGATGCTAGTGAAGGATATAAACACCTCCTAGCCCCACCATGTGCTTACTACACTTGTCCTAGTCACTTGTCATGTGGTGCGACCCCCTAGGGCCACTTAGTGAGTGCACACCCCCTCTTTTAGTGAGTTGATCCATGTATTTTATTTCCGACTCATCTTAGTCGTTGCTTATTATTGTTTTATCTTTTGATCTCCACCACTCATTCAAAAAGTGGTTAGGGTTTTGGTCTCTCTCATTCCTATTTAAGGAAGAGACCCCCCTCATTGTAAAGGTACCTTTGGGCTCTTGAACTCTTGGAATAAAGTATTATTTTGTAGATCTACTCCTTATGCTTTGATGAATGATCTTGTACATGATTGTAAATATTTTCTTTTAGACATCTAAGTGATTTACAGGTGATTTCAACATCTTCTTGGGAGGCCGAATTCATCTTCTGCAGGGTGCGCCTTTGCTTGGAGGGGCGATTGTGGGGGTACCCCATCTCTTCTTGGGTAAGACGTCTTCATCTCTCAAGGAATTTCTCAATTGTGATTTTGTCCATTGATTTATTCTCTGTGATATGTCATGCATAGTTCCTCATTTATTTGTGGATCAAATCTAGCTTGGGTTGTTTGAATTTGTAGGTAAAAGAAGACACACTTCCTCCTTGGACTAGGATGTTTTAGCTTGGAATCAACTGGATCTTGCTTGGAATTGTAACTAATCGAAGGATCATCAATGTACTTAGCGGCCACAAGCATTTGAGGTAAGATCTATAGGCTACGTATTGGTTTGCATGCATTTTACCCATTGGTCACTTAAAACCCTCATTATTAAAACCCTTTTTTTATAGATCTGATAGATTTGGCGATAATTTGGGCTTAATAACTAAAACCCACTTCTTAAATAATTAATAAACCTTAGAGACCAAGTTTGGTGGAAATCCGACTCCATTTACCCTTCGATCCAAGCACTGGCCATCTCTAGGGGAGGACGCACTTGTGGGTTCTTAGTCATTTTTGCAGATCTATCATCTGGGTATTGCTATCTTGTCCTTTAAACTTTAGATCCATCACTTAGCCACCCTCCTAGTTCCTTTCCTATCCTAATTTCACTAAGTGGGCACCATCTCACTCCACTTTGACTAAAACAAAGGTGGACCCCACCTGGGTTTTCTAGATTGGCATTAAATCTATCTAGACCTACTCATCTAACTCCTTTAGTGGCATAATCATACCTTGGTTGAGCATTTACTTTTTGCATAAGCCTCCTCAACCAAGCCCTAACTCCATTGGCCACTTGTCTTCCCTAGATCTAGATCTACTTACTCTTGATCCCTCTCTCTTTCTCACTTCACATCTCCCTAAAGTGTCTAGAGTAGGTTCGCTAGCCTTCATTAGCTAGCTAGGGTATCCCCCTTAATCTTGCATTTGCTAGATCTAAAGTGAAGAGTGCCTCGATTTACGTGACAACCATTTATCCTTGGGAATCGTGGCCCTATTAGATCACCTCTTTTGTTGCCCAACACCTCTACCATCCTGGATAGGATCACCTTTTGGGGCAACTACAAGTTGTGTGATAACAATAACTAAAGCACAAAGGTGACCTAAGGTGCTATCTTGCTCATTTTTATTAAATGTCGGTAAGTTATACTTCTAACATAGTTTAATGGTGCATTTATGGTGCATTATTCTAAAGTGTTAGGTTTCTTGCTCATATTTTTTTAACCTTGTATGAGGATCCCTTCCTTTCATAGGAACTCTCCATTGTTATTGGGCCTTGGACTTCTTCTCTTACCCTAATTAGGCTCTTCTATATAACTCTTGTGGTTGCCAGTTGATGCCCTAATTGCAAGTATTGAAAGCCATTCTAGGAGAGGGACGTTGGTATCAATCTCTCAATGCCCTAGGGATTGAAACAAAAATCATATGCCCTATCTTTTCAACAAATCTATCTCTCTTTTATCAATTTACATGCCTTTTTATTTCACATGCATCTTTATATATTGAAAAACCCTAAAAAATATAATATTGCTAGAAAAACCTTTAAAATCTATATAATTTCAAAAACTCAAAAATATTTGCAATTTGATAATTCTGGTCCACTGATCAAATTCTCCCTAGTGGATTTATCCACAAATCTCTAAAGGCGTTCCACTTTGAGCTGGTGCATTGGGAAACGTGAATTGCTTAAATTAGGGTTTATGTAGGGTTTTTGCAGGCTTGACTCAACTGTCAAGTGCACCATAGGCCACTTGATCATGTCCCCTTTATTGCACACTTTTCTGAGGTGGTGCCTTGGGAAGTGTGAAACCCTTCCGTGGGATTTGTTAAGTGTATTGAAGTGGTGATGTTCATTGATATCGATTGGTAGATTGAATTAACTCTTTTATATGATTTATGTGTCTTTATCATCCATTGTTGACTCCATGAAAGGAACTAATCTTATCCATAAGGCTTGTAGAAGAGTATTTCCAGGTGTGTTGGTGTCAACAGGTGTTCTTCCTCCATTAGGGACTCTCCCCTGGGTTTAGGAGTTACCCGAAGAAGTTGAGGAGTTAGGTCATGGTGACATTGGGTCTAACCCCTCTTGTATGCTTACCATCACTAACATAGAACATACTCAATCTGCTTTGAAAGGGTTGCTAGTTTCAACGGTAACAGCTTTGCACTTTTGTTTGTTGGCCTTTTCTAAGTTTTCATATTTGTGTATTGTTTGCTTTATGCAATCCATTATTATGGTAGGAAGCACAAGTACATGATCATCAACCATAACAAAACATAAGAGCCCCTAGCAACCAAAGGCAAACCAATCTCCATTTAAAAGAATATTTGGATGCCAAAAGGGATTTTGAAACTAGGGTGTGGGCTAACTATATAGTCCACTCATTCATACAATGGGCCAAGGGGGATAACAAAATCAAAGGGCTAGATATGCCCTTACTGCATTGTGAAAACAACAAAAAACAACGTGGGTTGCACATGTGAGGTAGCATTTAACTAAAATTGGAAAAAGAGAGCAAATCAAAAAATTTGATCACTGTTGCAAATATCGCAATAATATCCTTTATGTTGCAAAATATCACAAGATTTCCAATGCGGCGATACTACCACCTCAATATATAGCAATATTTTTTAAATTTTGAATGTTTTATTTTGAAATATCACAATATATTGGAAACATATAGCGAGATGATGGAAAATATCGATTGACTTGGATATTTTTTGTGGGCGGATGCTCAATTTGGCAAGGGAATGTAAGGGATTGAGAGCAAAGGGCTTACTAACCATTACCTCTTTTACCCTAAAATGGCTAGAGGGAGGGGGTTACTTTAGATGTTTTAAAAATTTGAAAAAAGTGAATATTTTGTATTATTTTTAAAGTTGGTCAATAATTTCCTCAATGTTGTTGATAAGTTTCTTCCTAGACCATCGATGATATATCATCGATGAGATTTTGCAACATTGTTTGTGACCAAGTTCCTAGCCCTTAGTATAACATTAGCGTGAAGTCTAAAGATTAAACACCTCTCCCTCCCACTCCCACTCAACTCACACATGCAAACCAATCTCTGCCAAGGACTCTACACAGTTGTACTCTTCAATGCCATGGTCTTCCACCACTTAACGACCCTTGGGATGTAAGAGAATGTACAAAATGTATTGATGCATCATTGGAAGGTTCTTCTTTGCAAATGGCATGATATTGAATATGCATAGGTCTCCTTGGAAGATGGCAGAAAATTTGGTCATCAATGCACCCAAAGGATACAACCTCCCTGGTTGAGAAAATTAGAACATCAATATTGGCAAAAGAGAAGCCTCAAATTGAAGCAAGAATTCATGGCATTAGAGAGAATTGGAAGGATTTTGGAGAATGAATAGAAACCATTATGACATTCTCAAATGGTTGGATACATATCAGCCATAGAGGTCTCATTAATATATTGATTTCCAGTCTCATTAAAGTTAAAAGTCTATAAACCTTTCTTTATTCAAGCTTATATAGTTAGATTCTAATCACACCTTTCCATTTCACTGTGCATATGACTAGTTCATCAGCCTGCAAGCAAAAATGGAATGAGAATTCCTTCATCGATGTTGTGAAAGGGACTTGCCTAACCTCACAAAAAGCTCAAGATTTGTTGTGTTCTCACTTGAATCTTCAAATTATATAACATTAACAGGGAGACAACCTTGTTGGACACACTAGGAGGATGTGAGCTTATGGCATTTCTCAGGATGAGAGGTAATGCAAGCAAATGCAGAAGAAATGTTAGAACTTAGAAGGTCGTAGTCATTTGCAAAATGATTTGCTAATGATTTGAGAAATTTGTATGATTTACAATTTTTTTGTATAATGAGTAGTGATAGTTAAAAATTTTAATTAATCTTGCATATGCTTTTCCCCTCAGCCTCAGTTGATAGGAGAGACAATTCATTTTGCTCCAAAGCTCCTTCCAAAATTGTATGGCTAGGCCACCTCTGACCCGAGTACTCTCCAGAGGACATTATCAAGCTTTGTGTCAGTCCTTGATAGCTATATACTATGGCATCCCTGCCCAACAGTCCCAGCCACGGAACAAGCAGCCAAGTCATAGTCATATTACTATCATGGTCAAACCAATGACCTTTGTTGGAACACTAACCTTCCCTTTGAGAACGAGTTGCAACATCCCCGTCCCATAGTTCTCTATCCCCCAAGGCCAGGACCATCAGCGGGGTGAAAATCTTATATATGTAAGGGCATGTCCACCAGCCTGAGATAGAACCTGTTGCAAACAGGAGTAGGATCTCAAGGAGGGACCAATCCAAAGCCTGTAGAAATCTTTGTGAAAAGATGGAATGACAGAGAATGATCAGAGCAAAAAAAAGCTATAGAGGTAGCTGACCACTACCATACAATGTTTTTTGCAGCTGTCAGTTGAGGAAATTGAGAAAAAAATTCAGGGAAAGAGAAGCAATACTTCAACTGAGGAAGTAGATGAGCAGCTTCTTCACTGGAATCCTGAAACAGCATTTTCTAGAAGCCGAGATACCAAAGTCTTTAGGATGGTTAAGTTATATAGGCAAAACAAAAGCTTCATTGCTCAGTGGGTAGAGGATCAGGGGATGCAGCATAAGGAAATTCTAGACAAGTTGGATTTCCTAGAGAAAAAATATGATGCCCTGATAAAAGTCATTTTGGGGGACAGAGGCAGTGTTTGTCGAAGAGGAACCAGAGGAGGAGCACGAACCAGGAGCCAATCAGCCCAACAGCCATCCAATCTACATCTCTGTAGACTCTGATACTGAACACAAAAAATTAGCTTTGTCATATTGTAGGTCCGGTCTTTTGGTGTCTAGTGTTTTAGTTTCTGTTTCAGAGGGATTTTCCTTTGCCTTACAACATAGTATGGTCTGACCCGGAGATGGCCATACAATCTAAGATTAAACTTTGTATAAACTATAAAGCTATATCCAGACTGCAATGTACTAATGGCAGCTGTAGGAATTACTGTTCTCTTATATTAAGACATGTAGGATAGTCTCTCATATGCAATTTTTTATAATTTCAGACAGCCCTACAGGGAGTAGCATCTCTGGTCTGAAAATGATGTAACCTTTTGTATATCAATAGTGAAGGAGCAGCTAACTTACAAAAAAAATGTAGAATATTTCAGATTTAAATGACATGTTATTTTGAGGATAGGACCAAATAGGATGTGTGTTGTCAAACAAGATTAAAAGCTGAGCATTCCAAAAGTGCCTTAATCACAAACACTAGTTACAGGGTTATATTTACGAATCTTCCATGTTTTTTAATACTGTGATTAACATTAAACTTCCAATTAAGATGAAAAATATTGAACATCTATAATAGCAAATCAAAAACCAAAAAGCTAAAGAATTAACCCACAGTAGCAAATGAGGAACAGAAAAATCTATGTACATACACCTGTGTGCAGTTAGGCAACCATCCTTTTAGTGTTTTGGCTTGTGCATGCATACAGAGGATGTTTTTTGGGGACACATAGCATTTCTATGTGTGTATGATTGTGGGAGAGTGGAAAAAATATGTAGAGAGGTAAGAGAAACCATCAGACAAAGTAGAAACATATGGATTCTTACCTGCCTCCAACCTTGTTTGGCAGATGTACTTTCAACACTCATTTGCATTTCTGGAGCTGTAATCAACCTCTGCCAGAGCAACGGTACAGAAGCTACGCATAAATCTTGTTTCTCTTCCAGCACAGCTGTGACAAAATTTCCGACATTATCATTTACCCATTTATGTCTGTCCATAGTAAGGAGTGAGGCCACATCTGATGGATCCATTGATAGGTTAGCAATAACTTTTCCAGAACCAGCAATAACCACATCCATAATTTTTTGCTCTTGTTCATTGTGAGACATAAACTCCACCTCACCATGGCAATTTTCCAAGGATAAAATATTGCCTCCTTCATGGTTTTGGTTGATTGCCAACTCTGCATGTATTCCTACTCCAGAATAAGCAGCACTATCCATACTGTAATTATTTTCTGCTTTATACTGAACATTTGAAACAGATGATTCGGACTTATCTATAATGGAAGCAACTGCTTTACTGTTAACATCAATAAGAGAAAGAACCGATGAAGCTCTGGCACATAGCTCTGGATTCCATTTGCATCTAATCATTACAGATAGTGCATGAATGCATGCCTTTGACCTTCCTAAAAGATCTGACACATGCGCAGCTACCATAGCAGCAGCAACTATTTCACTAGAGCTGTAATTTCCTGGAGTACTGCCAACAGCAGATGGCTTCAATGAAAGAAGAGCCTCTAAGATCCCTAATAACCTTCTTGTATGGTTTACAGCAGAATAGACTCCATTTGGTAGTCCTTCAACATGTCCACTAATTCTGGTTGCTGCTTGAGCAGGATGAGGTGGCTGTACAGAGTTTACCATTGGTGATGTAAAAGAGAACAATTGCACTTCCCATGCCTGAGCACAAACAGCTGCAAGAATGTATGAACTGAAAGTTGCTACTGCCCCTCTCTCTTTGTTGGCCCTGCACCCACTTACTTTTTGGCTTCCGTTTATAGCCTGCTGATCTCTCATAGTTGAATTTGAAATTTTTTTTCTGCTCCCTTTTTTCACAGCATCATGACTAAGGCAAACAGTAAGGACCACAAAGAGCAAACGAGAAGCAAGATCTAAAGGAAGACATGACTCTGTAAATAAAGAATGAACCATAGCACGAAACTCGGCCACAGCAAGGTTCTTGGAGTTTGGACCAATGCCAGCATGGGTATTTCGTGTTCTCCCAGCCTGTTCCCTTGACTGTTCTTCAGGAAAGGTTCTTTGCAGTATTGCTTGGACAGTCGCAGTAAATATTCTCATTAACGATGCCTCTGATGGGCTTCCCTGAGGTAGATATTCCAGAACACGGAGGAGAGGGTGAAATAGATTCCATGATAAAACTGGTGGTTGCAAAGGAGTTGCCACTACAATTTCAGGCAAATCCACAGTTGAAGAACTCAGAGGGAGCAGACCATATGCTGCTTCCCAAAGAGTACAAATTCTCCATTCCACCTCAGGCCCATGAAGACACATTAATGAGGCTACACCTTGGGCTGTAGCTTCAATATTAGCTTGATATGTTTCCATTTCTATCTGTAAACATTTTGATCATTATAACAGGGGGAAGAGTGGAAACAATTAATTTAATCCTTGTCCATCTGTGGATATTTGATAAGATTCAAAAGAAAATGCACTGATAACCAACCATGATCCTTATCTTTAACCACATTACAGGGTCCTACCAACAACTCTATTATAATATAAAAGACTGCTATAAAATATCAATAAGAGTTGAAAAAATTATGACCCAAGGTTACCTGTTCTCCACTGCTTGAAGGACCAAAGGCACCATACATGTCACACTGAACCTCAACACCTTGAGCAAGTCGAGGAGGAGGAAAAAGCAATGCAGGCTGTGAAAGCGTGCGGAAGAGCAAGGCTGCTGCAGCGTCTGCAGCAATGCCAACCCTCATGGACAGAGCTGTCCCAATTGCACGTAGAAAATGCAAATGCAGCCAATTTTTTGGAAGCTGTGATACAAAGATAGTTATTAAAACTCCATCTGAAAGAAAAGATTGCATCCCATGGCTAAAAACAGAAACATTCTCGCCACAAGTACCCTTAAGAGATAAGAACAACTATTTCATTACTAATTTCATTCATAGCATGTCACATTTAATGTATTATAGAACAAGTAGATAGCATAATGTGCCGATCTAGATCTGCTTGTTTTTATCATTGTAGTCTTCCATTAAGTAATTTATTAAGCCTTCTGAACAAACATTTCAATATAGGATACATATTTCTCAGATAAAATAGTGCTCTGCATTTCAACTTCTACTTTCCAAAGTCTTGCATGGCATTCTAAACACTAAGATTGTGATCCAAATATAAACAAACACAAATCAAATAAGAGGGATCTAGTTAGTGCTTTTATCCATACAAGTTCAACAAAGATCACAAAAATTCCCTCCCAAAATTCAAAAAAGTCCTAAAAATGTTAAGATGATATCTTTCCACGGCAACCATCAATTTTCTATAGCTAATATTCTCCCCTGAATTTTCATCCAAATTATGTTCTTCTGAAGATCTAAACCTAGAAGTATGATTGTATGCAATACATAAGTAAGTTGCATGGAACTTGGAAGTGGGTACAGGTCCCAGAAATGGGAAAGCCTGGAAACATGACCCCTACAAATGGGTACAATGGAGGAAACACTCTCTCTCTATATATATATATATATAGAGAGAGAGAGAGAGAGAGAGAGAGAGAGAGAGAGAGTTTTAAATAACAAATTGTCTTGCAAGAAAATAAGAAAAATAGTTAATTTGTAGGTAGGTCTAGAAATGAATCAGAGGTTAATTTCTCTTCATTTTCCATAAATTAGGATTTTTAGACTTCCTATGGGTCCCATGTCCCTCATGGGCACTTGGCTGGGCGCAGAGAGCTTCAAAAATGCACTAAAACACAGGGATTTCACACCAAAACACCCCAGAAGCCCCCTAAGCTATACCGTACGACGTTTCCAAATCACAAAACATAGTACAGTATGATGCAGGGTGTTGCCAAGGCATTTCCAAGGTGTTTCTGAGTTTGGATGAGTTTCCTATACTGGAACATGGGTGGGTTAGGCATTTCCTGCAACTTAGGTAATTTGTAAGTAGTTATCCTGAAATTGTGAATGCATTTGCTAGGTGTTTTTCATTTGAACAAGATATTTTTTAGTGCTATAAAGCTGGCTGTGCACGAAAGGTATCACATCAGCATATCACTGAATCATATAAATAGAGCCCTGCTCTAGTGATTGAAGAGTTTCCAAGAAAAGTTACTTTCTTGAAACTTATCACCAAGAATAACATCAACATATCACTTAAAACACTCTAATCATATATCTATTTAAGGCCAAATTATTGAACACTGACAAAGGCATTAAATTAGCATATCACTGAATCATTTAGATAGATCCCTGCTCTAGTGATGGAAAGAGTGTAAAAGGAAAGTTACTTTCTTGAAACTCAACCAAGAGTAACATCAACATACCACTTAAAACGCTCTAATCCTATATCTATTTAAGGGTAAACTATTGAACAATGATACTTGAAAACCAGAAATGAAATATGGAACCCTTGGGATGTTATAAACAGAAAAAAGGGAAAAAAATAGCTGTATATATAGCAAGATTACATATACTCACTCGCATGGTAGATGCATAGTCTTCTGCAGCCCTAAGAAGTTCCACGAGCTGTACAGCAGCATCAAGTGCATCAGGGGCCCAAGAAGGAGGTGCCTCTAACAGACCCAAAAGTAACCTCTGTGTTGCACTAGGAGTAGCAATTGCGTAGTACCTGTTTTTGGCAAACCATAACAGGTGAAAAATTCAATCAATCTGATTCATGTTAAAATTACAATCCAACAACAGGAAATGTGGAATAGTAAGTAGCAGAGTCAAATTACAGAATGACTTCACCTATGAAATAAACGAGCATAAGGCTCAAGTGGAGGCAATCCTGCAACCAAATGCTCATCCAAAGCTGTTGTTGGAGGAGGAAGGAGGAGAGAAGGAACAGCAGCAGCAGTCAGATTTGCAGTCTCATAACGAGTAACTTCATCATCACAGACACTTAGTATGACACCAGCTCCATTGGCAACTGCCCATCTTGGTGTTGACGGCATAAGTTGTGGGTGTTTACCTGGCCCTCGACCACCAGCTGCCATTCATGCATAAACTTGCATGGTCAAATTTCTCAACAAAACATTAAATCAGGCATTTGAGATAGATCATATTAAGTCATTGAACTGTCATGTGTATCATCTCAATATATTCAGAGAGAATTGTTTCCAAACTTTTTGCAGAACCTTATTTTTTCCAATAGAATGAATCAATATCCATTTTCATTGTTTTATTCTCGAGGAAGTTGCCAAAAATGCTCATATTATATGTTCAGGTCAATATCATCGATGCTAAGAATGTAATGTACCATTTTATAATGTGTCAGCATTGATTTCATAATTGTAGGGTTGATGATTATTAATTGGTTACATAAATTTAAGTATATCCTGTTCAGTTATTGCTCTTCAATGCGACTATCCAACACACTAAGGACCCCTTCAGAATAACTATTCAACTTGGAGTCTTGATTTGGTTAGTCATCAGATCAAACTAATTTATGTAGTCAACACTGCCAGAAAAAGTAGCACACTTTAGTGGGGACTGAGCATTCAAACCTGTAAATGATTAACGAGCACTTTTTGACCTTTAGGTAGATGGAAAATAAAAGTTAAAACAATAGTTCTATCTATATCCCATGTTTTCAGGTCATAAAAGTTCTATAGCTATAAAATGTTTCATCTTAATGACTACTAGAATAAATGCATTAATTACTTTATCCAGTATTTTAAGTCTAATTATTTTGTCATATTGACTATATTTCTTTCTCAGTCATCCTATAGTCTCATTCCAGCAGTTCACATTGCTTTTATTCATTTCTCCATCATTTTATAATCCAATACCATCCATTGCTCGCCCATCATCTACAAGTCAGTGCTAGCAATGACAACCTTGCTACCCTAATAAATCGCGTTCCATTAATTAAACATCTTATTTCTTTTGCTTTGGCTTGATTCCTTTTGCATGCATCATTGCTTTCCAATTGGCTAATGCCTCTCAAAATTTGCCAACATAAAAACCTGTGCAATACAAAAATATAACGATAATTTATGTTTTAAGTGTGTTACCAATCTTTCCCCCGACCATCTCCTGTATAGTCTAGTCTTTATCTCCATCGATTGTTGTTCACAACTTTCATTTAATCCATTCCCTCTATCTTTTTATTTAAGTTAACACGTCTTTCAGTCTATCTATGTTACTAAGTTTTGTGCATCTTGTTACCACCTGAGTTGTACTTAGTTGGTTTTCAAATGAGCCTGCAAAGATTGAGAAAGTATACTTGTTCATATTCAGAAGATCAGAAGTCCTAGAAGGCCAACTTGGCCCATTTTTAATAAATTTTGCATGTTCATACCCTGTGGTGAAATGTAATGAGTTGACGTAGCATGATGAATTTTGTAAAAGACTTGGCTTTCCTAAGACTTAGACATCAATGCGGTACTCTAGAGTGTTTTTTCCTTGGCAATTATGCATTGCTTTTCAACGATGTATAATTTTTGAGTTTTTCACTCACACCTCCAAAGCTGTAGTATCCGCCTTGGTGGCTAAACATTGGGAGGTTATTAAAGTCTACGTGTCTATGTATATTACCATGCTAGTCACTTTTATTGCATCATATGAACATGTACTAGGTCCTCCTAGGTTTTATTTTAAGTTTTGCAAATAAAAAAATTTCCCGTAAAACGAGTCAATTTTTTAATGTTTTTAATGTAAAAAATCAAAAAAGCATAAAAGTGTGGTTAAGAAGGGTATTTTTCCATGGGGGTGCTCATTTTCTAACCCGGAGCACCCACTATATCCCTAAACCCACTTTGGTATTAATTTGAGTGATTATTTATCACTTAAATTAAATTTCTCTCGAGAAAAGTCAAAAAAGTGAATAAAAAATTTTAAAAATAGAAAATATGAGAGAAAATCCAATTCCTAAATCAATGGAAACTTGTTAGGGACATGTTTCTGAGTTTGGCAGAGTTAACTAGCAGTCAAATATTAGTCAAGTAAAGATCAAATCTCATCAAAACGGCATCAAATCAAGCTGACTTGAGTTTGGCAGATTAGGAGGGCGTTTTTTCTCCATAGAGGGGGGCGCATTAGCTTATTTGGCAGCATTTAGTTAATGGGAGATGATCCTAATGAGAGGTGACGCCCATCTCTGGAGTTAAACTCCATCTAATCCCTCGTTTTATTCTTTAAGCTCACCCATCTCTTCCAGTGGTGAATCCCCCCCCCCCTCTCTTTGGTTTGCTATTTAAGCAAGCATTGAAATCTCTCTTTTAGCTCATGGTCAGAGGACCGAAAGGATGCTCAAGCTTTTCTCTTGTATTGTATTACTCTTTGGAATAATAAAAGGCTTTGGAGGCAAACCTGTGGTGTATGGCTCAAAGTGTGGACGATCATTGCATAGTTTATGAGGTAACCGGTATTTGCTTATTTTCTTTGTGCATGTTTGGTCAGTTATAGGCCTGCAAAAGGGAGCTATCTCCCAGTAGGATAAGAGATTGTTGTAGCTTGATTCATGCTCTTATTGTTTGATGGTTGTAGATCTCTTAGTTTACATGTATTTTTGGTATAAATTGCATGTTTTCCAAGTTTATGCTTCCAACGACACCTATACGTTTAACCTTTTCTTGTGCAAGGATTTCTAAGTTGATGCAAGTATCTAGCTTGAAGGAGTGGTTGATCGAGTAAGACTCTTCCACCTTTCAAGCACTTCCGAGGAGCATAATCCCTCCGCTCTCCACCAATGAACTCCATAGCCCAAAAAATTCCCAAGCTTCAAATCTCCTTTCTTCTCTCTTTCCTTCGTCTTTAAAAAATTCACTTTATTTTGGTTACGGTTACTAACATGCTTAAGTAAATTAGTTTGATTTTAAAGAATATATAAAGGCTGATTTATTTGAGTATGCTACTAGATCTAAGTCTTAAAGCTTATATTTATAGATGTAGTTTATGTTTGAGTACTTGCACGTATTTCCCATCTTTCAATACTCAATTATTTTATGCGTTTAACGCTTTATTTGACACATTTGGTGTATAATAAGTGGCTGGTTTTAAATTTTTCTTGCCAGGACAAGAGGAAGCGCTGCCGAAAATTCTCAAATTCGAGCCATCCAGGGCCTCCCAGAGCAGCAAGCCTTGATCCTGCTTCATTACAAAACCTTGTAAAGCCTTTGGATCCAAATTTAGAAGGACCAAAGGCCTCCACCTTTAAAATATTGTAAAATAATAATAAATCAAGTGGGCTACCTAGTGCCCACACCCATCCTCCCTGGGGGATTCACATCATTTTCGTGGTGTGACTAGTTTTCTTTTCTGCTTTCATTTTTGCTTGGATTTGCTAACCTTAGATTGGTTTCAGTTTCTTTCTCAGTTGGTTTTTCTTTCAAGCTATTTTATTTCGCAATAAAGAGTAACGAACCTGACCTTGCATTCCCGAAATACCAAAAGAGCTTGCTCGAGTAAGGGAAAAGAGATTCTTGGCCTTTAGTAATTAGCATAACATTTCATTGCTTTACATGTTCTTTTCTACTTTCGCAGTTAACTGGAATAAATATTTTGCACAATCTCCACATATGCTCTTGTCCATCACAGGCTTGCCTAAGCTTTAGAACAACCAGAAACGGGATTTGTTGCACCCAATAAACTTTCACATTTAATTAAACAACTCACACTTAATTAAATAAAATTATAAAACACATTTAATTAAATAACATTTAATTAAACAACTCACATTTAAAAACAAGGCGTCTCGCCTTGTCTTTTGTGGGAAAATTTCATAGAGAAAGGGGAACAACTAGGTAGTGACCATGGGTCAGGCTACACCCTCGTTTGGTGTCAGTGTTGGACACACCCCCACGACTCCAATCTAGCCCTTCTTCTCGTGTGAAACCACACTCGGCAAATCCGGACTTGGTTCCTTGTACCTCACGGTATATCGGAACCCCCCTTCCCATAATCAACGCATCCATAATAATTAAAACTGACCAAGAAGCACTCGCACAACATTTCCTTTCAGCAGAGTCCATTTACACTATTTTGGCACTGGTCTATCAATTGACTATCATTTCCTTAAACAAATATGTCTCGTGGTTAATCTTATTCTCTGTTGTTGGTATAATTCATGTATTGTTGCTTTCTTGTTTCAGTAATCATCTCAAACTCATAGAATGAATTCCATTCTCATAACTTAGCTTAAAAGCCATAGTTTTTTTTCTTCTTAGGGACCACCTCCCTTGTCTTTGCTAGGAGTTGGCCTAGACGAAGGAGTCAAGTATCAGGTGACAACACTTGACTCAAGACTTGCCCCAAGGACGCACCAAGCAGCTTGAATATTTCTGCCATGTTAACCCCCAAGTGCATATTCATGCGGGAACACATCTAAAGTTCAGATGCCACCGACTGCTCATATGTTCATAACTATCCTTAATGTTCATAATAAATGTCTTCGATCACTCATACCTTCATAACTCTTCTTAACTTCTGTATAGATTGTGTTCATATAATCATTGTTTATTTGCTCTTTTGGTAACTATTCAATTTGCAAAAGTTACCAAGCTAAGACTTGACCCCAGTAAAAAAGTCTGAAACATTTGCTTATTACTTTGCGTCCAAGTATGTAGTCACCGACACTTTGGCACATATACCATCCAATCCAGCAAACCTATCAAGCAGTCATATTAAGATTCATTCAATGTAATTCATCATAGTGGCATTGGCCCCATCTGTTCACACCTACACATCTACCCTAATACTACTACCCATCAAGTATTTTAATTCCCGAGTTGAATTATAGAGAAACTTGGAAAAGCAAATGCACTTGCAAACCTTTTATTTTATGCCTTATCATCTCTTATTTCTCTGTTACCTCTAAGCTCTAACCTATCTTAAAATTTATTTGTTCAGAATTCCATTCAATTACCTTTAATGTATGTTATGACCCTAAAATGGGAGTCAATGTATGTGTAAGAAGGTAGTGGGCCTACAAGGGCAAAGAGAGAACTATTATATATAAGGGGTTGATAAAATCATTATTACACACAGTGACGTACAATTACCACCAAGTAGTGTAAATCAATCCATATGTTAGAGGCCTCGAATGGGTGGGTGAACCAGACTGCGAGGTTGGTTTGGTATGGAACTGGTCAGTTCAGACTGGTTCCCGTTGTGAACTGGTATGTGGGACTAGCACGTGCCTCTTAGGGGTAAAACAAAAAAAGGGGAAAAAAAGAAACCCCCCCTCCCTCCCACACCCTAAATCAATGTTATGACCACCCTCCCTCTATTTCCCTCACGCCTCTCTCATTAAGCATTTGTGAGCATCAAGAGATTGCAAAGTTGCAGTAAAGAGATTTGATCTAGAGACAACTTCGAGTTGATTTGGCATTGTTTGTGGGATGCTTTTGGTGGACTTGGCATCTACATGAGTGCTCTAATTTTCATCTACAAGCTTAGAGGAGATTTGAGGCTAGATTATTGTGCCCATTTGAAGTTATGTCAAAAATATTTCAAACCCTCATTGTTTTTCTCAATTTGTTCTAGCAAAAAAGTAAGGTTAGGTTTTGCATTTGCATATTTTTTTTCGTTTGAGACATTATCATGGGCACCAACGATGTGAAACACCTTGCATAGAGCCATTGTGACAAGGTTGACAAGAAAAAATATTGCAAATATTGTAAGGACATAAAAGGGGATTCATAGAGTGAACTGGTGTTTGAGGGAAAGTTACAGCATGCCTTTCAATCGATCCAAATATTATACAGGATATGCAAGCATCTATTGAGGAATATAAAGAAAAAAAGGCCAAGCCAAAAGAGATGGACGATGAGATAGGGAAAAGGAAAGAACTTGCATCTGCAAGCAACCCTAGTTTTGAAGGCTCCTCTATTGACCCATTTGTTAAAGATCCCTTTAGATATGTTGCTCCACCAAAGAGGAAAAAGATTGATGTTTAATGTGCAGTGACCTCCACCCCTACCACAAGCATGCAGTTCACCCCTTAATAATTATTAGAAGAAGCAATAATGAATACAAGGAATCAACTTTTGAATACATGGATAAATGGTAGTATGATACATATATCCTTTTTAATCAGTGTCAATCACCTTATTACCAGCCTATGTTACATGTTGCAGTTGTTGCTGGTAAGAGAATCAATGACACTAGTTTTCATGATATCAAGGGGGCACTTTTACAAAATGAAGTTGGATCCATAAATGTGTCCCCGGAGGATTTTAAAGAATCATGGACGAAAGAGAGATCTACCATCATGTCAAATGGATGGACGAATGGAAGGTCTCGTACCATACTCAATTTCCTTGTTTCTTGATCACAAGGAACCATGATTTTAAAATCAGTAGGTGCATCTAATCAAGTGAAGGATGCACAATTATTGTTTCATCTTTTGGATGAGGTGGTTGTGGAGATGGGGGTGGAGAATGGTGTACAAGTTGCCACCGAGAATGACTCTAACCATGTTGTTATTGCCAGGTTTTTGGAGCAAAATACCGAACCATATTCTAGACCCATGCTTTGCACATTGCCTAAATCTCATCCTTGAAGATATAAACACATTGGAGTGGTGATGAAGGTCGTAGATCATGCCAAGTGCATTACCAAATACATATTCCCCTCTCCTCTCTAATCACTAATAATCAATGCACCATGTTTTTCTTGTTCAAAAGTTCAAATATGAATTAACCCCAATGACCATATTAATCATCCCATAACACATTATGCAATTTTGCTTCCACCACCATTGCATTTGGACAAACTATAATGCATCAAGATTGTAAAAAACTTTGCTTTTGTCCCAAAGGCAACCGCCTTACTGTAGTGCCTTAGTAAATACATTTCAACGTCAAATTCCACCTTCAAGTTTTGCTTAGCCATTTCACTCACATAAATCAAATTCTAAGGTTGCCCATGGCTTGGTGAAGCCATTCAAGGCAATCCTCACTAATTACTTATTTGTCATGGTCTCCCCAACTACTGCCAACTTATCACGAACATGCGTGATCGTGGTGAGAGAAGACGCTGCAGTATCAATCTTGGACATCTTGGTGCTTATGAGCTCATCCTTCAGCACCATCTTCCTGTTGTGGTTATTACTCTGATATAAACCTGTCAGAGCCTCCCACATCTCTCTAAATGACTTCTTCTCAACCATGTGAGGGATCAAATCAAATGGTCCTTCACCGCGTCTAAGATAATCTTCCTGACCTTCACATCCTTCAAATTGTGACCTGTCAGGTCCCTAGGATCTGTCCATGGGGTCACCGTGGGGTTGGAAAACTCCCAGAACCCATTCTCCATGAGAACCCAAGTGACCCTCTCCTTCCAGGGGATGTAGTTGGAACTTAGAAGCACCTTCCAACCCGTCTTCATACCTTATACCTATTGCAACCATCTTCAATTGCTACCCGAATTTTTTCCTGCTACCTGAACTGTTGCTCAGGGTTTGTCTAGGGCTGCTCGAAGCTCCTGCAGTCTTCTTGACTATTTTTTAGTCTTCCCAAGTCCTTCTGAGCATTGCCTGGACCCTTTTCTGGGCTACCTGAGCTTCTTGTTGGCTGCTCAATCCTTTTCAGGACTGCCTGAAATTTACTAGGTGTTGTCTGAGGTTGTTCGTGGCTGCCCGACAGCTTCCCTGACCCTGCTCGGATTCACCTGACCTACTACTCGACAGTTATCCTAGCGACTGCCCTCCTAGCAGCTTGGCAGTTGTTTTGGCAACTGCGGTTGCTACAGTCGTGTTTTTCCTTCTGCCATCAGCCACTTCCTTTCTCCGCCCACAACTCCACCACTGTCGGTTCTCCCGCGGCTAGTCCCTGGCTCCTTGTCCCACAGATCACCCGCTAGCTTGATCTGCAGCAACAAATGTCCTCCATCCAAGCCCTTCTTTCACCTCCAACTGTTGCTTCCTTGGTCGACGGCTACTACAACTCTCACGTAGCTCACAGCTCACGGCCTGTCTCCCTCTATCGGTTGCTCCACATGCGACCACTCCTTTTCCCAGCTTCGCCTTACTCCACCGCTCACAATCCTATGTTGTAGCGTCCTCCCGACATCCCCTACAGCTCTTGCTCGTGCTCATGCACATGTTGATCACGTATACATTCGTCGTGCCCTGCTCAACACAGGGCCTTCTCCCACGCCCGTCTGCTTAGCCCTCAACTATGGCTATTTCCTTCTCCCAGCAGTTTCCGGCTACAATCGATATGTTGCTTCCTTCATGCCCTGCCAACTCCACCAAGCTGCCGCGAACTCCACACAACTTGCTCCGACGGAAGCACTTCAACTTCCACCTTTGACTTCTCTATCAATGGCCAGATCCAGCCCGAGTATTCACGTTGACTGAATGGAGGATGTACAGTGCCCCTACGCCCTATACAGCAACTATACAATTTTCCTTTTCTTTAAATCTGCAATCCCACGTCAAACGTGGTTTTCTTCTCAAAGTTTAACGCTCTGATACCATGTTAAATTTTGAACCCAGATTTGATCTTCGATTCCAATAATTAATAGATTATTAACAAAAATAGTCCGATGTTCTTAACTATTACACAACAGAAAATAAACAGGAAAACACACAAACATTTGACACATGAATTTACCCTAGAAAACCCCAATTGGGGAAAAACCAACAAATAGATGATTTTATTAATATAAAATCCTAGGCTCCCGACCTGGGAAAATGGCCCACTGAGGAATAATACAATAACAAGATAGTCTAACCTATCACCTGGCTACTACCTTCTCTGCTACCCCTTGCTCCTTTCCTCTGACCCTGCCCTTGCACCTGCACACTTGGATGAAAGTCCTTCTCCAACCAATCAATGAAATCTCACTCCCTCTGTGTGGCAGTTGTGTATCTCCTCCTCTCCTTAGGATTCCTTTTATAACATGTCAATGACCAAAACCCTAACCCTAGATCTCAAAAGTGATCGATGGTTGAGATTACATCTCAAACCTCACTTAAGATCAACAAATGTGAATTAATCTTAAGTTCACTTTTTAGTCATTAGCCAACATTAAGTTAATCATGTGCTTTTCCTAAGTTAGACTTAGGAAAGAGATACAAAAGTCACTTGCTCAACAAAGCAAATACCAATAGAGGTGTTAGGAACGACTCCTGCATGCCTAATACCTGTCCTATGCAAAAGTACTTGTCCGAGCTACAATCATCAACAAAGATTTGGGTGTCGACCAAGTTTTGGATTTCATGGGTAATGCTTTATTTGGTAAATTCTATGGAGGCATATAGCAACAAACTCCTTGAAGTCTTGGATGCAGCAATATTGGAGGACAATTATAGGAGATGGTTCAACATACTACATCATGGCCAGGGCTAGGGTTGGCTTTATTCTCTATTTCGATCTAAGGAGGATGTAGTCAAAATAGTTAATGGAAACTAGTTCTAGGATTCATCTTTTCTTCCCTTGAAACCTTGGCATGTGTGTTTTGGCCCTAGGGTTGAAACATTGTCGAGGCTCCTTCTAGCGTTCTAGACTTAAAAAATTCTAGAAAAGATCATCAATATGCTAGGGAAATTCATCTCATAAGATCCCCCCTTTAAGAGAAGTGTATGCAAGATGGTGGCCAAGGTACTAGTGTAAATTAACACAAAAGAGGGGTTGGCACAATGTGAATATAGAGCTAAGGCACATAATTTATACACAGTTGCTAGATTATTGCAATTCACCTTTCAAGAGAATTCAATGTCATGTGCAAGGTCACATTATTAGAGACTACCCAAAGCCTTTTTACAAAAAGAATCGGAGGATAAAGTTTGAAAAGGAGGAAGCTCGCCCAGAGACCGTAGCTACAATTTTGGAAGTGGAATAGTCCATCCCATCAGAGGATATATGTTTTCATGTCTTAATAGATGATCAAAGGTCTTATGGGTTTTATGTATAAAAGTCTTTAGAGCTTGATTCGTAGAACTATGCTCAAGATAGGCCCAACATCACAAAGGAAATGGTTCCACAATCAAAGTTAGCAAACCAGAAGTAAGCTAGGTTTTCAAGCAATTTGAAAGTTATGTCCCATTTAGATTCTCCTTCCCCTCCGACTAGTAACAAAGTTAATAGTGCTTTGGGGGTTGGAATTTCTAAATAAAATCTTTTGAATTTAGTTTGAAACCCTAATAGGTCGTCCCTCGGAAAGAATGATACAAGGGGTCAGTCTTCTGATAGTAAATCCTCTTCATGTTGTGGTGGTACATAGATTTCCTAATATTGCTCTATTTCTAGTGAAAATCTAAGAGATAGGGTTCTATATAGAACTGAACTCTTGAAAGAGGGTTAGAATCCCTTTAGCCATTACCATCTTAGTCCAAGGAAAGAGGAAGAGGATATGGGGGGTGTTACAGCTTGAAACGAACATGTTTGTTTAAAGCCCCATAGAACACTATAACGTAGAGGAGTTACCTACTATCACCTCGATAACCACCTCTCTACACTTTAGGTTGGCTCTTCTCCAACTCAAGGGGGGCTTCTCTAGGGTTAAGATTGCTAGTCTATGGCAATAAAGACATAAGGTGATTTGAAGAGTTAGCCTTAGCAAAACTTTAGGTATTTTGTAGTTTGTTATAAAAGGGGTGATGTGAGGACCATGAAGACTAGTGCCAATCCTCAGGAAAATGGATTCAAAGGGAGCAAGACCAATGAAGGGGCAAGTTCATGAAGAGGTAGGGTAGATTAGATCCCTTGTAGTACCAACTAATAAACCCCGCCATGTTACGACATGAATGTGGAATTTACTAGGAGATCCCTTGCGGTGTCAACTCAAAACAATGTTAACTAGGGTGTGCCTGATACAATGAAATATTACAAGTTCTTACTCTATAAAGATGACTCAGAAACAATGTAACATTCATGCATAAAACATCAAAGGGATGGAGTAGATTCTTCACTCACAATCCTTCCAATGGGACAAGTTTCCTTTTATGGTCCTAATTACATGTCTAGTCATTCCACAAATCACTTGTAACATTAAAGATGAGAACAAGAAACCACACTTACAAATGGACAAGAAACCCTTATACTTCAAGCTGCACCATGAAAGATATGTCTATTAGGCTCCAAAAGAGGGAGAGAGAGAGCTCTCAAAATCCAATCATGAGTTCAAATGAGGAAGAGGCTCTCTTTATATAGGAGAGTAGCTCAACTTCCTTTACAATAAAATAATCATAAATCCCTAGATCTAGCTTAAGGTGGAGTAAACAAATGCAAAAACTCTACTACAATCTAACCAACTCTAAAACACTCATAACAAAATCCATACATAATGGTGGTCAAAGCCACAAGTACAATGTATCCATGAAGTAAAACCCTCAAACAAGGAAGTTGATCCACCTGAGAGGGAAAAATACAATGATAAATCTACAACCCCTAGCCTCCAAAGGCTTCCTCAAGTGCAACACTCCACAAGAAAGTGTCCACAAGCAACAAACAAAAATCCAAGACTCAATAGTCCTCCATATAGGAAACGAACCCTTTTGAAAGGCGGATCTCCATTAGGATATGTATGAACAAGTGTGGAACAAACCATCCAATGGAAAACGTTTCATGACTAAACCAGTTCAAAGAGCAATTGTCGTGCCATCCAAATATTCGGGGGCCAAAAAAAATGATAACAAGGGTGCACGACTTCAAAATTCTCAAGGGGCCATGCATTTACTAGAGGGCCCACAACAGCTAAATGGCTTGGCTCCACGATTCAATTGATATGCTAAAAAAAATCCGGTGAAGACAAGGTGAACACGGATCCACAACAGGCTCAGAAATTTCCTCGGCCCTTTCCATATTGACCCCTTCACAAAGAATGCATTCATGGGATAAGAAATATAGAGAGCGGCTCCATAAACTCCCACACAACCATCAAGTCTCTATGCAATCCAAGACCATTTCATGAATATCTATATCATAGTAGCATAATTCGGCTGTATTGGTAGTTCGTTTATGGGAATTCGGAACAAATTTGAATTCGTCGAATATTCAGTGTAGGTGTAATACGAATACGGATATTTACTATAACGAATTAAATTTTTAAAACCAATTTAAAAAAAAAACTTTAATTATTCAAACATTATAAAACAAAAATACCATTTAATTTAATACTATCTTATTAAAATAATTATTAATAACTACTTGCCATCTCTCACACTAGCCATATTCCAGGTTGTTGAGATTTTATATTTTTGTTTTGGTTTTTAAATAAATGATTGATTTTATTATATAACTGTCTATGTACATTTATGGTGTATTTGTGAATATTTGATTAAAAATATTATATGGGAGTCTACTTCCGTATTTTATTCGTACTAGATTTTTTCATAACTATTTTTTCCGTATCGAATTGTATTCGTACTTGAATTATGCTACTATGATCTATATATGAGCAATCCGGCAGCTTCAAAGGCTCTACAATTCCTCGATATCGAGAAGCCCTGCAACAAAATCTCTTCAACGGACAGTATGATCATTTGAGGGGATTTTTTCTATAAACTCTCTGCTCATCAATTCTGAATATCTCTTAGTCAATGGCTGTCAAACATAATTCAGATGGCTCAAAAACTGCTATCGTGTGCTCCCATAAACTCCTACGACTCCACATAATATGCGATGTCTAAAGGTGGCTCGACTTAGTAATAGAAAGGGCCCCAAACCTGCTGCTAATACAAATTTGCGTAGACTTCAGGCCAAGTTTAAGGCATTCAATGCCATTTGCAGCTTGAACAAGTTGTGGATATTCCCCTTTAGCAAGAGAAATGTTATTCAGGTTTGCTCCAAGCTTATTAGAAATAATTTGTGCAACGTATTCCATGTTGGAGCACATCATTTATAGGGCTATTGTTAATAATGCAAGTTTCCCCGTAACTTCATTCCAAGTGAGATGTGAATTCACTGAACTGCACCTTTCATTGTCAGTTCTGCCCTTTATTTTAGTTGCTGCTACAGGGACCATTTCTGAGTGCTGAAGATAAGCATCAGTAACGATGCAGTTTACCCATATTCAAGAGTGTGATGGATCTTTCTTTCAATACATGCCCGATCTGGTCTATAAGAAATATGACTTCCGGCATTCTGTGGATTTATTATACAGTGGCTAAATCCTGGCCGCTGCAATTTAAGGATTTTATTGTTGCTGTGTTTCATCCAGGGTTTCCATAAAGTTGCAAACCTATGTCTCCTTTCAGATCTGGTATGCAGACGTGCCTTAGAAAAACTCAATGTGGAACCGTCAACCTCAGGACTGGAGTATGGGTCGATCCTCAACTTTAGCACTGAATATGCCCTTCCAAATTCATCTTCACTGTAGTGACTGGTTGACTAATTTCAGGGCTACTGCTGTAGATGCATTGCCAGTGAAGATCAAAGCCATATCTGGAAATGACACTGCCACCTCAATGTTCTATGGGAGTGAACAGACTTGACAATGTGCTGGGCTTTAACGCTCAAAATTGCATGACATAACCTCCAGGATAATGAACATTTTAGTGCAAGCCACCAGGCAATTTTCCACAATCAAAAAGACTGTCAAACACCCTGTATATGGACGGGCAAATCTGAAACACTGCCTCAATCATAGCTCAACAGTACACATAACCAGAACATGGGGTTTTAACCCATAACTCCATTGTGCAATGAGTTCCTCATCAAATCTCAATCCAACTTTGACAAGATTCCTTCCTCTTAGTCAACTTGAATGTAAGAATCTAAGTCATTGTGCACAGTCCTGAAGCAATCATGATGGAGAACCAATGTCTCAAATGAGGCACTCTTGCTACGGGACAATGGACTTATGCTGGAAAACATGCTATTGGTTTTCTTTGATGTAGATGTAACTTCCTTTGCCGGTGTGACTGCTGTTCAATGCCCCATCAAACTGTAAACCCTGCGGAATTTGTGATGAGAATTACATGTAGAAACCCATGCAATATGGGGGATAACAGGGGGCTTTGGTAGTGATGAAGTTAAAGCATCGAAACACATGTCAATTGGGATAAAGTCCAATATTCAAATTTCCCAAGAAAAGGCATGAAGGGAAGTCCAGCAAGGAAAACAAAAACAAACCACCAGGGTCCTTAGAACAAGTCAGAACCTACAGAGGGTTGGAAGATGACTGTAATATCCTTAAACATCAAAGGGTTGGGAAGCCCCTCCAAGCAGCTAGCCCTTTCTGGACTTATTGAGATAGAGAAGCCCAGTATCCTTTTCTTACAAGAAACCATGGGAGTAGGGAAAAGATTACTGGGGTATTGAAATCCTTTTTAAAAAATTGGCATTTTGTTGCTATTGATAATTGGTGCTTTAGGTATATAGGGGGGACTTGTCAAAGGTTTGAGGTTAAATGTTTCTCTGATAAATGCTATCTCTTTTGCATCAGGTTTATGTGCAACCATTGAAGTAAAGGCTTTAGGAATATGTGTTTCTATTCTAAATGTATATGGTCCATATGAAGATAGACAAAGGTATTGGGATAGCTTTTTTCTCTCTTGAGCCTTTAAAAGTAGATTGTGTTACTATAGGAGGAGGCTTGAATTTCACTGGAGCAGATAAGAGTTTTGAGGTTTTCCGGCAAAAGTGGATAGGCTAGGGATTATTTTAGATATAATTCGAGCAATCAAGTTTCATTGACAATAGAGCCAGTCAATATTTCACCAATCTGGAAAAATAATAGATTGGGGAATGATGGTGTCCCAAATCATTTGAATCAGTTTCTTATGGATGAGAATCTCATAGAGAAAATTGATAAATCCAGGTCATGGCTCAGAAGTAGTGGAGGCTATGACCATAGCCCGATCATCCTACAATTAGAGTTGAAAAATGACAAGCCATCCTCTCCATTCAAATTCAATTCTAGCTGGGTGGTGAAGAAAGAATTGTAGCTTTTGGTTAAAAGTGAATGGAGGGGTTACAATAATAGCTTAGGGATTGCAGCATGTGTTTAGTTTGAAGACAATGAATAGCATTAAGAGTAAGGTAATGGACTGGGTAGCAGAAACATACAAAGTTGAGGAAAATATTTTAAGGGAAGTTGAAGAGGAGATGAATCAAATTCATAAGAATCATACAAGTGGGGTAATCAATGAAGAAGAAAGGTATTTATGCACCAGGTAATACTCAACATCAATTATTAAATATGGCAGATCCACATAATTAGAAGTCAAAACAAACACCCTGATTCTTATTTATATGCACACTGATTCACACTGTAGCCTCAATTCAAAAATACTTGTCAATAATGCAACATATGGCTGAAAACAACAATAAGAACACCATACACTAGCTTCTTATTTGAATGCCTCCAAATCGTCCTACCTGCAATTCATTTTTCTTTAGGCAAGGGCTTTATGCTTACTCATGCAATGAACCTTTGATTTAAGCATCCTTGCAGAAATCTCCCAACAGAGATAAAAAAGAATGAAAGAAAAAAAATACCCACTTGATCAACCATTGATATTGACATGCAACTTCTTCAAATAATAATATGCCTACCAAGTCATAAAGATATAATATTGCACAATGAAAGGCTATATGAGGATGCACACAATATCAAAATACTACATCTGGAAGGCTTTTAACATTAATTATAGTTTAGCATATGAAATTTTTAAGGTTTTGCAACAAACCAGTTGTTGGAGGCTTTAGCTCTCCACCAGCTGCATATTTACCCATGACACCACCACACCTGAAAGCATAAAGTAAACCCAATAAATTTAGAGTTGCTTACGAATTACAAGAATAATGCATGCATATATACATTCCTTCTTTTCTATTTATTTTTTGGAAACAAAATTGACAGTACACTACACAAAAACTGATCGCCTAGAACAAACAAGGCTAGATGGTTCTCAACCATCATGGAGATTTAGAGACTTTATTGCTTTATCAGATTCTTGCTTCAAGGATGCTCATAGGCAATCAAAAAGGCTCCTGATTAAGCAAAATGCATAGGTTTCTAATACAACAAAAAACATATAATTACATTCATTTGGAGATCAGTACAGGGGAGAAGTACAGCTGTTATGATTTCTTTCTTGTGGTTTAACATCATTTACAATGTGTTCCCCTGAAAAGGTACCTAAAAGCCATTCATTCACATACAATTGGGACACTCTATCCTCTCTAGATGACTTTCATTTGACATATTCAGGATCCTCTTGTGATTGAACAGAAGCTAATACAATGAAATCATATCTGGCATTTGTTGGGAAGCACTTGATGTGGCACAAAACCAAAAGCAGGAGTGGAAGTCCAAAGATGTTTCAGGAAGTACCAATTAGGATTTCTTCTGTAGGAACCCTATATCTATTTTTCCTGTTGTTCATGAATTTTTTTGTCCTCTAGGGAACATTCCAAAAATCGCTGGGAGTTGCTCCCTAGAGTAAGAGCATTGGAAGAAAGATATTGTAAATATCCCATGCTGGATCATTTTGAGAACATTCCCAGATGCAATTTTCATCAGAAGTGGACCTAACAGAGAATTCCTTGCAAACTTAGATGGACTTTGAATATGGAAGCTCTTTCAATATCCTTTAAATTCTTTAAAACAGTTTCGTAAACCATTTTCGCCAATGAGAAGATAAGGAATGTCCATGTTTGGGTAACTGTGAAACATGATTCCAACTTATAGAAAAGTGTTACAGACAATCTGTCTTCCCACTTCCTCTTTACAAAGAAACATCTAAAGAACCCTATCCACTTGTTCAATGTTTTCCTTCTTAAAATTAGACAACCTGGCACATGCTATATACATAAACAACATATCTCATAGCCTATTCAAGTGAAGTATTTCCAAGAAATAAAATTAACACAATACCTGCGTCCTGCATAGAATAACCTCTACAACCAATTTTTACTGGATTACTACACAAGTACCTAGTTTTTCCTGAAAGGACAATTACAATCACCCACCCATTTCAAAATGTTATTTTAGTTTCCAGTTTTACATTTTCACTTGGGAGACTGAAAACTTTTTGCACTTTTTCTGTTTTCTTATGACAACATGTGCTTATAAGATATACCTTTGTGTGCACAAGGAAGGTATCATATATTTCAAGACATTCATACAATGTGGAATCTTTCATGGTTTAATCTATAGACTTTAAAAAGTCACAAAGGAGACTGAAATAGAGCATATCATGCCATTATTTGGCATGGCTCGACATTCACTAATCAGGAAAAATCTCCATTTAGTATTTTAGTATATGTCAAAAATAATTCAGTCTTACCAGCGAAAATAGTCACTCCTTATTCCCAGTGGTGCAGCAAGTAAAATATCTGTAATCCATGGGCTCAAGAGCCTTAAAGGCTTCATGTCTTGCTCCTGTCTGATAGAATGACCTAAAATTTCGTTCTCTCTACTGTTACTTGTACTTGCACTGTTCCCACTAGCACACCTTTCTGTTTCCCGATTCTGTGCTCTATCAACTTTGTAAACTGGTCGGTTGTAATGTGTTAATACTCTCAATATCTCTCCACATGCAAGAGCCCATTGCTCTGAATAGTCCTGCCAAAGAAAATGCTGTCATGAGGCACAGCATAACACATCACCTCGCCCTTGCCCAATCAAAACGCATGAAAAGGCAAGGAAAAAAATGGAATGAAATTTTTTAATAGTGAAGATGGACATTAAAAATAGTCAGTCCACTGTAATTGACTGGAAACTATAAGAACTTGCAAAAACAAAAGGCAGACTTTTATAGCTGAAGAAAGAAAAATAGTGAACTTCAAAACATCTACTACACAAAGCATACCTCACTAGATGGGCTGAACAAAGAATTAAAAGAACTGAATGGAGGGTTCCTTTTGTCATATGTTAATGTTCCATCGATGATACATGACAGCAATGGATGAATAAATGCATGGCCATGCTCTGGATGGTGAAGGACAAATATAGCTAGAAGCCGAGATGACAACAACACACTTGTCAAAACATTAGAAAAATGACTGAAAATGTAGTTTCCATGCAAAATAGCAAATGATTTGACAAATAAGAGAAGAAAAAATTTACAAAATTTGAAATACCTAAGACATCATCCAAGAGACAAGCCTCCCCATTTGGATAATGGCTATGCACTAGCTGCAAAAGATAAGAATGGTTTCACTAGACATCCTGGAATAATAAATAAAAACCCTTATAATGCAATTTGACTATTGTAAAAGCAACCCTTTAAGGACATCAAAACCCTAGATAATTTGTCAATGGACTTTATCATATATTTTGCTATTTCAACTATGCACAGAACAGTCATCTTGATATTCTTCTGTGTAAAGCTAAGAAGATGTACCTCAGCAATATCATCTGGGAATTCTTCTGAAGTAAACTGTGCAAAGAGCTCCACATAAGCCAATATTTCTGCCTGCAAAATAAGAATAAAACTTTGTAAATTTCACTTGCAAGCTTTAACTTAAATACACGAGATAAGCAAGTATATCCTAACTAGCCTATAAGCAAAATTAGTAAAGGTTTCTTTTAATGAAAATATCTATTTATTTCATTATAAATTAATACAGATGTACATCAAAAACATTACATCAAGGAGCCAATGAGCAGACAAGATCACCCTTCCTATATAAGCAAGGAGAGCTAGCATGTCTACTTTTGCTCCAACTTCAAGATATATATCTTTATCAAAAATAGTATTTGTGGCTGGAAATGTATAGCCAGATCTGATATAAACACGGGCATTTCTCCCAAGTTTAACACGGTATTTGCCTCATTAAATGTTACTCAACACCATCACTTCCATAAGAATGAGATGCTTGTCAATTTAATTACATCCCATGTAGTCCTTCCTGACTGTCAAACCACCCATTTGTCCCTAAAATCAACCCTTTCTAATGAAGGAGACAGAAAAAACTGTACTCAACAATAATACAAACCTAAAATGTTCCAGAAATTGTGAATACTAAATAACATGCTTAAAGTTAACTGTTTTAAGTTTGTGACAAACCCCATAATGGCCATTTGTAAAACCGATGCAATGACCGATCCTTGACCTATAAGTCATTATGAAGGACCAACCATCCTAGTACTGGAGTCTTGGGAAAAAAGTGGGCCTTCCAAATACCTTGACACTTCTTGATCCAACTTGTTTCAATATCTTGAACATTTTATTTGTAAGGTTTAAAACCCTTTCTTGGCCCCTTATGTGGGTTTCTCTTGGTGTCTTCAAAGAGACTTTCTTTTGTTGACTGAATGGATTGTTTCCTTGGCACACATATGGCAGTGTACGTTGTAGATCAAGCTGTACAAAATCCAGAAGATGATTATTTTATATTGGATATTGTAATTATGCAAGGCCTACTCAATTTCTGGTGGTTATTCACATTGACTCTAACAAGCCTATGGTTGTTTGTTTGCAAAGGGATGATACCCTTTTCACATCCTTTGATGCAATTCCCACTCATAGGTCCACAGGATCTATCCCACTCTACTAAAGATTCTATGGATGATTCTCATCTTATTTCAGTGGATCAATTTGATTGTATGGATCTCTATTGCTCACATGTGATATTTGTCCTTATGGGACATCCTATATGCAGTGTACTTCAATTGCTCCTTCTTTCAAATCTCCACCAAAGACCCCCTTTGCTTGATTGTGGAATTGTGTCGATATTGGTCCTATGGTGTTCTGGGGAGGATCTATCTTTAGATGGCCCACATTCAACATTATGGATGGAAGGTGCTATCTAATGCTTTCTCTTCCTAGCCTCCTATCTATCTTTAGGGAGTATTTTATGCATAGGGTAGACCCTATGTTGAGATGGTTACCTATTGACCCTTTCACTTCTTTATTTTGACTATGTTCGACCTTTTTTTGAGTTGGTTATCCACACAACAACTCTCACTTGTATTTCAGCCACCTATATTATATATTTTGACCATGGCCACTCTTTATTGGGAGCTAGGTATTTATAAACCCACTCGTATTATATTTGAGCATCCTTCTAAGCTTTGCTCTCTCAGGTGCACCTATGTTGGATATCCATAAACCCATGTTGGATATCCATGCTCTCCCTCTCCCTCTACCTCTCTCCCTCCCCCTCGCCCTCTCCCTCTCCTCCTGACCCCCCCCCCCCCTCTCTCTCTCTCTCTGTATATAGAGAGGTTTCCCCCTCTTTTGTACATCTACAATTTAACATATCTAATGATTCTAATCAGCACAATTTTCATTAGAGATCTTTCTCTTCATTCATTGGGAATTGTAGGTGCAATTTGCTTGGGTGTGCAAGTCCTTGCAATAGTATTTTTGGCTCTTCCTTGAGTATTTTGAGCTTACTTCTATTGCTATTGTTTCTAGTTATATTAATATATTTGCAATAGTAGTGCCATTTCACATACAGGCACACTATTAGTGGTATCAAGGCAAAACCTTGATCCAAGCTAAGGAAAAATGATAGACCCAAGAACAATAAGGGAGATAAAGAAAGTGTTACCTCCTAGGTTCTCTCTCCAATGTGAAAGTCCCAAACCATACAGATGAAAACCCAAAGATGACCACCTCAGTACCCTTATCTTTCTCACTTTCAGTTGGCTCTCCTCCAACTCAAGGGAGGTATCCCTACATAAGATTGCTAAGGCTATGGAGTGGGGGCTGAAAGTGATACAAAAAGAGTAATCCTTAAGAAAATGAGTGTAGATGCAATATAGTAAAAGGTAGATGAATGGATTAAGAGGCAAAGGTAAGGGAAAACCCAAGGATCAGTGCCTAACAAATCATGGGTTAAATGGAGTTAAAAGGACCTTTAAGAGGGCTTTTCAATCAAGTTTTTAGAATGTAAATAACATCAATTACCATGTTACTTATAGCCCAAAATGGTTGAATATATTCTTAAGGTTTTGCAAAGGTAACAACCCCAAAGAGATCTACTTTCAAGCCAAGATCTAATATGGTTGTTTGCATAAAGAAATCACAAGGAAAGAAGACTATGTGTTCAACATGCAATGATTATTTTTAATTTAAACAACAAACGAACTAGGGAGAGGAAAAATCACACCTAGATCACTTCAAATGGTGAAGCTTCACCTTCAATTAGATCCCAATTATCATCTACAAACAATATCCATTCCAACAATAAAATATCCACAAAGTCACCTCACATGTAAAGAAGGGTATCTTTATTCATCCATTAAACTTCTAAATATGATATGCAATGTAGCCCAAATGGAGAACTCCTTTAATCTTCAATCTCCCAACCATCGTGCAAAAAATGGAGAGAAAACTCCTTTATATATGAGTTAGATCTTTCTTACAATAAAATATAATATTTATTATTTTTCTAACCAACTCCTTGACAAGTCCAACAATAAAAAAAATTGAAGTGAGTTGGGCCTTTGCCAAGTCAAAAGGTCTTCATTACCTCAAGGAGAATTCACTCCACCAAAAAAATTGATAAAATACTACAAGGGAATATCCAAGAGAGAGGGTGCACTAGTAAAAAAGGACCATTTACCAAGTCAAAACCTCATAAATAATCAAATAATCCTTCATATGTGTGCCCTCCAAGAGAGAACTCTCACACATGTGGATCTGACTAACTTCCAACCAACTTCATAGCATGCTTTACAAGTGAACCACTTCTTACATGTGAGTCAAGGCATAATGAGTCAACAAACCTTTGAGGCATGTGCATGAGTAACCACCCTAACCAAGCCAACAATAAATCAAATCTTTGATTAGGAGAGACGCCCTTAATAAATGTGCTAGTGGACCTCTAAGAAGTGGACGAATTAGTTACTAGTCACTTAAACTTTACAACGTGTGCAAGGTGTGAACAAGTCCATTCAAAGATGCAAGTTGACACCCTAGAGGAGTGCACCACCTAATTCCCTAGAAAAGTGTGCTAATGGACGAATGAAGTGACATGGTCAAAAATCCTAGGGCGCCTGCATAACTAACCCCTCAAACAATGTGCAAGCTCAATCACATCCTCAACATGTGTGCCAAGAATGGGCCAAGTCAAAAAAATAGATCAACATGTGTGAACAAGACTAATACTAGGCCCCAACAAATTTGTGAGGATGCAACAATTAAATTTGTTTTACTGTATTGCCTTGACATGTGTGCCGAAGGGGGAGCACTACCCTCAAATGTGTACCACATGACATAAAGTTGCATTCCCAATCTCTGGCTGAAGTGTTGTTCAAATTGACAATGATTAGTACAAAGATGTTCTCCATATTCCTGGAGTGACCAAATCTTTTCTCTATTTACCGCTTTACTCACACCAATAAAAAGGTGGAATTTTGGCCAAATGGATGGGTTGTTAAAGACACCAATGACAACTTCAAACTTGTTGCTCTAGATATTGTGATGAATCCAAACATATGTACAAGATGGGGAAGTCTTCTCCACTTCCAGCTTCAAATAAATTCATTACAATGGTAGCTAAGGTAAATGATGACAATAAGTTATGGCACTTTCATCTCAGTCACATCAACTATGAATCCTTGAGACACGAATCATCTTCACCCTGTTAAAATCCTTCCACATGTCAACCCCCCGAATGGTGTTTTTGAGGGATGTGTGATGGGTAAGCATTACAAAGAGTTCTTTCCCAAGGACAATTCAAGACTAGTCTCTAAACCTCTTGAGTTAATACACAGTGATATTTGTCGTCCTATGGCCACTTTTTCTATTGGGGGAGTCAAGTACTTCATCACATTTATTAATGGTTTCTCTTAGTTTCCTTGGATCTACACCATTAAATCCATGTACATCATCAACATGAAGAGAAACCCTAGCACATAGAATGCACCCTTAATGAAGAAACCCTATATCAACAAGTGCATCCTCTTTCATGAGGAAACCCTAGCAAGAGTAGCGAACCCTAGGAGATGATGAGGAACCGAGAAATTTGCTCCATGTGCCTTTGCTAGGCCTTCTTGGAAAGTGCATATTAGCTTAACTGAGAAGATGTTGTGTTAGTTGTGTTTTGAAAATGAAATGCTAGCTACTTATTTATACAAGTCACCCTAATTTTTCTCTTATGGGTTCTACTTGTCCTTTTTATCTTCACTTTTCATTTTACCTTTAGGGTCGACTTATACTTCTTGTCTTCAATATTTCCTGGGGCTTCTTCAATGCTTTTCGAGTCTTCTTCAATGGTTTGACTTGACTTCTTCGTTATTTCTTCTTTACTAGAAAAGTTACCCATGAGCCTTGTTGATGATCATCTCCTCATATGCACGTCTACATAGAGCTCTAATGTTGAATAGACCCACTCAGAAGTCCAGGACACTTCTTAGTACATCAATTCAACATTAGGCGAGACTTGTATATTCCACAAGGGGATGAAAGCCCCTATCAAATAAACAAATCAAATCTCCTCTAATATAGAATAGATCACTCCATATCGGAGCAAGCAATGCGAGAGCACCCTAGGGCCAATCACCCCAAGCCATATGACTCAAGTTGATGGGAGAAAGACTGCCCCTGCTTGGGCCATTCACCTCTAGCCATATGACTCAAGCTCCGAGAGTGAATGTATCATCCTCCCTCGGTCAAATCAACATGACCAATCTAGGAAAATGTTTTCCCAACGCTGCAAAATGGAGAAACATCAACAGTGGTAGGCCATCTTCTAATGATGATCCTTCTCCTTCCAATGATATCCATTTCAATGATGACAGATACCATTCGAAGTTCCACATATTGGATGATGATGATGATCATGACAACATTGACCTAGTACTTCATTATTCCATCTTTGCCCAAGTGAGCTATTACCACTCTTATTGATGTTGTTGAATCTCTAGTTTGGCCTTCTCAACAGTTAGTCACCCCCATCACAAGCCCTTATTTGATTTGGCCCTACTCTACTTGACAAATATTGATTGTGAAAGCTTTCTTTGTGAGTGGTATGGCTTTTGATAACCCCAACTCAACATTATGGGGAGGAAGGGGGCGTGTGGTATGGTGATCTTCTATGATAATCTATGGATGTAATGTCATCTATGTGGACCCTTGTTCCCTTTACTTGTTTGCATTGTCCAACCTCATTCAATTTCCATGGTCCCGGGCACTAAAAGGATGGGGTTGGGATATAACTGAAGAATGGGACAAAGGCTTTGAATGACTACTATTCACATTGGATAAGGACTGAAGGTCTTTGGGGGAAGGTACCACTTGCAAAGGAATCGAATCAGTAATAGGTGGAGAAATAGGATTAGAAAGGGGGATCAAGCTTGGGAATCAAGACTCCTTAGGTTGCTTAGGTCTAGATTTTTAATGGGGACAATCATGGATAAGGTGGTCTTGGGCTTGACATGCGAAGCAAGCATTAGGCACATTCAAGCAATGAACTTTCTGCTGGGAAACTCCATCAATGGTAAAAAACTAAGATGAACAAAGGAAGCTTAAGCTTCAAACCCACCTTGACACAAACCCTGGGGTTAGCTCAAAAAGAATTTGAAGGGTTATTTGGGATCAAGACTTTACCAAGTTTTTGTGCAAACAAATCAACAAAAGGATAGAGATTTACATGATGTCCAAGGAACTCAATCCAAAAGGGTGGTGAGCCTGAGAATGGTGATCCAAATTGAAATCAGACCCCCATGACTGCACATATTCCAACAAACCAGCAATGTTCCATGTACCATACTGGAGGACATTTCAAGCACCAGCATCTAAGTTAAAGAATAGGCAAAGATACTTGGACACTGTTAAAATCTCAGCAACACTAACAGGCAGCTAGCAGACTCAGCTAGACATTATGTCAAACACTTAGCTAACCCTGATTTCAACCTCCAGCTTAACTTCAACAGTCATGCATTAAACTTAAACACATGCTACTGTAATTAATGAGCAGAAATACAACAGCTAAGTAAACTGAAAATATAGCAACGGAAAATAACAGTGAACAGCAGTCACTTTCAGCACATTTTACACGGGAAATTTTGGTCAAATGACCCTGGAAAAACCCCAAAGGAGAAAACCAGTCAAAATGAGGAAATCTTTCATTAACGAGCAAACCCAAAAACTTACAGCAAGTACAATCAGCATTTAATGCACCTGAACCATCTCGTTTCTTGTGACAAAACACAGAAAAATATACCAGCAAAAGTACAATCCGTAAAGACCTATACGGCCCCTCCAGTACTCTATTTTTTGCCTTGAAATTCGTGTACAACAGTTGTCTTGATTTATGTGCCAACTACATGGATTTCTATGCAATTGTTTAGCTAGATAGCCTCTTCTATTTTTGTGCAGACTTCAATGGTACAACCCAACAGTATGGCCCTCTTTATCTCGGTTTCTGTGCACCACCTCTTGTCTCGGTTTTTGTACCTCCCTCCTTGCTTGGGTATCTCGCCCTCCTTGAAATGTGCCTATTCTCTTGCTGCTTTAGATTTCCTCAGCTCTCCTCTTTGTTGTTGATCTTTCAGTAATGAGCAAACCCAAAAATTTATAGCAAGTACAATCAGCATTTAATGCACTTGAACCATCTCGTTTCTTGTGCCAAAACACACAGAAAAATATACCAACAAAAGTATAGTCCGTACAGACCTGTATGGCCTACTTATGGCCCTCCAGAACTTTGTTTTCTACCTCGAAATTCATCTACAACAGTTGCCTCGATTTTGTTCCAACTACACAGATTTCTATGCAACTGTTCAGTTGTACAGTCTCCTCTATTTCTGTGCCAACTTCAATGGTACGGCCCAGCAGTACAGCCTTCTTTATCTTGGTTTTTGTGCAACACCACTTGTCTTGGTTTTTGTGCCTCCCTCCTTGCTTAGGTATCTCGCCCTCCAAGGGAAATGTTCCTACTCTCTTGTTGCTTCAGATTTCCTCGACTCTTCTCTTTCCTTAAACTCTCACATCAATGACTCTCATTAATGCATGCCTCTCACACTTTCCAAAGACTCTCTTCTTGGAATATGTGCTTGTATCACTCAAGCATGTCCTTTTATCAACTCATTAATGAAAAAATACCTAACGCTTCATCCTCAATGGTCAAGATCAAATCTTGGCCCACCACAATCAATGGTTGTGATTTATTCTCAAGTCACTTTAAGTCATGTAACTATATAAAATCACTTTTCTCTCAAAAAGATCACTTTTTGTCATTAAATAATAGAATGTACCTTGACTTTACAAAGTCACTTTATAAAAACATTTTATAAAGTCACTTAAGTGAGACAACTTGCTCGAACCCTTGTACCTAGGCACAATGAGTGTAGAAGTGCCTCCAAGCTACAATAAACTAACAGAACCCAATCCTCATTGGGAGATTAAAGAATTTTGCTTGGTCTCCCAATTCAAAATAACCCATTTATTGAAGGCATCTTAGTCTAATACATAATACGTAGTCTAACAATGTCCACAAGAAACTTATGCACTAAGTCGCACCTAAAGGGTTTCCTGGCATAAACTCATCCCAAAACCAAAACCAGGCAACAAACTTGTTTATGGCATTTGTTTAAACCTAAGAAACTAGATTCGCTATAAAGGAACTACGTGTCCCGTGGGGTCGTGTCGGACACGGACACAGACACGATGGGAAATCATGTCCGACATGACTTTTGATCATGTCCGAAATCGAGACATGATCAAATGTCGTGTTGGACACAATTTCCCATCGTGTCCCTGACTCTGCGACTCGTGTCCCGATTCCAGGACATGTTTTCCGCGGAAAAGGGCGCCCAGGGTGAGTTTAAAAACAAAATTTCATTTCTTTTTGTCATTTGCAAGTGTGGAGAAGCTTGAGAGTGGGTTTTATGTGCAGGTGAAGAAGATTTGAAGGATTTCCAAGTGAATCCAAGTGCATTGGGGGTGGATTTGTGGAGAGGATTGCAAGCTTAACCATAAAACAAGAAAGAGAATGTCTCAATCAGCTAGGGCAGGAGCTAAGGGGCAAAGGAAAGGGAGAAATGCACCATCTAGTGCCTCCCCTCCTATTCCTCTAAGCACAAGATGTTCTCCTCCTCCTTCAAGTGCTCCATCTACTGCTAGTGGGTTGAAGCTCATGGTCCATTTAACCCTGTTTTAGCAAAACAACAAGCCCAAGAAAAAAAATATCCTTTGTGGAAGTACGTGACAAGGAAAGATGGGTCTGGGGCAAAGCTTGGTGGGGGAGGCAATGTGTCTTGGAGATGCAATTTTTGCAAGAATGAGTTCAAGAGCACATATTACCGGGTTAAGGGCCATTTGTTGGCCCTTCCTTCTTGTAGGATTTCTTCATGCAAAGCGGTGAGTGTTACCCAAAGGAGGGATATGGAAAGAGAGGATCATGTTGGCTTAGGGAAGGAGGCAGCAGCAAGCAAGAAAAAAGATGAGGATCCTCTTCCATTCTTGAGGAAATCCTCTAGCACCAAGCCTCCATTTCCACCTAGCATATATGGGAGTGGGGATACTTATCAAACAAGAAAGAGGCAATCTCCAAGTGGTCCAGTGGATAGGATTTTCCGACAAGAGGGGCGAGAAGAGGTGGACCTTACCATTGCATTCTATTTCTACCTCAACTTCATCTCATTCAATGTTGCACAGTCACCATTGTTTATTGAGGTGTCGAAGTCTCATGGAACGAGCTCCAACTGATTATGTGCCTCCTGGTTCAGAGAAGCTTAGAACCACATTGTTGGTTAAAGAAAAGAAGGAGGTAGATAAAATTCTTGAGCCAATTAGATCAACATGGCCCTCATCTAGTGTGAGTATTGTTTCTGATGGATGGACAAATCCAGCACGCCATCCACTCATCAATTTCATGGTATCTTCCCAAAATGGACCGGTGTTCTTGAAAGCGGTGGATGCTCTTGGGAAATACAAGGATGAACAGTATATGGGTGAGTTATTCATCAAAACCATCGAAGAAGTAGGTGTTGATTCTTGTGTACAAATCATGACGGACAATGCACCTGTTTGCAAGGCTGCTGGCATGATTGTGGAAGCTAAATATCCACAAGTATGTTCATTTTGGACACCTTTCATTTCTAATTTGCTCATTGTTTGAATTTATCACAAGATTCATGATTCATCTAGGTGTCTTTGACTCATTTGAGTTGTTAGTGTTGTAGAGTCATTTATACATGCTTTTATTGTTCTTACAGGTTTTTTGGACACCTTGCATTGTCCATTCCTTGAATTTAGCACTGAAATCCATTGCTTCGGATGTGACATGGATTGGCAACCTTATTGAGAATGCACGCCATATCCGTAACTTTGTACAAAACCACACAAATGCCCTCACCATCTACAAAGAGTACACACAGCTTTCATTGTTGAAGATTGCAGATACTCGATTTGCTTCCTCATTCATCATGCTCAAGAGGTTGAGGGAGGTCAAAACCACTCTTGGGTCCATGGTGATTTCAGAGTTTTGGTCTTTTTGGAGAAAGACGGATCAGATTGCTTCACAAAAGGTGAAGGACACGGTGTTAGATGATGGTTGGTGAGAGAGGGTAGATCTTAGCATTAAGATCATGGAGCCAATCATTTCTTTGTTGCGGTTTGCAAACACGGACCAGCCCATCCTAGCAGATGTTTATGAGAGGTGGGATTCCATAATTGAGTCCATGAGGTCCATTTTCATGGAGAATGAGTGTTCCGAGTATGGGACATTGGCAGAGAACTTATGGCCCATGATTCAAGATATTCTTATCTCCAGGTGGGATAAGAATTGCACACCTTTGCATTGCTTGGCCCACTCCTTGAACCCCAAGTTCTACAATCAGGATTGGCTCACTAGTGGACCGGGGCCCTCACAGAGAGTCCCTCCTCACATGGATGGAGAGATTGCACATGGGAGGAAGATAGCACTTAGACGGCTATTTCAGGATAGATACTTACTTGCTGAGGTGGAGGAGGGCTTTGTAGAGTTTTCCACTTCCACTGGGAGATTTGGAGGCTATGATATGCTTAGAGAAAGGGGGTTAAGAAACCCTATGTTTGGTGGGAAACTCATGGGGCAACATGCCCTATTCTACAGAAGTTAGCCTTAAGGGTCATCTCTCAAGTTACATCATCCTCTTGTTGTGAGAGGAATTGGAGCACATATGGGAACTTGTACAGTGTGAAGAAGAGCAGGCTTGAGCAGTCCAGGGCAGAGACGATGGTGCATGTGCACTCCAACCTTCGTCTTATTTACAGGAAGAGGGAGGAGTGGGTGAAGGGAAAGACAAAGATGTGGGATGTCTTTCCTGATGATATGGGTTTGGACAGTAGTACTGAGTTGGCATTAGCCAACATGGATATTAATGATCCAGTGCTAGAGCCGGTCACTTTTGATGATGGTGATCATATGGAGGGGTCATCTTCCACACCAGCAGATGCAGATCGGCAGATGGGCAGAGAGGAGGAGGAGGAGGAGGAGAAGAATCAAGGCAATGATGAGTTTGTTGATTCAGGCATGGAGGAGGACTACTGACATATGAGATTCTTCCATCTTGATCCACCCTTTTTTGTATTTACTATTAGTCTATTTGGCATTTTCCAGCGCCCAATGGCATTCCGACATCTATGTAATACATTTTGATTTTGATGACTTAATGAGAAATATGGTTCTGACATCTTGAGCTATTGCCCAATGCCTATCAAATTTCAATGGATCTATGTGTCTCATTGTGATTTGTGAATGACAAATGTGTAATCATTAATGTGTTTTGATTCTAATTTCTATTGAATATTTGTAAATGTTCTAGTTTCTAAATATTTTTGGATCTATATGTCTATATTTTTAAATTTTAATATATTTTTAAAAAATATATATATGTATATAAAACGTGTCCTGATTCCGGGGGTCACCGTGTCCGTGTTGGACACTCGTATTTTCATGTCCTCATGTCAGGTGACTTAGGTTTAAACTTTACCTTTTATGGACAAGAACCCATTTCTCGAGAAATGGTCAACATTTCTGCTAGTCATTTCTTGCAGGTTGCTAGCCTGCGAGAAACAGCCAACAGAAAAGGCCCTAGTTCAAGTTTCTATTGTTAAATTTTAAATCATACCATCTCCATTTTGTTTCATATGTGGCTAGTTCATCTACATGTGGGAAAAATTAGAGTGAATTTTCCTTCATCCATTTTGTGAAGAGGATCACTCCACCTCGCAAAAGGATCAAGATTTGATGTGTTTTCATTCAATTGTTTGCCTTCTATCATGACAACGGGCAGGCTACCTTGTTGTACCCACTAGTATGTGAGAAAATGGCAGATCTTAGGTTGGTGATGAGGTTAAGCTGCCTTTAGAAGTGTTGCAGGGCAATGCAGAAGGGATGTTAGAAGTTCGCAGTTATAGTACTAAAATTATGGTCAAAGCAGTGCCTCTAGCTCTTTCACTCCATAAGGGCCAACTAATGAAATGGAATCTGGATATTAGTCTATTTGTGAACTGATTTATCATTTACAAATTGAACATTTTGATATTTGCATTGTTACAAACTTTTTGTTATGAATATGAATCGCGCTATTGAGGATGGCCTGGTTTTTGTTATGAATATAAATATGATATCTCTTTTTGATTTTATAAATTTGAAAGACTTGAAAAAAAAATGTACGAGGCCATTAGTGTCGATAGTTAAAAATTCTAACTATTCATGCACATGTAACAAAACCTAAAATGTTTCTTATTGCAACACTTGAAATTATGTTTCCCATTATGAACTCTTTTCTTGTTCAGTTTAGTGTTTCTCCTTTCTTGTAACATTGAACCATTACATGCATCATATTATCCTTTAGATAAAGAAATTTGTATTCTAAAAATTGATCAACTAATTGTTATCCTCATCTAGCAACTTAGAATCCAATTTGATCTTGCACTGGGTCCTTTCACAACATATCAACTCATGTGCTCTAAAGTTAAAGTATACCATCAAATGTCCTTTGACAAAGGGTGTCGTTTGCTTGGTCATCACTCTACTGCCTTCCAAGTTCCTAGAGACCTTTGTAGTTCCCAACCTTCACTAGAGATTAATTCAGTAGCAGCATAGCTCTGTAACAATATGCAACAGGCATGAGATGCTAACTTTGATATTTTTGACATAAAGCTCACTAATAATGGCTTGTCAATAGTAAAATAATATGCCTGTGTAATTCATTTATCAGAATTTAATTCAACAAAAACTGGGTGTTTTCTTCTAAAGCCTTTTCCAAATTTTTAGAACAAATCCTAGCAAACTTATAGCTCAACGGACCCAGCAGAAGCCCTATTTTATTCTATTTGATTTAATAACTCACAAAAATGTTTAATGCTAAATGGTGGCATGATGTCGAAAAAGAGTCAACAATAGTAACTTAGCCATTGCTCAGACAGTAACATGATATACACATTCTGTTTCATCTTCTGATAATGTATTCCACTTCACCAGACATTTATGATTGAAGCTTGAATGATTCATCTAGACCAGCATAGATCCATCTTAAACTCGTATCTATTAAGCACCGAGAGGAATCCAATTTGTTGAGGTGTAAATTCTTTTTATCTGAAAGTTTTTACACATCAAGAAAAAATTTACATTCAAGAAATTGGATCTCTCTCGGTGCTTAATAGATCCGGGTTTAAGATGGATCTATGTTGGTTTTAATTTTTTTTTTCCTGAGCCGACATGAATTTTTTAATTACTTTTTATTTTTTATCAGTTATATTGAAATTTTTAATTACTTTTTTGGGGGAATGTTACGTTATGTAACTTGACAAACGTAACAACATCTCTCCCATACTGGATGTAAGCACCTCACTACTCTCAGTGCGATAACAAAAGATTAACTTGTCCTCTGAGTTCCAAAAAAAATATTAACATGTCTCTTATTTTACCTCTTCTTCATTTCCTACTCTCACTTGAATAGAAAAAGAAGCAAATTTTAGCTAAAAAATATCAATGCATATTACATTCTTCCTTTTGCTGCCGCCTTCTTCATTTTGAGTTCTTTCTTTAACACATTTCAAGTGAGAAGCAAATTTAAACAAAATTCTGTGGCTGTCTTCTCAAATATTCAAGATCAATAGCAACTAATTGTAATTGATTATATTACATCAAATTATAATAGTTGCACAAACCAAAGGTTTCTATTCTTTATCAATTCAAATACTAATAAATAATAATAATCTAATTTAAGGTCACAAGCCTAGCTTAATGCCAAATTGGCATATGACACCCCTTGTTTGTGGGACAAGGAACTCTCTCCATGCAACACTTTCACTTCTTAGTCTATAGAGGTGTACATGCCCTACCCCCTCCAGATTCAAACATGTGGCCTCACAAGAGGAAACAGATGTTTTTGACCATTAGACTCACTCAGGCTGTAATTGTCATCAAGGCTAGAAAACAAAACTCAAAGTTTTTTCATCTTTCTAACAGCAGAAAACAACAGAAGTTTGGACCTATTAGTATTTCCAAAAGAACAAGCCATATATTGCTTTGTATTTCACCTTTTTCTGCCAACTGAATTTAAATTACCTTCCAATCTGTTTCTAACTCCTCCATCCAGAATTCCATCGTTTGAGGATTCAATTTTCAAAATGTTTTGACCATCACGCACTGAAATCTCTAAAAGCAAGAATATAATCTATTTATAACTTTTTCCTTTTTGCCTGAAATACTCAAATTGGAGTACAAGTGCAGAGCCATCTTTGGAACGATGTAACATATGCATATCAAGGAAAGAACGTAATGATTTTTGGTGACAGGCATTTTTAGTCAACAATGATTCCTACATTAATAATTTAATTCCCAAAGGTTGACATTTCTCTTTTACAGAAAACTGCATTGGCCCTCATAGAAATACATATGTGAGCTGCAGCTTGTGCACATAACGAACACATCGATCATTTAAGAAAGTATGCTTACTGGGTTTGGCCTTAATATATACCAAGTGTGTAATCTAATCTGTCCATCCATTGAATATATGAGCTGCTATGCCAAAGTAATTCTATATTGTGAATGTTATGTGATACTGATAATATTTGATATACCACAAGTAACCCTGGCAGATGTACAAGTTTGCATGCAAAGCCCTAAAATTGAAGAGGCCTATATATTGACAGTTCTATGTCACATGCAAGGGAGTGAGCCAACCTACAACTGGTAAATATGGCGTTCAGCTTCAATCCTATTGGGAACTAGCATCACATACTTCTGATAAAATGGAACTGTGGACCACCATCTCTGCTGCATGTTGAGCAGATGCAAAGTTCAAGACTTCACCTTAGTCGCAGACAAAAGTAGTGGCCTGTTGCTATCATATTTTTCTCAAGTTAGGCTGAAAACCTTTACTTTTTGCACTGAGAAAAGCAAGGTGCTCTACAACCCAGTATGATAGAAATATTGTCACATATGTGGGTATTAGGGTAATGCTTACATGTCAACTTTAAAAAACAATACTTATAACAAATAATAGTGATATTATATGTTATTCAAATTTAGATATAATTAGAAATAAAAATATCTATATATATGTATGAAAGAGACAGATTTGATATGTATACCAAATATAAAAAGATAAAGGAGACGTCCAGATTTACACAAAAATAGAAATACTATAAATGAAATATGATATTTACATAAAAATATTATTGTACCTCTCTTCATTTATGCTTATTCCTAGATTCATCTTAAATGATCAAAATATTTACACCTCAAGAGATTTGATCTTTGTCAGTACTTGATAGATCCAGAGTTAAGGTGGATATAAGCTGGTTCAGCTCAGTACTGAAGTAGATATCCACATGAATCTGTCAATTGGGTCTAGCCTAGGCGGTTGAGAGGAATGTTATCCTCCCCACCCAGGATCAATTCCCGCAAGTGAGATGTTCAGTTCATAATGAGTATTGTTGTTTGTAAAATCTAGTTTACCCTAGGACCATTCTTGGAATGAGGGGAAGTGCCCAGTAGCTTTTCCCATGATATGTATTTCATGGAATATCCACAGCAATCAGGCTAAATGTTAGCACTGATGAAAAAGAACAATCTGATATTGAGCATTATAAATGGAATTCACTATTGACATAATTGGCAAAGGAGTTTTCATTTGACGGTTTCCACTAATACTTTTATCAGAGCCAACAATTGGTCTTAAATGAAATCATTAAAAAGTACCTAACAGTATAAATGGCAGTGGAGATGAAATGATAACCCACTGTTTGAAAACTTTCTTGTCGACTATAAATCCTTTCAGTACTAAATCTATGTCCTATTAACAGCAAACCAATGGAAACTAATCAAGGATAATGTAAATCACGGCTGAAAGAAATGTTTTAGACACTCCACCTTCAGAAAACACAATGAGGTTTTACTTTGGATAAGAAGATCTTTTGGGAAAATTTTAGTGTGAAGTAAATTTTCAGAGGAAGACAACACATTCTTGCCCAAAAAAAAAGGAGACAATATTTGCAGTAACAGGATGAAAAGCTATCACTGCAGAGGCTAAGCAATCTAATCAACATTTCAAAATTCCATAACTGCTCACTTGGAGACGACCTTTGCTAAAATGAAACATATAAAACACTTGAAACAAAGCAAGAAATATAATTGCATACCTGTCGTTGCTGCGCATCTTGAGGTGGTGGCCGAAAAAGAGGAGAAGATTGCAGGCCTTGAATCCACTTTTGCTTTGATATGGACATCATCAATCAAACCCCTTCAAGGAACCTGCCCTTTTATCTACCGTTGCTTCCAAGAAAGATGCTTAGCGATTATTCAAAACGCCTTGACCCCGAATGTTCTCTAATTTTGTTGTCTAATCAATCGGAAAAACTTCATTTTCAGAAATACCGGTCCCTTTTGGGTCTATGTCGACACAAATTCTAGGCATCGAGTCTCCAAATGAACTTGTCTAATTAACACCGATGGACTAAAAGTACAGAAACACACTTGAACTGTCATGAATACTTTTAACAGCCATTAATGTTAACAAGATGCTGCAAGAGCAAGAACGAGACGTTCTTGACAAAAATATCCTCAAATGCTGTCAAATTTCTCCGAATAAAAGGCTGGAGAAAGCATCACAACTACCAAATTCAAATTTGACAGGATCCTGACGCAAACAACAAGAAAAACAAAGAAGTACGATATAAGCATGAGTTTAGCCGTTCAAAACGCCCGAAACGAAACATCCTCTGTACATCGAGAAAAGAATTACGCAGTCCAAAACGAATAGAAATACTGTTTGTCCTTTTAAATAGGTAGAATTTCAACTGTTCAAGACGACAGGAATAACTTGAAAATCAAAATCGAATTCAGCCGTTCACAATGTCCGCATATACAAAAAAAGCGTCGCCTTCGCAGCATTTAAGATAAATCGCTGTAACATCCACTTCCGCTCTGCTTTAGGAGCCTGCTAAAGCATTTCGTCCTGTTCAAAGCTTCAACATACCTTAAATTCCGAAGCCCACGGGCGTTTTCAGCCCAGCGAAGCTCGCGAGGCGATGAATCGGGTGGCCTTCGATGATCTAAAGCTTTAAAAAATCGAGTCTTTGAAGGAATTCGCAGTATTCGACATCAGTTTGCGCCGCGAGCGAGGGTTTAAAGCTTCTCTTCATCTCGTTATTCGTTTGTGCTGTTTTTGTTTAGGATTTCTCTGGCTGTTCGTCGTGCTCCGTCCGACATGGCACTTAGGGGCTGCTGAGCTGGATATGATATTTTCGGATGTATGTATGTATGCATGCCAAGTTGATGCCATGCACAATCCATCCATATATGCATCAGATGCATGCATACATGGCCGATGTATGATCAGGAATATTCCAAGAATCTGGACAAGTGGGGCCTTCAATAATTATCCGCGGAATGAAAACGGAGCTGAAATCAATTTCAAATTTCGGTGAAGTTAGGTAATGCAATAGATTGTAAAGTCGTTTTCTATCGTTTCGTAAACTTAATAGCAGGATGAGAAGGAATTGGAGAAGGTTGAGCCTCAGGTAAATTCAACTCATGATAAGTTTTTTTTTGGAACGCTTTTGTTGGCATAAAGATCGTCCTTCCTTTATATTTTGGTATAAATTAATTTTCATATTTGTCATAGAGAGGGAAGAAGAGTTTGTAATCATAGAAATTATATAAAAACTATAAAAAAAATATATTTCACTGTTATTATTTAATTAGAAGTCTAAACAAATTAGGAGAGTGGGTTCATTTGAAGTCGAGAAAAATGAACAAAGTGTTGAATATATACTCTAAATGGAACTTGAGCTCTTATGTTTAGAACAATATGAGACTAAATGCTTCATTAAAAGTTTATGACTTGCATTTATCTCTTCGTGTTTGCCTAAATAATAGAATAGTAAAATAAGAAGACCTAAATGGAGCTAAATCTACAATATTTCACAACTTTCTCCAAAGTAAATACACCAAGATTAGTTGCATGTGCTTTTCCCTTCTTGCCTAAATAATATAGTAGTAAAATAGGAAGACCTAAATGAAACTAGATTTATGAGTATCTAAAAACTTTCTCCAAAGTAAACACATCAAAATTAGTTGCATGTGCCTTTTCCTGTTGAGCATTGATTGTCACTGATGTCAACTAAAGATGATGTCAAGTGTTTGACCATCATCCAATGTCAAAGAGGATGCTAACTGATTCAGTATGAGTCATTGATATCAACACAAGTCAAAGTGGATACAGCAGTCCAGCAGAAATATGAAGAAACCACTTTGAGGAAGTATATTGGCAATCCAGCAAAAATATGAAGAAGCCACTTTGAGGAAGTCTATTGTGCATGATGAAGAAAGCTTGAACATTAGAAGCATATGCGCAAGAAGTGAAGGTGACAAATATGCAACTTTGGAGTATATCCAAAAGCATAAACATCTGAAGAGGACAAGAAGCTTATATGTGCAAGATGACTTAACAGACATGGATGTCAATCTAAAAAATTATATCTAGCTACTGCATCCATTCTATCTGAAGATGTTTACAATGTCTTGAAGCTTATCTATAAGAAAAGATGTCAATCAAGGATGCATTAAGCATGCAATTTTGGAGTATATCTAATAGGTGTATTCATGCAGAAGATATCAAGGAGACAGTGTACATGAGCCAGTCTGAAGAAGTAAGATGACACTTCATACAAATCCAAAAGGATGCTCCATGATGATATAGTTCAACAAGGAACACAAGCAATGTACTCTACATTATGAAGTCCTTGTGCAGACATTGAGTCCACCAAGTCGTACTTTACCATGCCAGAAAATGCAAAGGAGTCAGTTGGACAATTATACAAGTGCCCAAACTGCCAAGAAGATGATTGGACCAGAGGGACAAGCAAGCTAGCAAGTCTATGTGTTGCTTGGTTGACAGTTGGAGTGCGCTGGAGGAAAGGAACAATAGATGGATGAACAATCTTGAAAGCGCACAAGCACAACAAATCAGAAGATACCTTCAAGTGGTGAGAAGTGCACAAGTTCCTAAATGGGTGCGGTCAGTTGAAGATCACAATGGACAAATACCACAGCCGACAAACAGCAAGTGCACAAGTCCCACAAGCATGAATAAGGCAGAGGTCAAAGTCCCACAAATGAAATGTAGGCTTGTGCCCAGTTTCCGTAAAGTTTCAATACAACAAAAGCGCATCACCCAAATGCAATGATGAGCATGGGTCACAAACTCACTAAGCAGAAGCCAAAGAATGCGCAGACTATGCAATTTGGTAATAACACAAGGGCGCATTACCCACAAGGGATGGTACAACAAACAACATTGAAACATCAAAGATCATGGACAAGGTGAAAGATTGTGCACATACGAGAATGCAATGATACATCTAAGAGCACAATGGTACATCATCAAGGTGCAAACTCCCACTAAGTTGTGGATCCTAAGGGCGCTTGATACATCAGAGATGACACAGCAATAGCACTGATGATGACACACGGCATATGCATGATCCGTGAAGTATGGAAGAAGAGATGCCACGACTGAATTGCGAACATACTATCCTTGCAGGACATATAAATGGAGATGCAAGTTGGAGAATGAAAAATGTGCATGGGAGCAAGTTGTGAAGCGAAAGAAGTAAGACTGCAAGTTTCAATTTGTTTTTTCGGGGCATCAAGGGGCTCGTGGACAAAACAAAATGATCAAGCGAAGAGCCAGATGCGCACATGTAGCAGAACGAAGTTTTGATGGTGCGCAGAATGATGTCGTAAATTTGTGACAATTGCGCAAACGTTGAAAGGAAGAAATACTAAAGAATGTGCAAGTGTTGTATATCTTGAAGGACAGTATCACAATTAGCACGTCGATAGTCACGGAAGTTGAAAAGACAGAAGCGCAAAGACAGAATCGATAGATATCAGATATTGCACGGATGTCTTGTTGATGAAAATGAAGTGAAGTGAAAGTGTGCGAAGTTGAAGATTACATATGATGCGCAACAATAGAACAATAGCAAATTCATACAGGTGCATCATGATGCAGATGATCTGAGACAAGTGCATTATACTGAATGGACCAATCATTTGATGCACAGGAGGTCGCAGATCGTATGAAGAACTGCAACACTTATTCAAAACTGACACATCATAAGGTGCGCAATTACCACTGTCACCGGTGCTTCGTTTCAATACAACATATCATTAATAGAAAGCACAATATCAGTTGATCTTTGCAGTCACATAAAGAAGAATGTTGAATCAGAAAGTGAAAATTGCAACATCAGTAGAGCACACAATTCATGAAGTAAGTCATCAGCAGAGGTATGAATTGAGAAGGTAGAGAAGTCAAGTGATGTATGCAGCGCAGTAACAGATAACCGTCTGCATAGGAAAGTTGCACACAGCATAATCATTATCAGAAGACATGAAGAAGTGCACAGAGTTGAAGAACAACAAGACAACAAAAAATATCAGACATCAGGGTGGTCGGATGGGGCAATGAGACAGGGATTTGGAGATTCCTTCAGGTTGGTGCCTGTAAACAACAAGGAGACATGGATTTGTATATTCCTTCAGGTTGAATCCTGTAAACAACAAGAAGACAGGGAGTTGCAGCTTCCTTTAGGTTGGTGCCTGCAAAACAAAGCGGAAGGGGGTCGGTGCCTCCTTCCAATTGGTGTTGGAGAAAACCCAAGGGGTTGGAGCCTCCTTCCAGTTGATGCTAGTAAACACAGGAAGTTGGTGATTCCTTGAATGTATTCTTTCGTACTATGAAGAAGCATTCCATGGTTTTCTCCTGTTTGGGTTTCCACGTGAAAATTATTTATGTTATGTGTTGATGATGTGGTGTATGTACATGCAAATGTTTATTTACTGATGCATAATTGATGATGAATGTTAAGTAAAGTTTAATCTGTTAAAGAAGGTAAAAATCTGTTAATAATTGTGATAATACTGATTCAACCCCCCTCACAGTATTAAATTGATTCCAACATTCCCTATTTGCCTAAATAGTATAGTAAAATGAGTATACCTAAATGGAACTAGATCTATGAGCATGTAACAACTTTCTCCAAAGTAAATACATCAAAATTTAGCTTGAGGAGGAGCTAGAGAAAGATGAGGACATAAGTGATATAAAAATACTATAGTAGAGGCCTATGAGAAAAAGAAGGGAAGAATGGACTTTGTTAACATTTGAGATTGAGAAAAAATGAACAATACACCACAGTGAATCTAAACTATGAATAGAACTTGATCTATCAATTGAAAAAGAGATTTGATGTCAAGTGTTCCATTGAAAGTCAACAAGTTCCATGTATGTCTCAATCGCCTAAATAATAGGGTAGTAAAACAAGAAGTCCTAGATGGGTCTAGATCTAAGGGTATTTAGCAAATTTCTCTAAAGTTAGTAAATTGAGGCTTCACTCAAGAAGACACTCCAGAAAGATGAGAAGAGAAAAGATACAAAAATAACAACAATGAACTTGGTTAGAGGCCTATGAGAAAACATGGGAATAGTAGTCTCTCTTAAATTTTGATCTCAAGAAGAAGTGAATAATACACAGTCGTAATGAAAGTGTACTCTAAGTGGTACTTGAGCTCTTCATTATAGAAGAGTTTTGACTCTGAGTGCTATAGTGAACTTGTGTCTCTTTCTATTTGCCTAATTTTTTAAGGTAGTAAGGCAAGAAATACTTAATGGATCTAGTTGTAAGGTATATAACTTCTTCCTTCGAAAATGAGTAATTTTTTTAATGATTACAATAACACAACATCATCAAGGGTTCATTCTGTTAGCTAGATTGGGGCATTGTTATTTCCCCCACCATGGTTCAAGTCTCCCCAATGGCATGTATGCCCTCATGGGTCACTTGCACTTATGCTTGTGCATAAGTTTGCAATTGGGGCCAAGTACAAGTCTCCACAAATTTGGTGGAATAGAATAACATATCCTCATAGTTACTTAAGCAAAGGTTTATGAATTAAGGGGATGCAGGTGAAGGCAGAGTCATCTTTGATCCAGGAGGAAATGTTATTAGAACTTATGCTTGGGGTCTCGACAAGTGAACAAATAATTTTGTAGAGTGGATGGCTCTATCCCAAGGAATAGAGTGCTTGTATGAACTTCAAGTGAAGGAATTCATAGTTTTTGGTGACTCTCGAATCGCCATTCAATCCATGAACAACCTGACTCACAGGGAAGTAGCATATAATAGCTTTCAAAAAAGAATTCTTTACTACTACTCCAATATATCTAGCATCAATTTTTATCACGTCAAAAGAGGACTTAATGCCAAGGTGGATCTCTTGGCCAACGTTGGAGCAAACCTTAAGGAGGGGGGGTTATCCCTTGACCGAAAACATACCACCTTCAAGTGGTGTTGCAACTTTCGAAAATCCATTTAATGTATTCAAAGCCCGAGAGAATGCGCTTGAAATGCGGAGGTCGAAGACAGGTATGTATTTCGCCAGATGGAAGGTTTGAGACTATCGCTGGCACGAATGGTTATGGACCCTTCTCTTCTCCATTAAATTTGCACATGCAATGCCGTACTGAGCAGCTGGGAAGTAGGTACGAAAATCACTGCAGAATGATGGCGTTTTCATTGCCAAGTATGCAGAGGGAGGATACATGGGAGATACAATTGCTATTTTCTCACCTTCTCCAGGTTGGACACATTGCATGCAGTGAGAGTAACCAGGATATCAAAGACATTGAGATGGCGGAGAAAGGTACTCTAAGGAAGAAAAGCTCGAACCCGAGCCACCCAAAGGAAGATGTTGGACTGAATTATGTTTCGCAAGAGATTAATGCCCTCAAAGAAGGAATGATGGATCTTCAGAAAATGATTTGGTGCATTTATGAAGTGGCTAAGGCTTGTTTGGAGAAATCTAAGTAGAATGGTTTAGACTTTGTGTTTTGAAACATGCCTGGAGGATGCAGAAAATGGATGTCGTGTTCAGATGGGAGAAGTGGAATATTTGAAGAGGACTGTGGTAAATACAGAACAAGTCCTGAGTGCAAAATTGGATGGGGTCAATAGGAAACTAGAGGACTTGTGCAGGGCTATTCAGAACATCAGTATGAACGATGTGGAACACCATGAGAGTTGGTTCAACCAGTTGAAGGAAATAATGGAAGCAGTGCAGGTTGACGTAAATGGACTCTACCCATGGAATCATGAAGGAGAGCGCGCAAAGGATTACCCCATGGACGATGCATCGGTCGCACAGCCAGAAATAAAAGAAGTAGATGTCCAAGAATGAAGTCTTTTTTCTCCCTTTAGTTTTAAGGCTTTAAATGTTTTTTTGCATAATTTTGGTTAGACAGCTTATAATAATTTATATAGTTAGAAGTAGGAGAACCAATTTTGTCAAATTTTGCAAAACTGCTAAACAATTGGAAATCTTAGTTGCTTTGTACTGCACTGAAACTTTGATTTTTGGTCTCTTGAATCTTCACTGCAGCCCTGGGGGCATATGTAATTTCCTCTTTTATATAATATAATCATTTTCTCGTTCTTGTTAAAAAAAGCAAAGGTTTATGAATTTAATGTTCCATCCAAATCGGTAGTGAACACACCACATTAGTATCACATTATGATGGGAGGAATCTTTTAAAAAAAACACCTTGGTCTTTGAAGAAAGAAAATTTCCAGGTCTCTACTGTTATCAATGATAAAAAGGGGCAACTCTATTATATTCATTCCATATTATTATATTATAACAACTTTCTTTATAAGCATAAAATATCAATGGGGTGTGTAGTTTGTTGAACATCATTCTTGGTATTTTGGTTTGGGATTCATATCCACAAGTAAGAGGTCTTGAGTTCTAACCTTTAAGTGGTGTCACTAGATCATGACAACTCCATTCATATGTATACAAGATTAACAACATGGGTCCCCTATTAAACACCCCACTCTAGTATTTTGGTGAATGACTCAAATACACATGCAAAAGGTCTTGAGTTTCAACCCTCAAGTGATCTTATTAGTTTGTGACAACTATGTTTACAAGAATAAAATATTAAGGACATGGATACCTTGTGGAACACCATGATCTAGTGTTTTGGTTAAGGATTAATATCCATAAGTAAAGGCTATTGAGTTCCAACCTTTAATTAGTATTGTTAAATTGTGACAAATATGTTCACACGAATACAAGATCAATGATGTGGATACCTTGTCAAACACCTTGGTATAAGGTGTTGATTAAGGATTCACGGCCTTGATTTCCAACCCTCAAGTAATGTTGCTAGATCCCAACAACTTTGTTCACATAAATAAAAGATAAATAACGTGGTCACTTTGTCAAACACTTTGGGTAGCTGTTTTGGTTAAGGACTCATATCCACAAGGAAAAGATCTTGATTTCCAACCCTCAAGCAATATTGCGAGATTGTGATAGCGTTTTTCATAAATAAAAGAGTAATGATGTGGTTGCTTATCGAGCACACTAATTTGGTGTTTTGGTTAAGGACTTGTGTCCATAAGTAAAATGCCTTGTGCTTTGTTCACATGAATAAAAGATTAATGATGTGGATTTTTTATTGAATGCCATAGTTTAGTATTTTGGTTAAAGACTTGTATCTATAAGTAAAATCTCTAAATTCTCAACCATTAAATGGTGCCACTAAATCATTACAAATTTGTTCACACTATAAAAAAAAATTAATGATTTAAATACTTTGTCAAACATTTTGGTCCAATATTGCTGCTAAAAATTTATATCTACAAATAAAAATTCTTGAATTCCAATTTTCAAACATTGGTTTTGTTAATTTACAACCACAAATTAATAAAACAAATATATTGAACACTTCAATTTAATGTTTTAAGTAGTCTCATTCATATTAAAAGAAACTTATATTCCAAAAAAAGTATATCTCCAACCTTTCAACAATTTTATTAAACTATAACAATTCCATTCCATTCATAAAAATAAAATAGTAATAACATAACACCTCCTTGAGAAACATCTCAATATAATGTTTTTTTAAACACATATTTAAAAATAATTTTCAATCTAATGTCTTTTTAAAACACATATTTAAAAAATAAAAAGTTTGAATTCTAAAATTACCATGCCTTAAGAAACATCTCAATCTAATGTTTTTTTCAAACACATATTTAAAAATTATTCTCAATCTAATGATTTTTTTTAAACACATATTTAAAAATAAAAAGTTTTGAATTCTAAAATTACCATGACTACTTACAAGACCCTAAAACATAGTCTAAGTTACAATATTTACAATTTTGATTTGAAGTCTTCTGATTGTAAAACTTAAAACATAGTCTAAGTTACAATAGTTACAATTTTGATTTGAAGTCTTCTGATTGTAAAACTTACCGAACTTTAACATTTGTTTTTAAAAATTGAGAATTTCATCTTTTGTCTTCCAGCCAACACGTACTCCACCAGGCTCACCATGTAGGCCCAATGTTTGATTAAAATTTTACACTACAATGACTTTGAGTTATCAAAAGTTAAGCTTTCATGTCGAAGTCCACTCCAAAGTGTAAAGTGTAATAGAGGTAAAATATTACTACTCATTTTCATTTTGATATGGAGGAAGAGGATTACTTTATTATTATATTTATAAAGAAAAAATAAATGTGAGTAACTTAAAATCTTTTATAATAATTAAATAGTTTTAAAATGTGACTTAAATTTAATTAACATTAATAGGAGATAGTTTCTATTTCGTCTATTTATAATTTGGACTATTAACTTACGACATAATAACATTATAATGTTAGTTATTCATTTTTTCAGGAACATATCTCTGGAACACATGTATAGGCATCATAATTAGTTGCCTGACAAACTTTCTAAGCAAGCTTTGTGTGGTGATTTTGGATTCTTAATCTGGGAAGAATTTCTCATTTCTCAGGTCCTAAATTCTGACTCTCTGAAATTTTTTGAGTAATTGTATGTATCAGGACTTTGTCTGATGTTTTTTGGGCCGATGTTATATTAAAGTTTTTGTAGACCTCTTATGTTTGGCTAGATGCTGCACTATAATGTTTTTTTTAGATACGATGGCATGTCTTTCTGCCACAACTCAGTTAAGTCTTCCTATAAACTTGATAATCATGTACCTTGTTGTTTTTTTTTTTTTCTTCTATCTATTCTGCTAGAAAAATAAAATAAAAATAAAAAATACATTGAAATGTTGAATTTTTTCACCCATAACAACGACATTTTAATATTAATTGTTAATCAAATTAATTATCATTTAGATTTTATATATGAAAAAATAAAATAATTATTTATTCTAATTTTAAAATATAAATTAATTATTAATTTTTTATTGAAAAGTTTAAATATATTTATTTATATTGATTTGACAAATAAAAAAATAAATAAAAATTAAAAATTAATATTATTTATAACTTATTGTATTCTTTTAACTTTCCCAACCAACACCTCAACTTACACAATATTCTTTTGACTTTCCCACCCAACACCTCAACTCACACACCCATACTATTTGCATGATTATGAAAAGGTCTTGACTTTCCCATCCAACACCTCAACTTACACCGAAATTTCACAAAGATTGGCACACTAATATGAAAACTAGATAAAATATATAATGACTTAGTAGTAAGTTTTATGTCATATCAATAAGTATTAATATTTGATTGGCTTGAAATTAGAATGAGGAGGATTTATAAAGATGAAATATATATTAATAAATTATTAAGTAATATTTCAAAAAAAGGTTGAGTATAAGCTTATGCTTTAATGACAATAGTGGTTAAACTATTCATTATGTTCTTGTGTTTGTGTTTGTTATTGAAAATTGCTCCATACAAATTTACTAATGTTTATTAAATACATTAAATATTGTTGTGGCTTACATCCTCTCGAACTTGTGTTTATGTAAAACATAAAAATTAACTTCACTATTAAGAAAATAATTTGGATTTTAAAGATAATATGATGTGTTAAATGTGAATTAACCACTAATATAATTTGACAAATTTATTATTACATAACAAAACAAATTAGTTACGACAGTTTTTATAAGCTAAATACTATTAAATTTGAGAAATTTTAAGTGATACAACTAAAAATGATTAACTTAAATGACTAATTTAATCTTGGGATAAAAATTACGACTAGATAACAACTATGTAAATACAAATTAGTAGTATGTCTTACTTATATGTATATCAAATTGAGTTTTAGTGGTGTAGTCCGCATGTGTATTTAGGTTACGAGTTAGGTCATAGTGGGTTAGGGTTAATTTAGATGGCTAATTTGTTAGGTGGTTAGTGGGTGGGTTATGATTTAGTACTGCTTTAGGCATTAGGGGGTTTAATGTGGGCTCTTAAAGTGTTATTAATTTGTAAAATTAATAAACACACACAGACACACATGATCTAGTTTATCATCATCATCATTGTCATCTAGGTTATCATTGGTGTTGTCGTTGTTGTCATTGTCATCATCATCGTTAGGATCATTGTCATTCATGTCATTGTCATCATCATTGTCATTGTCATTGTCATCATCATTGACATTGTCATTATCATCATCATCATCATCAAAGTTATCATCATAATCACATCATCATCATCATCATCAAAGTTATCATCATAATCACATCATCATCATCATTGCCATCATAATCACATTACATCATCAAATCATCATTGTCATATAATCACATCATCATCAAGATGATGATGATGACGATGACAATTTGCATGATCATCATCTACCCAGAGAGAACTCCACATAAACCTTTGAGCTCAAAGAAACCCCTTTCTTTATAACAAGACCAACGAGATACACTACGTCTGAGAAACCCTCACCGAAGTATTTATTTCCTCTTCCATCGCTCAGAAGTTGCAACATCTAGATCAAATGCATTATGGCATATGTCCGATGTCATGGGCTATTGCAATATTATCCATCGCCCTTGTCTCTTCTATGATCACCCATTGTGGGGATATATATATATATATATATGTATGTATGTCTGTATGTATGTATGTATGTATGTATGTATGTATGTATGTATATGTATATGTATATGTAGAGAGAGAGAGAGAGAGAGAGAGAGAGAGTACTAAACAAAACATAATAGAAGTAATTTTATTTACATTTTGAGGAGTTTTATTTTTGGCAGCAAAATTTGCCCCGAGAAGAAAATTGAATTAGATTTAGGACGTTTTTAATATAGATTTTTTTTATGTGTAGAGCTAGAGATCAAAATTTTAGGTGAAAAGAGTTTCAGTCTTTATTGAGATCGTTGATTTCTTGGGTAATAAATAGTGATCTAGGTGAATCCCCTAGTGATAGACTGAGAATTGGATGAATGCATCCATCGACTTTAAAAGTATTTTTTAAATTATGTGTTGGCTTTGATTTTATCGAAAGAAAAGAAGGATTGGGTAATGGCAAAGGCATTCGATCTCTGAGTCCCTCATTCTTCAGGAAAATTATGCAAGGAGCGAATGGATTGAGCATTGAGGAACTCAAGCTCAACCTCCACACTTAACAAAGAACATATTCAATAGTTATTTTCTTCCTTTTAATTGAAAATATATTTATTTTATTGAAACACATTGCTTAGGCTTTTTATCTAATTCTTAGCCTTTTTCTTAGATTTTCTCTTCTTTTTATGCTGTCATTCTTTTAGATTCAATTTTTTTTAGGATGTGCATAATATAAACTGTGTTTTACCCTAGATTCATATTCACAAAAAATTGCAACCATTTTGTTTAGTTTGTTTTTCTTTTATTAAAATTTTGTTGATGAAAACTCTCTTCAATTGAGATTCAATGAGTAGAATTCATGCAAGAGCATCATTTGAAATTGTATTTTTCATAATGTAACCAATTGTTACCGCAGACTTATTGCCGCACAATATTTTTATTTGGTTTACCTATTTGATGCCCATGCCATGACCATCCCATGCCATGATGCCATAATATATGAAACTATTTTCCAATGATAGGTAAATCTAGTATGATAATGATTATTCTTTGGTTAGCTTGAATAATAGGGGGATTATCCTTTGTTAGCTACTAACTATTCTCTAGTTAGCTTGAATAATAAGGGGGTTCTCCTTTTAGTTTGAAAACTATGAATAAATGGGGCTCCTCAAGTATTGCTTCAAAGTATTACTTTTATGCCCATAAAACCTCAAGGGCTATTGCTAATGGTGTAATATAAGGGCTCGGGTTCACTGAGTGATTTCTTAAATGTTGTATTAGTGAGTTTGAGTGCCATCCCCACTGAGTTCCTTATTTCCTATTACTACTATTATACATATTTTTAAAGAATGCAAGAGATTACAAAAAGTGGATTCCATGTATAACTCGATCATGAAATGACAATTCTACTTGGACTTGTGGGAAATAGAAATGCATAAATAGTTATGAGTTGACATTGCTTCCTTTTAGATATAGACCACTCCCAATCTATTTTATTTTCATTTGTTTACTAGTAAAAAAATCCATTCCATGAAATGTGAATGCTAAGTTGGATCATGTTGCTTATGGCTCGCTACTACGTGAGATCATAACTCAATTCCTAGTATGAATAGGGTTTTTTCTGAATGTCAAAGTGGACTCAAGTATACTAAACATATGATTGTTTCAATGGATAAAGCTAGTTTAGATGTTGGCAAGCGAAACTGGTGAAAAATTATTATTGGGGTGGCCAGATGGAAATGTGTGGATGAATAAGGGTGGTAAAATAACTGATAGTTCATCCCCTCCTTATTTATACACCTTATTATGCTTGGAACTGGATAAAATAAAGTGTTTTATGGTTTAGATCTGGGATGGATGCTATTAAGCTTGGCAAAGAAAATATTTACTAACTGTTGGGGAAGTTACTTCTTGGCATTGCAAATATTGTTGATTTATACGTTCCGACATGTTAATCTAACTCAATAGAATTCTTCCCCTTTTCTAGCTTCTTTTTGTTCTCTTTCCTCTCTATGTTGGCTAGATACAACTAGCTAAATCCAACGACTATTTGGTTCACTAGATGAATAAATGAAGTAGAATTAGGTATGCGTGGAGCTAGGTATAAATTGTAGGATCAATAAAGCTACAATGGATTATGAGAACTAGTGAACCGTAATGTACCCAAACTGATTGCAAGCACACTAACTCAAGATTTAAAAATTTAAAACACAGTGGATGGGCTAGATACAAAAGGACTAGCTAGTTTGACTAGAATTTCAAAAATAAAATGCCAAACACCTGCAAACTCTCCTAAATTCTCCCAAGAAGGGTTTCAAGGAATAATAAATCTCAATGACATTCTACAGTATCCTAAACAGACACCCAACTTCGATAGTTTCACCTTCTCTGGGTGCATCACGCTTGGGTAGACTCCTTTGGATAAACCAAAGGATTCAAGGCAATATCCCCGGGACTTGTGTGGAACCCAATGGCTTCTTGTGCATATATGGAAGTGGTTGTCTTGCAACTAACCCCAAATAGCTAAAACAACATTGAGAATATCAATTAGAAACAATTTGACTCAGTTTGGGAGACATGAAAAAAACTAGTTTTTAGGACACTAAAATAGAGGATTTCCAACTCAGCTCGAATGGACTCTAAGGGTTATGAAATTCATATATGATGGCTGATATGGGTTCAATAATATGTCTACTTATAGAATAAACTCACAAATTGAGAATTGGACTCATAGAAGTTAGTCTAATGTAAATTCTGGAAAAACTAGACAATTTTGGTACTATAACGAGCATAGGAACACAAATTCATTAAAATATAAAAAGATAGTGTTGAAGTAGATATTTCGACAGGGGTTCACTCCACACAATATCAACACAAACTCCCATAGATACCATCCCGGAAAGGGTTTAGCCTTTCCAACAACACTTGCAAAGCGAGTGAGGTCTCACCCGAGGCACCTAAGGGGGCTGTAGGAACCAAGCTTCCGCATGTATAAGAGGACATGCATCATTCACAGTTAATCACAACATAAATCTGAGATCGACATAGTTAACAATCACATCATAATATCATCATTGCATGCAAAGACATATTAATCAGGTCTACGCAGTAACCCATCATAAGAACATATTCAACAAATCCACAATACATATCATGACCGCGACATAACATATCCAATTATAACTATGACATAACACAAATAATCATAACTGTGAGAAAAAACAAAAGAGACAAAATCATGGTCGAAGCATTCCTTCTCATTAAAAGTGAACTTCATACATCAAATACAGAATCAACTGAAACACGTATTTGCAGAGCCAATCCTCAATAACTCAGATCAAAATACAAATATGCGAATCTGCAGATCAGAATGCAAGTTCAGATGCCAAGATCCAAAGATAATCCATGATGTCCAAAGGCTTACAATTCTACTTCTATTTATAGGCTCAATGACCATTACAAAATTGGTCCACTTCGCAAAGTGGCCATATCTTAACCACTAAGTCTAACTAACTCTACTCCGCTTTCTCTGCTTTGTCCACTTTACTTCCGCTTTATCCGCTTTGTTGCGCTCAACGTTTGGTCTTTTTCCCTTGTCGTTGTCCCCTTTGTCTCTAGTTGTACCAAAAATTCTACGACTTAGCCCTGTGCCAACAAACCCCCAACACAAACTTGTGTCTCGCCCTCGAGCCACTTCATTCGGATGCTTCTAGTGTGCTTAGATGTGTCTTGAACTCTTCGTATGCTGCTTTGATTTGGTCGATAGCTTCCCTCACTACAGCTTTGAGCATTGTGCATTCCTCAACCTTTTGCTCCGTCGGATGCTTGCTTTCTGACTACTGCACTCTCTCTAAATTTTCTTTGATCTGCGTCAATGTTGGCATAGCTTCGACTGCCAGCTGCTCCGCTTTTGACTGCAACTCGTCGAACTGCGTTGTTCTCCTATGTTGTCCGGTCCGCACCTTGTTGACCTAGTGATGCAATTCCTTAAGTTATGTTTCTTTAGTCATCTGCGCAAGTAGGGGCATCGCCTTAGAGAGCCCCTTAATGCCTCTAATTGCACCTCTGCCTCGCTGAGTTGCATGTTCAATCGATGCAACTGCTTGTCTTGCACAAGACTTCCCCAAAATTGTGAGACCTCATATGCTATGTGATGCGCCGCCTTCTCCAATTCTGCGATCTCCGTCACAACATCCTCAATAGTGTTCTTACTCGCTTCCACTTGCTCTGGTGGTGTCCTTAGCGTGACCCTTGTTTGCAATTCCTCGTTAACTTTTCTAATATACGCAATGACTACGGCTAGCTTTAATTCCTTGGCCTCCGTGACCATCTCTTGAGATATCTCTGGAGCATCTTCGCATGCCATAGAAATGGCATGTTCCATCCTCTTTCTATCATCCAATGCTCTCTCCTTGTCTTTCATTACTATCTCATTTTACGCACGGAGTTGTTCAATCTTCGTCTCGACACTTCTTTCTTGCCTCTTGTAATTTATCATCTGATTGTGTGTCGTTGCTTCGCGCTTGTAAATTTCTTCGCTAACCCCAATGTGGGTGCGATGTAGCATGAACATCGATAGCATATTGATATCGATACTTACAGTATCTATTCCGCGTAGGGCGACATAGAACTCTTCATTTCCTATAGTGATCACACCAGGTAGCACCTGTATGATACGTTGCTGAGTGCTAATATCAATTTCTTCGTGTCGTTGCTCATGCTGACTTTCCCCTGCAAGTCCTGGTTGTACCCTGGTCTCCATAACTGCGTTGCTCAACGTTTGTAGTAACTGCGATACTTGATGGAAGTAGTCTATCGCATGCTCGGTTAATTTGGATCTATTTTATTCCGCCACCATTGTCATTCTGTCTAGCAGCATGTTCATCTGTTCGTCAGGGATACCGACAATGGTACTCCCTTTTCCTCTATCCCTATTCTTCTTCCTTCTCACTTCTTTTCACTATGCTTCTAACTATGAATCTGTCGGAGTGTCGGTCAACCCACCCTGACTTTTGCCCATTTTTCCTCACTGGTCGTCCTCGCTTTCATCTTCATCCTCTGAGTCTTTTGTTTTCGTCTGTGTCTTTGGTATGTCTGTTAGCTTCCCATCCTCCGGATTCGACAATTGGTCATCGCCGACCAGGGTCTTCCATTCATTGGGCCACTCCTCTATGATGACTTCCAGCTCTTGTTCAGTTAGTTTATATTGCGTTGTCATCCACTGCTTGGTCGGGTCTGCACACGCTTAGATAAATATTGCTTGAGGCCCCACCGTGAGCCTCACAATCTGTCGATATTTTGTTGCCACGACCTCTGTCAATTGCGGAACATTTACTACTTGTGCGCACAACTCTTCTAAGTATATGTAAAATTGAATATTGATGTCGTGTTGCCTATCTTTGTTGTTCAATGCCCATAGATTTAGATATTGGGCCCCTCGACATACTCTGGCATACTCTGTTTCCATCCCTTGGTACTGCGGTGGCTCCATCCACGTGACCAAAGTGATTAATAGCAGGAGCCATGAGTAAGTGAAGGGATTACCCTTTTCCTATGTCGTGATTGCGTCCTCCATCAATTCATTCAATAGAAAGAGCGACCAATTCATCTGAACTCTAACCACACATTGCTCTGCTGATGCGATTACCCCTGATGTGCACTGGTTGGGGCGGTTTTTCCATACTATTTTAATAGCCATCAATTTGGATGTGATCCTGACAGCTCGATCATTGATTGTGTCGACTATGTACCCTCTGGTGTTTTTATCCACCCCATATTTAGCTTTCATCTTTGCAACTAACTTTTTGTTGTTGTCTTTTCCTTGGAAGTACTGTGATGGATCTACCCCCATCTTGGGAAATCCGGTAATCCGTGCAATCAGATCCACGTCAATATGGATATTTCTGTCGAGCCACAAATAATCCTCGTGCAGACAAACAAGAAAATTCTTGATGCATGTGTTAACCTCCGCGGAATGCCCAAAATGTGGCATGTGGATAATTGACAATAATCCTAATCGCTATAGTCCCAACGCCCGTGGAATTGGTTCCCTTATAATTGGGCCCCCATCCTCTTGAACTCTCTCCATGAATGTTTGCTAAGTGCAATCTGGATATGCTAACACATCATGGTTGTTGTATTGCAACTTTTGCAGCCGCTGCAACACTCCGTCGGTAATGTGGACACCCTCCGGTGTCACTAGTTCTACTATCATGTACTTGTTATTCTTCCCCAGTCTAATCAATGGATCCCCTTCTCTCCTCGATGGCACATAGCTTGGAATGTCCACTGCGGTTGGACCTTGCTGTGGCTTGGCCCTTCCTCTCGTTGTTGTTTCCTCTTCTCCTGCGGTGCTTGAAGTGCCCGCTTCTCCTCCTGTAGCTGCAGCTCTCATTGTGTTGCGGGTGGTCTTAGTTCTTCTTTCTGTATCCACCGGCCGATTGGTGCTTCTCTTCTTTTGAAATATCTGCATCGGTGTAGATGCAATCTTTGCTTGCTCTTCCACAATTGGTTCCCTTGCAGCAGGTGGCTCTTGTGTACTAGTGCTGGATATCACGTGGGCCATCGTAACTCTTCGACTACAATCCGCTTAGCTTCGCTCACTGGTTTCTGCAATACTCTTCACGTTCAACACTCACAATGCACAATGGGTCAGAATGTTTCCCTACGCGTCCTTTTATACCCATCGAATCGATTTGGACAATGATTACCCAAATCCGCCATTGATTTACCCAATCCTCCGTTGATTTACCCAATCCAGTGCAATGATGCGACATTAAATGCATCTCCATCCACTTGCGCCATCCTTCGCCACGTCTTAACTGCTTCATTTATTTCCCGGTATGACTAGTTCGCTCTTGCCTGGTGTCAACAGGTCCTAAACCTCATCGTTGTTTCATCGCAAGGAATATGGATTCCAACTTTGTCGCAGTTCCCTCGACTGATGTATGAAATCAAACATTGTCGCAGTGCCTGTTGACACAAACCTAGTCGACAAGGGTTCCTCACTCTGTCGACATCAAAACCACCACGATCTCCCTGAGTACCAGCCCAGACAGGTTTTATCCCATCTGGCAACACCTGTAGAGCAGATGAAGTCTCACCCGAGATGTTCGTGTTAGAAAAACAGGATCACAGAGCAATAACAATAAACAAAAATGCAAATATAATCACACACACATTACAAGAGAGACACAAAATATATCGTGGTTCACCCCAACTTGGGCTACGTCCACACTAAAGTTGCCAGTCCTTATTATTATTTCGTCCAGCAAAGTGAAGGGATACAACCTGCAGCACAACCGTTGCACTTCCTCTTCACTGTCTCACAGTCTCTCTTCTTGATCTCATAGATCTTTACAATGCATAAAACCTAATACATCAACCCTAGCCATGTTACAATATCTTTCTTTTATAAGGGAAATACAATGAGAAAATACCACGGGTTACCCAAAACCATGGGCCCGAAAACTGGTGGCGAAAACAGCCCCAAAAAGTTTTATCGGGGGCTACGCCCCCGAACCCCCAAACCCCCTTTCTCGGGGGCACTGGCCCCCACAGCCGACGGAGTGGACACTCCACCCCCCGCTAGGGTCATGCTGAGATCATAACCAAACCTGGGGTATGGACACGGCTACATAATAATATCTCTAAATCTGGAGATCAGGCTCCACAACCAACAATATCCCACTTGGAGACTGATCACAACAACTCCATCACTGCTACACTTGGACTTGGAAACTTTCTCCTTTTCACCTTCATGCTAGAAGGCCAATTGAAACCGAGCAGGAACTCAGTTTCTCTGTGGTCACTACCTTTGTGAACATGTCAGCAGGATTCTGGCTAGTGTGTATCTTTTCCAGCTTCAACAGTTCATCTTCCATAACAGAGCGTATGAAATGGTACTTGAGCTGTATATGTTTAGTCCTGGAATGGAATGCTGAGTTCTTTGCAAGATGAATGGCACTCTGGCCGTCACTATACAACCTGCTATCCTTCTGCTTCTTACCCAATTCCTCCATAAACCTCTGCAACCAAATCATCTCTTTACTAGCCTCTGTAACAACAACATACTCTGCTTTCGTTGTTGAAAGCGCAACAACCTTCTGCAGTTTCGAAATCCAACTTACTGTTGTTCCACCTACAGTAAACACATACCCTGTGGTGCTCCTCCTGCTATCCTTATCACTTGCCATATCTGCATCAACATATCCCTGTAGGACAATGTCTGAACCTCCAAAACATAATGCCTAAGTGGTAGTACCTCTCAAATACCTGAGAATCCATTGTACTACCTTCCAATGTTCTTTACCTGGATTGTTCATATATCTGCTCACAACTCCCACTGCTTGTGCAATATCTGGTCTTGTGCACACCATGGCATACATCAAGCTGTCAACTGCTGATTGATAGGGAATCTTGGACATGTAATCTGTCTCTTCCTGTGTCTTGGGACACATTTCCTTACTTAGACTAAAATGGCTGGCCAAAGGTGTACTAACTGGTTTTGCATTTTGCATTCTAAACCTTTCCAACACCTTTTGTATGTACTCACTATGAGACAATGCCAATTTGCGATTTTTTTCGTCTCTCGTTATTCTCATACCAAGGATTTGCTTTGCAGCACCCAAATCCTTAATCATCGCAAATGAATTAGCTAGCTTCCTTTTGAGTACATTATATCCTGCATGTTAGACCCTACAACAAGCATGTCATCCACATACAATAACAAGATAATATATCTTTCATTGTTTAGCTTCTTGAAATAAACACAGTGGTCAGAATGACATCTACTATAACCTTGTTCTGTCATAAACCTGTCAAATTTTAGATACCACTGCCTTGGAGCTTGCTTCAAGCCATACAAACTCTTTTTCAACCCACATACCAAGTTCTCTTTACCTTTGACCTCATACCCTTGTGGTTGCTGCATATATATCTCTTCCTCTAAATCCCCATGGAGAAAGGTTGTTTTTACATCTAACTGTTCAAGATGCAAATCTTCTACCGCCACTAGACTTAAGATAGTCCTAATTGAAGTCATCTTAACAACAGGAGAAAATATTTCATCAAAATCTATACCTTTCTTCTATGCAAACCCCTTTACAACAAGTCTCGCCTTGTACTGCTTCTTACCTCCTTCTTCTTTCAACCTGTAAATCCATTTGTTCTGCAATCCTCTTTTACCAGCAGGAAACTGAACCAGATCCCAAGTTTGGTTTCCTACCAATGAGTCCATCTCCTCATTCATGCCTTGCTCCCACTTCTTTCTAGTTTCCACCTGCATTGCTTCTTCATAACATTCTGGTTCACCAACATCAGTCATTAACAAATAATACATTGAAGGAGAGTATCGTTCAGGGAGTCTACTTAACATGGTAGATCTTCTTGCAGTTGTAGGAGTTTCAGGTACTTGTTGTTGTTCTTGATTTTCTGGCACCTTTGGAACTTCATTTTCTTGAATTTCATCAAGTACTGTGTACTCTATGTTTTCCTTTTCCTATTTCTTTCCCTGCAACTGATCTTTATACATGACCTTTTCATTGAATATGACATCTCTACTTATAATGATTTTGTGATTTTCATAATCCCATAAACGATAACCAAAATCATCAACCCCATATCCAATAAAGGTACATTTATTGGATTTAGCTTCAAGTTTTGTTCTATTTTCTTTATCAATATGGACAAATGCTTCACAACCAAACGTTCTCAGAAATTAGTAGTTTACCTTTTTATCTGCCCATGCCTCCTCTATAATACCACCATCCAAAGCACTTGAAGGTCCTTTTTTTATTAAATAAACAACAGTATTTACAGCATCCACCCAAAACTGTAAGGGCAACCTTGCATGCAGTCTCATACACCTTGCACGCTCCATGATCATTCTGTTCATCCTTTCTGACACACCATTTTCTTGTGGTGTTCCTGGGACTGTCTTCTCTCTACGAATCCCATGGTATGAATAGTAACTATCAAACTCCTTGCCACAGTACTCACCTCCATTATCAGATCTGAGACACTTCAACCTTTTTCCTGTCTCATTCTCAACCAAAGCTTTCCACTTCTTAAAAGTAGCAAACACATCAGATTTATGTCTAATGCAATAAACCCAAGTTTTCCTAGTTGCATCATCAATAAATGTAACATAATAATGAGAGCCACCAAGAGATTGTACCTGAGCCGGTCCCCATACATCTGTATGCACTAGCTCTAACTTTTCATTCTTCTTATGTTTCCAAACCCTGAGAAATCTGACTCTCTTCTGTTTTCCATAAACACAGTTCTCACAGAATTCCAAACTTACCTGCTTCAAATCTGGCAGCAACTTCCTTGAGTGGAGAATCTGCATCCCCTTCTCACTCATGTGGCCAAGCCTATGATGCCACAATGCTGTATCTGTTCTTGTGGAAGCTAAAGAGATAGAATGGTCAGTATTATGAGGACATAAATACAACGTACCTACCCTGTCTCCTTTTGCTATCACCATTGATCCTTTAGTGATCTTCCACCACTTTTCTCCAAATGTAGATAGACAGCTGCCATCTCCCAACTGCCCTGTTGAGATCAGATTTCTTTTCATAGCAGGAATATGCCTTACATCTTTCAACAACCAATCAGTTCCATTCTTAACTTTTATCCATACCTTACCCATTCCAACAATTTTACATGGCTCATCATCACCCAATAAAACATGTCCAAAATCGCTTGGAACATAATCATGAAAGTATTTCTTGTGGGCTGTAGCATGACATGAAGCCCCTGAATCTACTACCCAACAATCACTAGTATTATCTAATGCAAGAATCAAAGCATCTTGTAACACATCACCTGCTACATTTGCTTCCTAGGTAGTTTCCTTCTGTCCATCTCCTTTCTTCTTTAGAGATCTGCAGTCTTTCTTCAGATGTCCTTTCTTTCGACAGTTCCAACACTCTATTTTTCCCAGTCCGGACTTGGATCTTCCCCTTTTAGACTTGTCACGATTACCTTGGCTCTTTCCTCTCTCCTTTTTTCTTCCCCTGTTCTCCATGGTCAACGCATTACCTGACGTCTCATCTGTGCTTTTTCTTTGCATTTCCTTGCTAAGAATAACACCAATAACATCATCAAATTTCAAGGTGTTTGAACCAGAGACAGAGTTACTTATAGCCATGACCAAGCTATTCCAACTTTCTGGCAATGAACACAATATTAGAAGAGCCCTAACCTCATCATCGAAGTTCACACTTACAAAACTTAGTTGATTTGTAACCGTATTAAAATAATTTAAATGATCAGTAACAGATCCACCTTCAGACATCTTCATATTAAATAAACGCTTCATTAGAAATACCTTGTTGGAGACCGAGGGTTTTTCATACAGCTTAGCCAGTGCGCTCATCAAACCCTCCATTGTCGTTTCGTTTGAGATAATGAAAGCCACCGACGAAGCTAGGCTCAGTCGTATTGTTCCCAGAGCCTTTCTGTCAAGAACCTCCCATTCTTCGTCCTTCATGGCCGCTGGCTGCTTTGCTCTTCCTCCCAATGGTAGGAATAGATCCTTCTGGTACATATAGTCCTCCATTTGCATCTTCCATAACTAGAAGTTTTGGCCGTTAAACTTCTCGACCTTAAACTTTCCTTCTTCTGCCATTGCTCCCACTCGAACCAGAAACCCTAGCTTCCTGCGGGTTTATCTGTCAAATAGACCTTCGACTATGATACCAATTGTTAGAAAAACAGGATCACAGAGCAATAACAATAAACAAAAATGCAAAGATAATCACACACACATTACAAGAGAGACACAGATATATCATGGTTCACCCCAACTTGGGCTACGTCCACACTGAAGTTTCCAGTCCTTATTATTATTTCGTCCAGCAAAGTGAAGGGATACAACCTGCAGCACAACCGCTACACTTCCTCTTAATTGTCTCACAATCTCTCTTCACAGATCTTAGAGATCTTTACAATGCATAAAACCAAATACATCATTCACCCTAGCCATGTTACAATGTATTTCTTTTATAAGGGAAATACAATGGGAAAATACCACGGGTTACCCAAAACCATGGGCCCGAAAACTGGTGGCGAAAACGGCCCCCAAACCCCCTTTCTTGAGGGCCACCAGTTTTGGTTATGATCCCGGCACGACCTTAGGGGGGTCCGGGGGGCCAGCGCCCTCAAGAAAGGGGGTTTGGGGGCAGAGACCCCGAGAAACCGTCTACCGCTTGCTTCTTCATTGCTTTAGCTGCCGCATCTGTGGCGTTTGCGATGGCCTCAATAAGACGGGTCAGCTGCGCTTCCATTCCTGGGGCTGTACCACTTGTCATACCCTGCTCATATCGCCTCTTTGTTCTGGCCTCCTCAAACTGGCGTTCTGCTTCCTCATCAGTGGGTGTCCGCGACAACTCTTGATCTAAAGGCAGGTCCATCACTTGTACTAGATCAACTGGTGCATCCACTGGGGGACCCCTCTCTACTTCCTCCATACTGACCGGTTCTCTCCATTCGATGGGCCAATCATCAACAATGGCATTCAACTCTTCATCAGACAACTTGTATGGTGTTTGCAACCACTGCTTCTTCGGGTCGCGCTTGGACATGAATGGCGTGTGGGCCAATCACGAACTGGGAAATCTGTTGATATCTCGTTACGGCTGCCTCAAATAATCGTGGAACTTGCGCAACTTCCCTCTACAGCTCCTCCCAATAGACCCAGAACTGCACTGCGCAGTCTTTAAGCCGTTTAGTTTCTTTTACCCACCATAGGTTCTGGTAGCATGCGTCCTTACAAGCCGCTACTGCCGGCACTTCCATACCTTGATAACCATATGGCTCCATCCAAGCCACAAGCGCGATCAAAATCAACAACCAACTGTATGCAAATGACCGCTTCCCCACCTGGACTGACACTGCATCCTCTGTCAACTAGTTCAGTAAAAAGAGCGACCAGTTCATTTGTACCCCTTGCGCACACAGTTTGGTGCATGCAATGACCCCCGAGTTACCTTGGTTGGGTCGGTTATTCCTGACTACTTTACTAGCAAAAATCCTTGCCCCGATGCGCACCGCCTGATCATTGATGTTGTCAATGCGGTAGGCCCGTCCGTCTCGTTGTAAATCATAGCACTTCCTCAACGTCGTCGTGAGCATCTTATCATTATCTTTACCTCATAAATACTGCGAGGGGTCTAGCCCATCCGTAGGAAACCTCGTGATTTCTGAAATAAGGGCGACCGTTACTGCGACCGGTTTGTCCAGCCATAAAATCTCGCCATGGAAACAGGCCAAAAGCTGCTTTATGCAGGCATTTGCCTCAATCAACCGCCCAAAATGCATCATGTGTATCAAACGCAACAATCCTGCCCTATCCAACCCACGCGCCCAATCTTTCGGAATAAGGGGTACCGGGTTGCCTCCGACTGCGACCCTCTGCTCATATGGTTCCGTCGTAATGTCCCTAAGGCAAGCATATCATGGTCCTCATACTTCATCTACATCAGCACAAGCACAATGTCTATGGTACAAACCATTCCCTACGGTATCGCCAACATCCTTACTTGATGTCGTTGGTTCTTGGTAGGCTTCCTGGGTGGAACATTGGGCCGACAAGGAGGTACATACCCAGGGATATCCGCAGTAGATACCCCATTGTGAGCTGGTTCCACCACCCCTGAGCTCGATGGACCCACCTACACATGTGCGTCCGCCGACAACGGTACAGATGATTTGGTCTGTCGCTTGTTTGACACCGGGGAGCTAGATTGATGCCCTCCCCTCTGCTTTTTCGGTATTGATAATGACCTGACTGACATACTTGCAACTTCCTCCTCGATTGATACTGGGACAACTGGTGAGTCCCTTTCGCTCAAAATTTCAACCGTGACTTGTTCCCTTGGCATGTCGCACTAGTGCCCCGGAATGCTTAATGAGTGCTCAACCTTACTACACTTGACAACTTACTGCAACTCTGCTCTGCAACTCTAGCAAAACCTTGCTCATTTCAACTCGCTACTACTCAACTCAATTCACTCCTTGCACAATAGTGATTTTCGACTGCACTCGACCCCCTCTTATAGCACTAATTCAATATGTCCATCATCATGACCAAATCAATCTGATCACCATGACCACATCATGCATTAACTGCCCGAATCCGTCGTCGATCCTGTCAATCCAACGGTCGGATCCACCATAAATACGCGTCGCTTCAATGAGTGACGTCAGCTAACTGCATTTAACTGTCTGCATTTATTGGTGATTTGACTGTGTCGTGACCCTGCGGCTATAGCGGCATGGCTCCCTAACTATGATACAACCTCTCCTACTTGCTCATCTGTTCCCTCTGAGTGCGCCAATCGGCTATCCAGCAGCCTATTCATTTTTTTTTTTCATTTTTTTTAAAACTTTGCGTAGCGCCTTACGCATTGCGCAGCACTGAGCCTATCCTATAGGGCTTCAGTCGGCTACCATTCACTAGCTTTGGTAGCATCGCTCCATCTAACTATTGCAGCTGTACTGCACCTCCTGTAGTAATGAAAGTAATGAGGTATGGACCTAGCCAATGCATTTGTAACTTAACTGGATGCTTCATGAACTTGTTGTCATACAACAGCACCAAGTTGCCTCACTGAAAGTGTTTGTTTTTTATATGTCGATTGTGCCAAGCTTTTTGGCGATCCTTCTCGACGGACTGGTGAAAACTTGCGACAAAACGGTCTTCCTCAAGCTGTACCAATTGCGCTAGTCGTTCTTCTAATGCTGCTTTGTCATTCATGCCTGTCGCAACCGCTATGCGCAAACTCAGAACAATGTACTCCATAGGCATGACTGCCTCTTTCCCATACACCAATTTGAATGGTGTCTGTCCCGTCAATCTTTTACAAGTAGTGCAATATGCCCACAAGACTGCTGGAATTTTGAAATCCCAGTCATCGCGGTTCGCGTTACACACCTTTGTAAGCACATGTTCCAACACTTTGTTGGATGCCTCCACTGTTCCATTTGCTTGTGGATGATATGGGGTACTCTTCTTATGCTGTATCTGAAGCTCTTATGTCAATGCGCTAACTGTGCGATTGATGAAGTGACTCCCCTAGTCACTCCTCAATATCTTTGGGCATCGAAACCGAGTAACAATATTGTCAAACAAGAATCGCGCTGTTGTCACAGCGATGCAATCTACAACAGGTGCGGCCTTCGACCACCTTGTTAAATAATCTGTCGTTGTAATTATGTACCGTGCACCAGTTCGCTTTCCAAGTGGGTTGATTGGTCCCACGAAATCCACAGCCCATTTATCTGCCCTTGCTCATGAGGTAGGACGCATCGCCGCAAGAGCTCATCTGGTCCTAGTTTATAAAGCTGTCCGGTAATCAACTGGAAATCTGCGGTCTTAACCACCAACTGCTTCTTCTGACTTGTGGTAAACTCTGCTGGTGCGGTTCCCATCTCCAAGAACTGAATTATGTCTTCATAGTAGCCGTCATCCATCTCAACTCAGAATATTTTTCCATCTGGCAACCCATCTTCAATGTTTGTTGGTTCCTCACCTGTCTCAATTCGTGATAAATGATCTAGCCCCGCATTCAAGCAACCTGGCTTCACAATTACCTCAAAATAAAACTCCTGAAAGAGAAGGAGCCAACGACATATCTTCCCCCCCAACACAGGCTTATTAAACAGGTATTTCAAAGCAGAATGGTCTGTGAACATTTTGAAATGACCCCCCAACAGGTAATGCCTAAACTTCTGTAACGCATATACCATCTCCAAGCCTTCCCTCTCTGTAGTCGTATATTTTTTCTCCGTCGATGACAAATTTCGACTCGTGAAAGCAATCGGGTGGTCAAGATCTCCTTCTCCTGGTTGTGCAAGCACCACGCCTAGCGCAATCGATGATGCATCCATATGGACATGGAATTCCTTGCTCCAATCAGGGAATACCAGTATCGGTGCAGAAGCCATATTAGCCTTCAGCGTCTCGAAACTTACTTGACATTCTGGATTCCATAAGAATACCGCATCCTTCTTCAACAACCGCTCCATAGGAGCCGTGATCACAGTGTAACGACGGATAAACTTGTGGTAGTACCCCGTGTGCCCCAACGTCGCTCTCAACTACTTTACAGTTGTAGGCGGTGGCAAACTCAAAATCAGTGCAATCTTTGCTGGGTCAACCAACAATCCTTGCTTGCAAACAATGTGACCCAACAACATCCCAAATTGTGCACAGAAAATATACTTCTTCAAGTTCAGCACGATCTGATGCTGTCTACATCGCTCCAGCATCAGTCGCAGGTTTTCCAGATGGTCACTGATCAATCCATAAACTATCCAGTCATCCATATAGACTTGCAGAAACTTCTGAATAAAATATCTGAATGCAGCGACAACAACCCGGGAGAATATCGCAGGTGCGTTCTTTAGCCCAAATGGCATCACAGTATACTGAAAACAACCCCATTTAGTCACAAACATTTTCTTGTGGCGATCCTCTTTTGCGATCCTGATATGGTGATAGCTATAAAAGCCATCCGTGAAGGAATACATTTCTTGACCACCCACTCCTTCCAATACCTCATCAGTGAATGGCATCAAAACTGGATCATGCATACACGCATCATTCAACTTCCTCAGGTTGACACAAATCCGAACCTCACCTGCCTTCTTATCTTGCACCACCATGGGACTAATCCATTCTAATTCTTCGACTGGCTCAATTATTCTAGCATCCAACATTCTTTCAAGTTCAGCTTTGACCCTTTCCTTGTGTCGTGGATTCAGTCGATACGATCGCTGCCTTACTGGTTTTTCATTTGGCTTCAACGAAATCTTCATCTCTCCTAAATCCCCCAATATTCCCTTCATCTCGGAAAACTTCGTAGGAAATAAATCCTGGAATTCGTGCAACAGGTTTGTGACCTTTGCCATCATGTCTTCATCCCAGTAGTCCCCTACATTTGCAAACTTTGGGTTCTCCTGTGTCCCAATGTTGACCTTCCTAAGCTTCAAAAGTTGATTTATTGAATCTATTGGTACTTCAGGTGCTGTGACATCCCGACTTGCTTATGTTTATGGAATATTGGTATTCCGTGGGTCATCACCATCCTCCAGCCCTCTAGTAATATTATAGAAATCCATCATCAATTGCATCTGACAATGCACATGCGGATCCACGGGGTATGCAATTGGAACCACCTTCAGAACAACATCGCGGATGATCTATAGGGAATTATGAGCATCTGGATTGGCATCCGTGAAATTGAAGGTGTGAGTGAAGCAAACTGTCAACTCTTCCCAAGTGGTAATCTCTCTGCGCAACTCTGCTGAGGCATACCAAGATCGCGACATTTCATCCAAAGAGTGGACAAAGGCATGGATCCATTCATCCTTTGGCCGCGAGGCCCAAAAAGTCTGACATTCAATCAGATGACTTCTAGGGTCATTCCGCCCATCATACTTTCCAGTGTGGTATATTTCTGCGTCGCCAAAGCGAACCGTCATCAATATTCGACACTGCGACCATCCAGTAATCGACTTCTTATGGGTCTCCCACCAACGTGTTGGAGCAACCTTCAGCGCCTCTACCAACACCATAAACTGTTGTGGTTCTAACACCTTATCTTCAAATGCCACAAGAAATTCAACTAACTCGGGCAGTCCTTCGTATACTAGTAATTCAACAACCTTAGTCACGACACGGTACATCGACTGCATGATCAAACCACACTTTCTGAATGACACCTCATGCATGTGATTCTGCCAGTTCTCTAAAGCATCATCAGAGTCGGAAGACACGGAGCTAGAGATGCGCCGACTGAGTTAGTTGTCGGCAGTCGAATGGATGTAGTCTTCTGAAATGTTATATGCATGATCCCATCCTCTTACAACTTCATCCTTTACTAGTTCAACATATCTTCACCCTTCAGTCAGATCCAGCGGAGCTATAACTCTGAGGTCTTGATTTTCAAAGGTCATCACCCGCTTCTTGAAATTAATTACTTCCATACTGTCATGGGCCCATCCAATCCCCAACAATGCGGGATAGGAGCTTCCACCATCGACAACTTCAATAACATCAAAATCAACATAGGTTTTCATCCCCTCAATGTCCACGACAAGGCACGGAACTCTCCTGATTGGTGTTACCTTGGCCTGATTAGCCAGTTGCAGCTGCATGGGAGACCAGCTCAGTGTTGGGCTCCCCATCTTTTGCCATGTGTGGGCTTGTTAGAATATTGACATCTAAGCCTAGATCCAGAATGACTGAATCTACCTCGTAGTCCCCAATCTGGATATTCATGCGCATCTCTTTTCATGTCTTCTTCCTCTGTAAAGAGTTCACTACGGACTCTTTCCGTCCCTTGGCTAGTCGTTGCAACATACTCTCAATCTCGGCAAGAGGATCGGGATCGTTTTCCAGTGATAAGCAAATTTCAAAGAAGTTCTGCAAAGTACCGTACTGTCGCGATGGTCCTGCTACCAAACTTGAGTCAAAAGCAGTGGGCATGTCATAAGTGGTTGACTTACCAAGATAACTTCCTATCACATCACATGCTTCAAAGAATGTGTCTCGCTCAGCATCAATATCAAATTGCACCTTCTTCTTTACAACCAACTAGATTAGTGGACGGGAACCATCCTATCCTGTCGTTTCACCTCCGCGAGTGATAACAACAATGTCGACATCTTGCGCCCTTTGTTCTGCTGAAATCGTCGCAATAGTTGATCCCTGATTCTGGTTCGGCGATGGATTTGCAGGTTGATTCACATTCTGATTTGCATGACGATTCTGATTCTGACGCTGATTTTGGTTTTGCAACGGATGTTGATTCTGCAATTGGTTCTGATTCTGAAGCTAGTTCTGCAACTGGTTTGGATTCTGCAACTGCGGAACATTTCTTGCCTGCCATCTAGCGATCAGCTGTGGACATTTCTCAACAATGTGATCAATAGATAAACAATATGTACACTGTGCTTGCAACTGTGGGCAATCTCTCTGGTAGTGTCCCAATACTCCGCAATTATAACATTGCACAGGTCCACGACCTCATCCTCCTCCTCAACTAAATCCTCCACCTCATCCTCCTCAGAATCCCTCGCAAAATCCTCCTTATTGTTGATATTGCAGTTGATTAAATTGTTGTTGCGGTGGATTCAGTTGCTGCTGAACATACTGCGCGGGCTGATCATACTCTGGCTGCTACAGAGCCATCTCCATCTGATTATACTGCGGTTTTGGTACAAACTATTGTTGTGGTTGCGGTTGCGGTACAAATTGCATCTGTGGTTGAGGTGGCAGCTAGGCCACCTGTGGCTGCGGCTACGGTTGCTGTACCGCACGATGGTCATCTCCTTTTACGCAGTATGAGTCATACGATCTTTCCTGGAGTAAGTCATATGCGCGTAAATCCTTATCTTCATGCCCAACGGACCGACAGAATGTACAGTATAAATTCGTTGGCTTTGTGACCATCTTCTGCATGTATGCACATTCTTCATGTCGATGCCCATAAACTTGACAAATGCGGCACCATGGCATACCTCCGCCACTCAATGGGTTCGATGCTCCTGATAATATGTAGTTTCGGATATCTGGATAGTTATCCTTGGTATGTCCTTCTGCATGACATCGAGTACACCAAACTTCTTTATGGTGCTCTTTACCCTTCTTGAGGTCTTGCAATTGAATTGTCAGATTCACCAGTTGCGTTTGGATCTGAGACATGCCGACTGCATTCTCACCAACAGGTGAAGCTTCTAACTTCATCGCAATCTCTAGAGCCTCGCTCTATGTCACAATTTTCTGTTGCATTAACGGAAGTCTAGTATGAGTTAGTAATGTCGCAATGAACCATTTCTTATGCTGAATGTCGCTCATCTCAAAGCTGACTCTTGCCATTAGCATTTTAAACCTTTGGTCAAAATCCCAAACTCGTTTGGATATTGTTTGATCTCCTTCAAGTCTGTAATGTATTGCACTTCAGACTTCGATTTTCTAAACTCTTCAATTAATCCTTTTCTAACTTCATCCAATGTCTTCTTTGGACTTCCCGCAGGAACTTGTACAAATTTCATGAACCAATCAAGTGCACGACCCCGAAGAGTCATCACCAATTGACCTTTCTTGACATCATCATCCGTAATTTGTTTAACAGTCCACACAGCTTCACATAAGAACCAATATTGCTTTGGATCCTCAGTTCCATTTCCATGGAATAGAGGTAACTTTGCATCGTCGCCCGCCATCCTGGGCCTTCCTCCTACAGTTGCTGATCCTCTACTATTTGAGTGTTGTTGACACATCGGGCACAGTGGTGTCAAATTCGTGTTCCTTCCTGGTTGTAATGTAGTGCACGGAGGTGTGGGTACGTTACTGCTGGGGGTTGGTCTTTCCTCTGCCTCGAGCGTAGCCTGGTCGTCCTTGTTGGCACTGTGGGGTCACTTCGTCCAGTGTGGTCTTCCTTTGCGGTCTTGCATTTCGATCGCAGCAGGACCTTCCCCTGTCCTCTGCCTCTTTTCTTGTTGAAACCTTGCTCCTCCCCTCGTAAGACCACTTTCTTCCTCGGCTTCCCTCATAGTCTCATCGTAACTTTCACCCATCTACCCCGTGTCATTCCATTCCCCCCTATCTTCGTGGTACCCACAGCCTCCGCACACCAGGGCTTTACTACTCAAGGTTCATCTTCGGTATGCCCTTTTCACAGATGAGCATCTTAATGGACAATTGCAAAGACAATAGGAACCTACCTCTTGGTCCGTTGAAAAATTCCCTTTTAGCTTCGCTATAAGATTTCGTTGTATCAACCGCAAACTCGGTGATATAGCCCTCCAATATGCTGTCAAGCCAGACTTCAACAGCCCGTGATGCTCTGTTGTCTACCCCTTGCAAATCCTGGATCAATTCCACGGTCCAGGACGTTGGATCACCGCCTTGGAAATTTGTCTTATGAAAAGTCAATTGCGCTAACCACTCATACAAGATGATCGGGAATTCATAGAAAAAATACTCGTGTGGACTGTCGTGTATGTACCTTTCTAGCCACCAATCTGTCGTCAGTACAGGGTTCTGATTCTCTTTCTCAGCAAACTCTCGTAACTTTTGGTCGAACCAATCTTGAACTTTCGGTCTCGTCGGATGCCACAACATGTCCTCCCTTCTCTTCGCGGTAGGGTCCCAGCAACAGAACCATTTGTTGAAACAAAACCCAGTCGAAAGGGGTTCCTCACTCTGTCGACATCCAAACCACTGCGATCGCCCTGAGCACCAACCCAGACAGGTTTTATCCCATCCGGAAACACCTGCAGAGAAGATGAAGTCTCACCCGAGATGTTCGAGGGAGAGCTGACGGAACCACGTTTCCGCCGAATGAAGGAGGACCATGTACATCTACTTATCAACTTAGCGCAACATTATTCAACATATCTAACTATTCAACTTAGGAATTGAACATAATTGCATCATAATTCAACAGATCTCATTATCAGCAAAACCATTAATGCGCAAATAGATCTAACAGTATAACATCAAATGGAGTAGGGAAACATCGCATCATTCACATATTCATAGCGCAGATACATATCACATTCATAACAAGAAAACAGGAAAAGACACAATGATTCTGCTCAAGCTCCGTCATGTCATATTAACCTTCGCAACAAAATACAGATACATCAACATAGTTCTTCTGTTGCATACCTAGATTCAAAAGACCAAGATCAATATCCGATACCAAACATGCCGTATTCTTTTATCCAATCATGCTTATCCTCTAACACTTGGAATTCTACATCTATTTATAGGCTTGCGCCTTTACATTCATGGTCCACTTAGACAACTACCTAACTACTTTCTAACAAGATCTACAAAAGAATGACCCTAATCTGCACAATGTGAACCAAAATGACCAAAAAATACATAAAGTAATATAATTTTCGACTTGTGCGCGGTTTTCCTCCTTGCGCAACATCTTTGACCTTGCTAATACTGTGCAGCTAACTTATCCAAACTCGTCTTCCAACAGTGCCTTCGACATATTTGTGAACTCAAATATTGTCATTGTTTCATCAATCGAATCCCGAACTGTGCGGTGTACCTGTTTCGTTACGCTTTTTCCTTTCATCATCATCATTTTTTTTCAAGTCGACTTGTTATCTTCCTCAGTCGAGGTGCGTCGGGATAACCCGATAGGGATTTATCTAGCTCCCATTCACTAAGCTCATAAAAAATGTTGCATCCAACTTTTGCAATTGAACTATGCCCCCATCAGTAATAAAATTTATGACATATGGACCAAGCCAATGCATTTGGAGCTTACCTAGGTGTTTTGCAAACTTACTGTCGTACAGGAGTTGTTGGTTGTGGAGCCTGATCTTCCAGTCTCATAGATGATGTTGTTTCAGTCGTATTGTACCCCAGGTTTGGTTATGATCTCGACACGCACAATAGGGGGTCCGGGGGAGTGTTATGGGTTGTTTTTGTGCCAACAGATTGTGAGCCCATGGTTTTGGGTAACCTGTGGTATTTTCCCATTGTATTTCCCCTTTAAAAGAAAGACATTGTAATACGGCTAGGATTGATGCATTAGGTATTGTGTATTGTAAATATCTCTGAGATTGTGTTAGAAAGACGAATAGAGTGTGAAGAGGAAGTTGTAGCGGCTGTGCTGCAGGTTGTATCCCTTCACTTTGTTGGATGGTATAATAATAAGGACTGGAAATTTATGTGTGGACATAGCCCATCTTGGGTGAACTATGGTATATTGGTGTCTCTCTTGTAATGTGTCTGTGTGATTATATTTGCATTTTGTTTATTGTTATTGCTCTGCGATCCTGTTTTTCCAACATGAGTACAATGTCTTTGCTTTGAAAGTGCTTCTGCTTTACGTGGCGATCATGCCATGCCTTCTGTTGATATTTTTCCACTTGATGCTGAAATCCCGCGATGAAGCAATCTTCTTCTAGCTGTAGCAACTGCGCCAATATTTATTCAATTGCCCCGTCGTCGCTCATGCATGTCGCTGCTGCTATGCACAGACTGGGGACAATGTACTCCATAGGCATTACTACTTCTTGTCCATATGCCATCTTTAAGGGGGTATGGCCTGTCAATATTTTGCACGTTGTTCTATAGGCCCATAATACCGCAGGAATCTTCAAGTCCTAGTTGTCACGGTTTGTATTGCACACCTTAGTGAGTGTAATGTCCCCAGTTTGACCCCGTGGCATTAAATCGTAAATGATGTAATATTGTTATAAAATCATGGTGAGGAGCTCAAGACCAAGGCCCCGCCATCGATTTATTGATGCATATGGTTTGCGTGTTAGCCATGCACATTGGAATTCAAACATCATGTAAATATGCATTTTAATCAAATACCCACAACTAGCTATGCAATGCAACAAGATATGGGGGCATGATTTTACAAGGAATTGGGAGGGAAAACATTCAAACCCTTGGAGCCAATCAAGTCAATCCAAGTGTCAATGAGAGAACCCATCAAACCCTCAACTACCCATGTTGACTTTTGTACCCAATCATTCATTTCTCCCAAGAGTTGGTTGAGGTAGTTAATGCCTTGGGGAATGGGAGGTATGGCTGTCCAAATTCGAGTATGGGAAAGACACCCTACATGGGAAATCGGGTTTTTCTTCTTGGGCAAGAAAAGAACCATGAATTTCTCCCCAAGCCATTATCCATCAACCAGTCTCTCTCCCTCATGAGTTTGGAGCTACCTGGGCGTTTTCCAGCCATGTTTTGAGGTGTTTTCCTTGATCCTCAGCTGGGAGAAGGGCGTTTTTGTGTTGTATACCAGTGGGGAAGAAGGGGAATCTAATTGGGGTTCCATAGAGACCATTTGTGGCTGCCGAATGATTAGATACTTGGGGGAGAAATCATTTTCCTCCATGGGAATGTTTTACCCCATCCCACAATTCGCTTTGGATGAAACGATTGGGTAATCAACCATGGCCATCCTGTTGGTAAATCCATTGCCTTAGCTTGAGCTTGAGTGCAAGTATCCAGGGTTCAAGTGTAGCCTGATAAACCCAGTTGTGGACTGGCTTGGCTCAGATGAAATGGTTAATTGGCTATGTATGAGCTTGAATGCCCCCTTTTCCTTGTAAGAATCATGCCCAGCTCGAGGGTGGCAGTTGTGTTGAGAGAATTGATGAACACAATTGGCCTATGGCTGGGTGGAACGTTGCAGCGACATAGCTCGTTTCTTGGGCCATTTCACCATACAGATAAGTGTTTCTTTGCCTGTGTGTTTTACTTCTGCAATGTATTAATTTGATGACAGCTGATATGCTGTATGCATTAGTGACGTGTGTGGATAGTTTAATTACACTGTGCATGTTTGATTTGTTTGCATCTGCACACAAATGTTTTATTCATATGATTCTAATGAGTGGGATGAGATTATGTGAAAGACCAAACTTTGGCATCATGATCCCTTCCAGGAATTGGGTCCAGGGAGGAGGGTACATTATAGTGAGCATATGCTCCAGAATATTTTTCAGCGCTTCAACTACTCCATTCGCCTGTGGGTGGTATGGGGTACTTCTTCTACGCTGAATATGAAACTCCTCAGTCATTGCTTTGATGGTCTGATTTACGAAATGCGTACCTTGGTCGCTCATCAATATTTTTGGACACCCAAACCTGGTGACCACATTGTCGAAAAGAAATCTTGTTTTTGTCGCAGCTGTGCAATCTTTCACTGGTGCTGCTTAGACCCATCTTGTTGGGTAGTTTATTGCAGTAATGATGTACCTCGCACCCATACTCTTTCCTGGTGGGTTAATGGGTCCCACAAAGTCTACTTCCCATTTGTCAAAAGTTTGTAATGTCAACTGGGGCACCAATGGCATCTCATCCCATTGCGATGGTTTCCCTGTCCTCTGACATACGTCACAGCTCTTGGAGTAATATGTTGCGTCGCCATGCAATGTTGGCCACCATAATCCATCTCTAAGTCTCTTTCTGGTGGTTGTGTGCCCTCCATAATGACCTCATGTGATCCCACTGTGAGCCTCAGCCAACACTCTTTCTTTCTCATGTGGAAGGACATATCGATGCAGAATTTCATCTGGCCCCATCTTGTATAACTATCTCGCGATCATTTGGAAGTCAGCAACTCTGACGACTAATTGCTTCTTATGATTAGTGGTGAAATCTTAAGGTGCTCTTCCTGTGGCCAAAAGCTGGACAATATGTTTGTACTGGTCATCGACCATTTCAATGTGAAATAATTGCGCGTCGGGAAGAACTCTGTCGATGCTACTTGGTTCCTCGCCCAATTCAATCCTCGACAGACGGTCAGGTCCTGCATTCAATCATCCAGGATTTAAGATTATTTCAAATTCAAATTCCTGAAACAACAACAACCACCGACAGATATTCCCCCCCAACAAAGGCTTGTTGAGCAACTACTTCAGTGTTGAGTGGTCAGTAAACATCTTGAAGTGTCCTCCTGGAAGATAATGTCGGACCTTTTGCAATGCATATACCATCACCAATCCTTCTCTTTCTGTCGTTGTATAATTTTTCTCTGTAGTTGATAACTTCCGGATAACAAACGCGACAGGATGGTCGATCGACCCTTCTCCATGCTGGGCTAATATCACCCCCAGCGCAACTGACGAAGCATCTACGTGGACATGGAATTATTTATTCTAGTCGAGGAAGGCTAGTATTGGTGCTGCAACCATCTTTTCCTTCAATATGTCGAGGCTCTTCTGACACTCACCGTTCCATTCAAACTTCGCATCTTTCTTCAACAGCTTCTCCATGGGCCCAATAATCGCTGCATACCCCTTTATGAACTTTCTATAATATCCTATATGGCCCAATGTGGCCCTCTGACTGCTTTACTATCATAGGCGCTGGTAAGTCGACAATGATCGCGATCTTGGCTGGGTCGACCAAAATACCCTCCTTGCAGACAATATGTCCCAACAAGATACCAAATGATGCACAAATGACACACTTCTTTAAATTCAAAGAGATCTGATGCTGTCGACATATTTCAAGCATCATCCAGAGGCTCTCAACATGGTCTTTAACCAATCTGTACACAGTCCAATCATCCATATACACTGCCAAGAACTTGTGAATAAAATCTTTGAAAGAAGCGACAACTAATCTTGAGAAAATTGCAGGGGCATTCTTGAGACCGAATGCAATTACTGTGTATAAATAGCAGCCCCACTCTGTTACAAAGGTGGTTTTGTGTTGATATTCTTTTGCAATCTTGATATGGTGATATCCTGAGAACCCATCTATGAATGAATATATCTCCTATCCTCCAACACCTTCAAGTACTTCATCGGTAAAGGGTGCGGGGAATGGATCATGAAGGCATGCATCATTCAACTTCCTTAAGTCGACACCGATCCAGATTTTGCCATTCTTCTTTTCCTGGATGACCATTGGGCTGATCCATTCTGACTCTTCGACAGGTTCAATGATCCTTGCATTCAACATCCTCTCTAACTCATTCTTCACTCGTTCTTTGTATCTGGGATTCAATATATACTGTCGCTGCTTCACTGGCTTAGAATCGGGTTTAAGGGGGATCTTCATCTCGCCCAAGTCCCAAAAAATGCCCTTCATCTCAGAAAAATTCGTCGGGAACAAATCTTGAAATTCATGCAACAAGTCGGTGACCTTCCTGATTGTTGTGTCATCCCAATAGTCTCCAATACTGGCAAACTTTGGATTCTCCAATGACCCAATATTTACTTTCTAAATTTTCAATGGTTTCTTGAATCTGTCGATTGGCATATCAGTTGCTTCAACATTGCGACTTCCTTTTGATTCTGGGACATAGACAGCTCTAGTATATTCGTTGTCGTCAGGTGCTCCTGAAACGTTGTAACATTCCATCAGCATATTTGGTGTTGTAGTCTATTGCGGTCCCATTGGTCTTTCGGTCGAAACTGTCTGAAATATATTTTCGCGGATTACCTCCAGCGCGCCATCAATTAGAGGATTCTCATCGATGAAACTGAATGTGCGATTGAAGCTAATGGTTAGATCCTCCCACGTGGTTGTTCCTCGTCTTAGCTCTACTGAGACGTACCAGCTCCGTGGTACTTCGTCTAACATGTGGATGAATGCTTGAACCCATTATTGCTTTGGCCTCACCCCCTATATAGCCTGACATTTTCCCAGATGATCCATTGGATCCGTCCTTCCATCATACTTCTTTCCTTGGTAGCAATCATTTTCCCCAAATCTTACTTCCATTAATCGTCGACATTGCTGCAAGTTTTTTATTGACCACTTGTGCACACCCCGCCACCTCAGTGGAGTGGACTTCAATGCTTCATCTAATGCTAGCAAGTGATGTGGCTCTAAAACTTTGTATTCAAACTCATTGATGAATATTTCCAGGTTATGAATTCCTTCGTATGTTGGTATATCACGTACGTCTCTCGCGACCCATTTCAGTGATTGAGTGATCCACGCACACTTCCTGAATGATACCTCATGCAACTGATTTTTCCAATTCTCTAGAGCCTCGTCGGAGTCTGATGACGTTGAACTTATACTTTGCCACCCCAATTATCCATCGACAATGGGATTGACGTAATATTCTGAGATATTATAGATGTTGTCCCATCCTCTAGTGAGCTCATTTCTCATTGGTTCAACATACCTCTTTCCTTCAAGTCGATGAAGTGGAGCAATGACCCTCATGTCGCAGCTCTCAAAAGACATCATTATTTTCTTGAAATTGATAACTGCCTGATTTTCCATCGCTCAATCTATCCCCAACAGCGCAGGATATGGATTGGTGTTATTAATGATCTCTATGACGTCAAAATATGCATATGTATTCAATCCTTCTACCTCGACTGGTATTTGAGGCAACCAACTGATTGGTGTAACTTTGATCTGGTTTTCTAAACGAAGCTGCATAGGGGACCATACTAGCTGTGGTTTCCCCATTGCTTCCCATGTTTGCTTGGTTAGGATATTCACATCGGATCCTAGATTTAGAATGATGGAATCCATATCATATGCACCGATCTTGGCATTCATACTCATCTCCCTTCATGTTTTCTTCCTATACAAATGGTTGACTGCACGATCCTGTCGCCCCTCTTCTTGTCGATACAAGAAGCAAGCTATCTATGCTAATGCTTCCTGATCCTTTTGCTAATGTTAGACAACTTTCTAGAAAACTTTTCAAAGTATTGATCTTTCCTGGTGACTTCCGCGACATCGTCGGGTAAAAAATTTGCGGCATCCCATAGACAGGTTATTTGTGGACTACAGGTGTCGATTGAACATTATTCTTTATTATAGCATATCGTGCTTCCCAAAAAGTTTCTTTCTTTGCTTCGAAATAAAATCGTACTTGTTTCTGGATCGCGGGCCAAACATTTGGTGGTAGCCTATCTTCTCTTGTTGTAGCTCCTCCTCTGTTTACTACTGCAACATTTAGTAGTTGACTTCTTACCTCCATTGAGATCTTTTGCAAGTTTTGAGTTGGATTCAGATTCTAGTTTAGGTTCGGGTTCAGTTGCGGTTGTGGTGCATTCTTAGTCTGCCACTTTGCGATTAGTTGGGGACAATCTTCGACAATGTGATCAGCTGCGCTGCAATAGGTACACTGCAGGGTTGGATTTGGGAAATCCCTCTGATAGTGTATGATCTGACTACAATTATAGCATGTGATCGGTCCTTGACCTCGACCAAAGGTTCCTCCGCGACCAAAACCTTCACCACAACCACCACGATATCCTCCTCTCTGTCCTCCTTGTTGTGGGTTGAACTGTGACTAATTGTACTGCGGTGGATTGTACTGTGGCTGATTATACTGCGGCTGATCATAATGTGGTTGATTATACTGTGACTGCACCTGATTATACTGCGACTACACTGGATATATTTCTGCCTACGGTTGCTCGTCTCCCTTCATGAAGTAAGTGTCAGTAGTCCTTTCTTGAAGCAAGTCATATGATCGAAAATATTTCTCATCATGACCGAAAAATCGATAGAAGTTAAAATACATATTAGTTGGCTTCGACACAACCTTCTGTAAATACACGCATTTCTCCGAGCGATGTCTTCTTGTTTGGAAAAATCGGCACCAAGTCATCCCTCCTTGGATGAGTGGATTTGGTGCACCAGACTGTAGATACTCGCGGAATTCAGAACACTGATCTTTATGATTCCCTTCGGACTTGCATCAACTACATCATACCTCTTTGCAAACTTCCTTTCCTTTCTTAATCTCCTGCAGCTGAATATTCAAGCTTACTAGCTGCGACTAGATCTGGCTCATACCAATCCCTGTTTCTCCAATCATTGAAGCTTCGAGCTTCATCGCAAGTTCCAAAGCCTCTGCCTGAGATAAGATCTTTTGCTGCATCAATGGCATCCGGATGTGCAGTATCAACCCTGCAATAAACCATTCCTTGTGTTGCACATCGCTCACCCCAAAACTTACTTTAGCCATTAGAGTTTTGAACCTCTGATCAAAATCCCATACCGACTCATTAGGGAATTGTTTTATCTCCTTCAATTTTGTGATGTACTACTATTTTGATTTAGGCTTCTTAAACTCGTCGATCAGCCCAACTCTGATTTCTGCTAAGGTCTTCTGCTGAAGTCCTGCATGTACTTGTATAAAATTCATATACCAATCCAGCGCACGACCTCTGAAGGTCGTCGCTAGTTGTCCCTTCTTAATAAATTCATCCTATACTTGTTTTATGTCCACACTGCTTCACACAAGAACTAATATTGCTCGGGATCCTCGGTCCCATTACCCTAAAAGAGAACAAAATTCACATCATCGCCCACCATCCTTGGTTTTCTACCAATGTTTGTATATCCGCTACTGTTACTGCTATTGTGACACGCAGGACAACCCTGTTAAGAGCTTGTGTTTCTTCCTCAAAAGTTTGGCAAAGTGCACGGGGTTGTGGGTACATTGTATCTTTGGGTCTGTCCTTCCTTAGGTTCAAGGGTATAATGGTCGTCCTATTCATCGTTGTAAGTTCGCTTAGTCCCTTGTGGCCCCACTTCACAGTCCTCCATTCCGATTGCACTAGGACTCTCTCTCTATATCTCAGTCCTCCTCTTCTTTTCCAGCCGAAACCTCGCCCCACTTCTCAGGTGGCCACAATCTTCCACAACTTCCCTCACAATTTCGTCGTAGCTCATTTCCATCTACCCCAAATCATTCTATCAGACCCGCATCTATACAGTACCCACATCCTCTGCACACGAGAGTTTTACTCATCGGAGTTCATATTCAATATTCCCTTTTCACAAATGAGCATTTTAATCCACAATGGTAACACCAATAGGTACCTTGTTCTGGGTTATTTAAAGAATTTCCTTTCCGCATCACTGTACGATCTAACTATGTCGACAACAAACTTAGTAATGTACCCTCCCAAAATGCTATCTACCCAGACGTCGACAACCCTTGAAGATTTATTGTTAACGCCACTCAATTTCTGGATCAATTCTGGGGTCAAATGCTCTGGCTCGCCTCCTTGGAAATTATTCTTTTGAAAATTTAGGTTAGCCAACCATTCATACAATAGTATAGGAAACTCACAGAAAAATACCTCGTGGATATCAGTATAGATGTACTTCTGCAACCACTGTTATGTCGACCATCTAGGTTTCTTATTTTCTTCCTTAGCAAACTCTCACGTCTTTTTTTCGAACCACTCCTCGATCTTCGGCTTTGTCAGATGCCACAACATTTCCTCTTACTTTCACACTAGGGTCTCGACAACAAAACCATTTTTTGACACAGATATGTCCACAGGGGTTCACTCTGCACAATGTTAACAAATATCGACACAAACTCCCATAGATACGGGCCCGGAAAGGGTTTAGCCTTTCCAACAACACTTGCAAAGTGAGTGAGGCCTCACCTGAGGCACCTAAGGGGGCTGTAGGAACCAAGCTTCCGCAGGTATAAGAGGACATGCATCATTCACAGTTAATCACAGCATAACTCGGAGATCGACATAGTTAACAATCGCATCATAATATCATCATTGCATACAAAGACATATTAATTAGGTCTACATAGTAACCCATCATAGGAACATATTCAACAGATCTGTAATACATATCATGACCGCGACATAATAGATCCAATTATAACTATGACATAACACAAATAATCGTAACTGCGACATTACACAAAAGAGACAAAATCATGGTCGAAGCACTCCTTCTCATTAAAAGTGAACTTCATACATCAAATCCAGAACCAACTGAAACACATATCTGCAGAGCCAATCCTCAATAACTCAGATAAAAATACAAATATGCGAATCTGCAAATCAGAATTCAAGGTCAGATGCCAGTATCCAAAGATAATCTATGATGTCCTAAGGCTTACAATGCTACTTCTATTTATATTCTCAATGGCCGTTACAAAATTGGTCCACTTCGCAAAGTGGCCATATCTTAACCACTAAGTATAACTAACTCTACTTCACTTTCTTCGCTTTGTCCACTTTACTTCTGCTTTATCTGCTTTGTTGCGCTCCGTGATTGGTCCTTTTCCCTTGTCGCTGGTTGTACCAAAAATTCTGCGACTTAGCCCTGTTCCAATAGATAGTTTGCAGAACTGAAAGCCACATCAAAATATTGAACATCAGAGACTATATATTACATTACAAAGCTTCAAATATATCATAAATACACATAGGGTCGTTATCAACCTCCAAGAACATAAGCAAGATCAAATACTGTAGAAAGTGCTCCATTGGATGGAATCTTCAACACTGGACAAGATAGCTCTTGGATGGCACTGGAATGGATTTGCAAGTAACCTTACTGAGCAGGGTTGTATTCCTTAATCCTCATGATTTGATTGAATACACAAGTAGGATGCATAACAGTAGGGGCACATCTCCCAAGTCTTGAGAAGCTCAAAGCTCTCAATGCAAAAATAAAACTGGAAAAAGATGTGAGTGGGTGTGCCCTTCCTTATTTTATAAGTTGATTTGGATTCAATATGAAATGTATGTGGTCACTTGCCTCATCCAATGCACCCTCACTGACTAATTTTTGGACTGGCAGCTTTATCCTTCTTTTTCCTTGCTTTCTTGCCTTTCTATTTTAGTATGCTTTTCTTACTTTTCGAAACTCCTTCTTTTCTTTGAAGTTTCTTTCTTTCCTACTTTTCCATTGCTTTATTGATTTTATGCTACTTTCTACTTTTCCAGTGCTTTCCTGTTTTTATGTTGCTTTATGCTTTCTTGCTTTTATGCTGCATTTCAGCTTTTTAGTTGATTTATTGATTTTCTTTGCTTTTATTCCAATTTCCTTTTTGGAATACAACTCGTAGGGTCCACTAAAGATCCTATGTTGGCTCCTAGGCATCTTAAGCATTTCGATGTCCTCAAATATTTAATTAATAATTAAATACTTGAAACTATGGACTACAACCTTCTCCATGATTTAATTTAATTATTCTAAATAACCATAGATAAAATTAACTTCCTAACTAATTTATTTAATTTTCCACTAGGACCCATGGGGATATAATGGGATAGTGGTTTCTCTCTGGTGCTATCAAAATGGGGAAATTACAGTCTTCCCCTCCCAAAATTTGCTTGTCCTCAAGCAAATGAAAATATGGATGATGAAGCATTGGTACATTTTCCCACCAACTTCTGCAAGCATGCTTCATAAACCATGTGTACATCATCTCCGACAAAGATGACCCTTTTGACAAATTTTATTGGTCACCTTTTTCCATCAACTCGTGACTGAACTTGCTTTTGAAACACTCCATTGCAAATTATGTTGCAAAACATGGACTGAATTTGACCAAGGCATGCAAAAAAGACAAACTTCTCTTGTAGCAATTGGAATACGAATGATCATGCATGTGTAAAATTATATCCCCATGATCAATAGGATATGGGTTGTACATAAGGGATGCTTTAATGATATTTCCTGAAACATCACTATCATGCACCAAGAGATCATAAAGAAACATCAAAGCAAAATTGCATAATTGTTCATTAACCATTCTTGCTCCTAAAGTGGTAAAGAGTGTAGAAGATGAGCAAGTTGAATATGCTCTACCATGAGATGGTTGAATAAATCAACATAACCACATCCCGGGGGGAGCCATCCCAAAAACAACATGCATCAAACATATGTTATCATAGTTTTATTTTTAATGTACATAGAGTTTAATTATCACATGAAATACTAATTTTCAATTGCTTTATTGTAGCAGAAACAAAAAGAAAATGACACCCATTTAGTGCATAAGACGGGTTGACAAGGAAAAAAGGGTTTGATTGCAAAGTTTGTGAGTGCTTGTGGTTTGCTTTAGATTTCATAATTGGTGTGATGTTTATATCTTAATTAATTTAAAATCATACGTGGATGTTTTCTAACATGTGCTAAAATATGGTAAAGAGTCATGCGATCATTTGATTGACATTGAATTAAGTATGGGTTGTGAGTATATGTTGGGGTATCAAGGCTTAATTGAACAATTTGTAAGTAGCTATGTTGTTTTATGTAACTTATTTTTATAATTGATGGAACAATAAGAAACTCACAAGAAACAAAGTATGGAGTGGAGCCAACAAAGGATTTATTGACACATGACATGAGGAATGGTTTCTAAAATATGTGTGAAGTTTATGATTCACTTGTTGAACAAGTACACTTTTTCGTTTACGCAGTTATGTTTATTATATTATCTATAAATGTAGATATACTCATCATATTTTATTTTTATGCTTTCCAATGAAACATGAAAATATGGAATGAAATGAAGTCAATGAACAAAACATTTTAAATAAATCAAGAACAATATCCCCTGAAGGTGATGAAGATATGGGGCATGGAAGCAGCTTGAGTGACTACAACAGTTTGAGTGATGAATGATGATAATACATTTGAATGTTGTTATTGCAAGTTGTATATTTCAGAATTTGTATTGTGAAAAACAAACATTCTGTTAATTAATGTGGACATATCATCCCAATTGGATGAGGATAAGTAATCAATTTATAATTGTAACAAAATCAAAATGATGTTTTGATTATTGAGTACCTTTGTGTTGTCCCATATTTTGGATTCTTATTCATATATAATAAAATGGGTTTCTTCTTATTCTACAACATATGTTACCGTTACACGCACCGATGTTGGTACAATATAATATAACCACTGGCAAGTTTGCATTAAAATATATGCACCAATTCTTTGTAAATAAGTGTATGCATCGATGCATATGTAAAAAACGCACCAGTGCTGTTACAACATAATGTACGCATCGGTATGCATACATTAAAATATATGCACCAATTATTTTGGATTGTCTAATGTAGCAAAATGTTACATTATTGATTAAATATTTGAATGATTTACATTGTGATTATGAACAAAGGTGTGATCAACATGCTTATTGAAACACAATAACTAAAATATAAAAATTAATATTATTAAAAAATGATTTTTTGATGATTAATTTAAATGCTAAATATATGAATGATTTACATGGTTACAATGAACATATGTGTTATCAACTCAATATCCAAACATAATAAATACAATATAAAAATAAATATTATTATAACAAATATTTGATTCTTGAATGGTTAAGTGAAAATTTGTAAAAAAAAAAAAACTATATTTGCGTATCCGCTGCAGTGCCCCTCTATCCGGAAGGGAACCTAAGTTCTAGATTTTGAAATCAAGTTTTGTAACCAGCTCCTACGGAGTTGTTTTTCTTCATAATTATTTCAATAATAAATAAGTATCATTATATTTAGCAATTTTTTCTGTTTTGGTTTCATTATGCTAATTTTCTGCATAATTTTAGCGATTAGAAAATGTCTAGCAGCATAGTAATATGAATTTATTTTACTAAAAGAAATTCAACAATTTTCTATTTTGTGTATTTTAATTGACACACAGTGCACATACATATAGTAATTTTAACAACATACATATAATTGTAATTTCTTGCATAATACTCAGTATATTGAAATATAAATAATTTTCCTAACTACCAGTAAATACCTGGACCAATGTAGGTTGTAGATTGCCCCTGTAGACCCGTAGCTCCTTTGGTCCAAGCCTTAATAACCAAAAATAGATGATCCACCCTGCCGACCAGCTCTTATCATGCTGGCCCTAGGAAACCGACGGGTTTCCTAGCCCCCGAGCCCATAGACCGATAATCTCGAGAGCAACTTTCCTTATTACATTTCCATAGGTGCAGTTTTCCCCTTGAGTTTTCCACCTCCTCCTTGGAGTTTTCCCCCTCCTCCAAGCCTTGAGTTTTCCCCTTCCTCAGCTTCACCTCCAAAATCAGAGTTCTCCCAAAAGAAACCAACCCCTCTCTAATCCCCAAACTCTTCCCTATATACTATTTTCCTCCTTCACTTGCCTTTCGGTTTACTCCACCGCTCTCCATAAAAACCCTTGAGTCCCCAAAACATTAAATTGATTGCTTGTTTTACAATCCAATTCATAAATAAATATTATTTTTATAGTACTTCTTTTCTCGAGTAGTTCAATGGTATTAAGACTAGTTAAGTTGGATTCGATGGGTTGAATACACATCATTTAATGATTCTCAAAATATTCAATTTAGGACATTCATGAGGCGGTGGATTCAATATTAGTCTTATCCTCCATTTAATATGTTGAATAAAATAATAATTAAATACTATCATGTTGACCCTTTCAAATTTGAAGTCGTAGTTTGTTTTAATTATAAATATATATAAAAATCCAATCTCGGATCGGTTGTCTGACATGGCAGTAATTTATGAATATAAATTTAATTGAGTTTTATCTTAACCTTCCTAGCTCATTTAATAATTTAATAATACTCCTTTCTCGTTTCATAACAATCAATTAATTTAATAATTCAAACATGTTCACTTACCCACTTATGATTTCTTTCATTCCAATAAGGACACATTATCGTTATTAACATTATTTAAATAATGATAATAATAATAATAATAAATATTAATGGTCATTTAAGTACCTTAGCACTAATCTAACATACTTACATTGATAAACAAAGTACTCTTAAGGGTTTAATTAATCAATATTAACAATTATATAGTACACACTTCCAACATTAATGTTTATCTGCTATACTTCATATTTCCGATACCTTCACTTGATGAGACTTACAATTGGCGGCAAATATTTTAATTGTTCATTACAATGTTTACATATAAGACTAATTAACTTATTTTATACATAAGCAAATCGATCACCTATTACTTATGTCATTTACCCAAACCTTAACTGAGTTATCTATGGCAACTTATAACATTGTTAAATCCTGATAAGTATGTTGTAAACCGATACTATCGCATATGCACAAAATGTGCATGCGTGGCCAACGTATGCATAGGTCTGACAGGTATTATAAACATACATCATATTTCCTATGCTTAACAGCTAACTAATACTAATAATACTTCATGCAAACATAACAAGTATATTACATTTATCATAACATTACTACAACATCATCGGTTATCTTATCGGTTAACCTTTAAGATTTCATTTCATTATTTTTATGATTACATCAGTTCAATCAATCAAGTACAAGGAAATGTACCTACTACCACTACCTCAAGATCAAGGAATACCCAACCCTCGACAATACTAACTAACATATCCTCCCATCCTAACCTACATCCGCATCCTCCATATTCTTCCTCTGCTAGTACAAAAGTGGGTGCCAGCTATACTGACCTAACCACATAGAACCTGAGAGCAGTAGCATCGGCTAACTAGCGGACCTAGCCTCTCCTAGTAGGCATCTGACCATCGTCATCACAACAACTTGGGGAGTGTGTCTCAGCATGACCCTCCCATGACCCTAGGTATCATAGAAACATAGGGTGGGAAATACATCCATCCCTCTCAACATACCGGGTCTACACCCTTATCAAATCATACTTTGCTGCTATCGAGATTATCGGACCGTGTCATCGTATCATCAATTTTGGTTGCTAAGGTTTACTGCATGGACAAGTTCTTATCTCATATATTAGATCAAGTATCCGGCTATCCCATATCCCTTGTGTCCTGTACGTTAGTATTTCACAAAATACATATTTTATAACAAGCATTTCCATTCGATCGCCAATTGATCCATATCATCAACATCATTTTATTTCACGTCACAATTTTAGCTCATCACAGGTATGCATGACATATAACAATTCAATTAATTTCATCATAGGATGGCATCCACATACAACATCATATATTTCACATTCCATCAATGAAAACATTAAAACATATATTGTCATCATAAAAGCAATGAATCTCATGATAATCATAACCTATTAACCGCATGAACATAGTAACATCATAATATCGTAACATCATAGTCATAGTGACAGCAAAAAATAGTAATGACATAAACGTGGTAGCAACATATAATTGGGTCTAGTTGAGTCCAACAGATAATAAGAAAATAAAGTGCAATATGTCTCACGGATAAACCTATCTAGTTGAAATATGGGGCATTACATCCGCAACATGGAAAAATTCACCACAGAACCATACACAGTCTATATATTTCAACTAACAATTTCCGTTTATTATTTTCCAAGAAATGATGACTACTCAAATTTTAGCCACTGATGCTCTTTGGCATAATAAATGTATTGGTGCTCTATAAATATCAAAAGAACTAGTGTACTTTATTTCAAACATAAGCATTGGTGTTTTTATCCAAACTATATGCACTGGTGGTCATTGGGATAATGTAAACATTGCTGCTTATTGGTATAATATATGCACCGGTTATCTTTTAATACAAAATATGCAACAATGCATATATAATACAACATTAGCACTGGTGCATTTAAATATACAAGCATACCACAATTTTATAAAATATATGAGGCATCGATGCAGATGTGTAGGTTACACACACCGATGATGCTACAATATAATATAACTGTTGGCATGTTTGCATTAAAATATATGCACCAATTCTTTGTAAATGAGTGTATGCACCGGTGCATATGTAAAAACCGCACCGGTGTTGTTACAACATAATATATGCACCGGTATGCCTACATTAAAATATACGCAACACTCCATTAGCAATGAATCTATACATCGATGTGTATATATAAAACGCATTGGTTCCATTACAATATTATATAAGCACCGGTGTGTTTGTATTAAAATATATGCATCGATGCATTAACATTGAGTGTATGCATCGGAGCATTTTATTTATACAAGAAGCACTGATGCACAATATCAAATTATAGAGCACCAAAAAAAAATCACTAAAACGTCTAGCTTCCCATATTTTTTACTTATAATGAATATATGTTATAAACTCCATGAAAACCTTCGCTGCAAGAAATAGAGGGTGTAGCGGAGGTTTTTTGACAATTTTTGTCAATCTTGTAACACTAAAAACCTCCTCTATAACCCCTGCTACACACTGTTTCTCTTATAGTACAAGTGAGCATCTACATGTGGCCATCATGAAGGATGTTCCCCAAGCTGTCAAGACAACTCCAATGCCCTAAGAAATAGTGCCAATTAAGCACCCAACCAAGGGAAAACAACCATTAAGGAAGTTATCTCCTATGTGCCAATCCATAGGAGATAACTTACTTAATGGTTTTAATGGTTGATGACCAACCCGCAACTAGGTTTCCACCCTTTAGAGAGGGATCCAACCCTATCCCTCTCGATGGATTTGGATCCGGCATCATATCCTTTTTTGGGTGCAACATATAATGACTAAACCCTTTGGATATGGATGTTAAGACAAAAGAGCGAACCTATCCATCAAAATATGCATTTAACTTACCCTCGATACCAAGAGTACCTCCGATCAAATGTGAGAGGGATGCCATAGATTTAGACTCGAGCAGAATTTTGTTGTCTTGGGAGGTGAACCCCTAGGTCTCTGAACCATCCTAAAGGGGCTAGAACTAGATCTCTCTCTTCCCCCCACTATAGTATCATTTGAAAAATAATGGGAGGTAGAAACTATTGACTTACCACAAAAACCCAAAAACTCCACCCCATTGCACTTCTTGTCATCGTGATCAACATCAATCAAAGGAATAAATCTTCCTAGAGCAAACATTATCTTCATCACCCGTTTATGCCCCTAACTGACAACGAATTCCAACTATAAACAAAATGGAGACATCACCAATTAAAATAGCGTCATCTCCTCTCCCATTCTCATTCTCCAAATGCATATTAATATATTCATGCACCAAAATAGGCCCCTTTCCTTGAGTCTGTGAGAAATCTTCCATCTAGACTCCCTTATCCTCCAATTCCATCCTCCTCTACTCACATTTTCCCCTTCAAATCCTTTTTTTAAAATCCTGAGAGAAATCCTTCAAGATATTTCTATACAAATGACACCGAGAGTATCTAAATGGGACATTAATGTAGTTTAAAATCTATCAGTAGCTCTGAGTCCCTTTAATCTACTCTATAGACTCATACCAACCCGACTGTAGTTTAATTCAACCAATATCCTTACAACAACCTACAACCCTTCATTACAATATCTATATCCACCAAAAAACACTTACCAAGTTGATTTCCTATGGCACGAATAACTTCTTTTGTCCAAAACTCCATAGGTATCCCCATAACTTTATCCACACTGTGCTCATCATTGGCTTTGCTTTGGCATCAAATAGTGGGCTCCAAGGCCTTATTGCTAAGTAAGAGTTTCCCATAAATCATACCTCCTTAAGAACTAAAGTCGCATCCTTCATCATTCTAAATATGAAACCGAGCCATCCTTTGGCAAGCAAGTGGGTCATGGGGATATACCCCGCACTTGGTTCCCACACCTCCTCCATCTAAGAGAGAATGTTTGGTATCCCGACCCTCCTACCCATAAACTTCCCTACCAACATTTTCCCTTTGAGATCCAATATTTTACATATAGCGACATCTTCTCCCACCGCCAAAGAGACGAATCCTCTACTCTTCAAAGTCTTATTCCACTTCCTTTCCAAAAAAGGATCAACCTCTCGAGGTCCACCCTGCAAATCCTCCAAATTAACCCTTGTTCCAACAAAATCAACATTATTGTCGAAACATAGGTGAGCATTAATATCACCTTGCGGTGGATTAATGCCATCATTCAAAGCTTGGATATGCATAGTATCGGGAGAGGACATAGTTGCTTGTAAGCTTCTCACATGACTTAAACCATATTTGACACTAAGGATGAAATATAAGGTGAATCGACAAGAGATTGAGAACCATCTTCAGAGCTTGAAACTTCCACATCCAATGCCAACTCAACAACCATTCTTTCCCTCGTGTCATACAAGTTAAGTCCCATTAATTCATTGCTAACCCCACTTTTAAGTAAAGGCAAGGTGACCTCCTTATTATACAAGGTTCATGAAAACTATTCAATCAATGACAAGATGCCTAGAGGGAAGCAGAAGATTTGCTCTTTTGACAGGTCATCGATCGAATAATCTACTAGTTGGATTTCCTCATCCATACTTCCCATACCATTAAACCTAACCAAATATGGACCTACCACACCAACCTCTGCAAAATACCTAAGGGGAGATGATCCAAATGGATATCGGTGGCCACCCACCTATTCAAATAATTTTTTTTCAGTTTGGCAATTTATTTACTATTTTTAGGGTCTTTAACTTCCAAGGCCATTTTGAGGCCCTAAACAATGTTTTTTTGTGATCCATTTTCAAAAGTGTCTAACACTTTTGAAAACATCCCCACCATATACTCTTGGGAGAGACCTTTACAATGATGTATAGAGCGGCCCAAATGGAGATCATATGAAAACGTTACGCTCCAATGAAGTTGTTGTATCAACTAACCATAACGGGGTCCACAAACCTTTTGGCGTTTCATCTTCTGGGGTTAGGGTTTTTATGTTTAGGGTTTCCTTATCATATTAAAAAGGCCTATGGGCCTCATTGTAAGACAGAGAAGCGAATGCGCGTATCCGTCAAATCTATCCTCAGAGATAAGCTGCCCCCATTCAACATGTGTATTTCTTTTACAGTTTTTGCATATTTTTATTCAGTAATAGAAAGTGTGATTTACAATATTTCATTGCCTCTATTAAATTCCTATTTCCATTAGGTTCCCTCATAAATCTGGATCAGTGGTATCAGAGCGGTCTACTCTTTATCATCTCTCAGTGCATGTCCCCGATGTAACGCCCTGTTTTGACATTACTACATGAACTACTATTATATGTTGTATTTGTTTGATTGTGAGACTTCGTCGGTTTGACGACACTGTGGACATATGGTTCTATTATTTTGCCGATATATATGTGTGTGTGTGTCTGTGATGTTAGTACTATGATCGGTATTCATGTTTAGATATGTATCATGTGTTAATTATGTCTCATATATGCAAATTACTGAATGATGGGTACGTGGATACCGTTACAGTTATATGTTGAATACATGAATGTTATGCCAGGTGCATGGCAAATAAATGAGTTTATTGTTGTTATGTTATGATGAAATATATGTGTACATGTTGAGGATTTATGCACGATATTCTAGACTGTATGTCAGAGACTAACTTACAAGTTAAAAGGGTAAGTAATAGCTGGATCCTACGAGGTGGGAGAGCCTCGGGGACATGGACTTCGAAAGATAAATGGTATGCGAGTGATGCATTATTTACTTTTGCATGTTTATTATGATGTATGGGTGGGGTAGGGTTTCAGGAAACTCAACCGCCCAAATTGGTTATACGATGACAAACTGATTACATGTGCAACACAGTTATTATGTCGGGTAGACATAGTCCCTTGTTCCATTAGGGGGGTGGAGGATTTACCCACCGTTTATCCCTGAAACCCAGAGTCATGGGAGGGCTGTGCTACGGCATGCTACCCAAGGTGTGTGATGATGAATGGTGGTTGACTGCTGGGGAAGCTTGGTCGATGTAGTCGACACTTCCGCTTACGGGTTCTAGTTGGATGTAATGTCCCTTTTTATGAATTTAATAAAATGGCAAATTTTTCACTTTTTTCCCTAGCTCGACCTTTGACTGGTTTTGATGTCTAGGTCTCCAATTTGCTCCAAATGCTCCCAAATATTCTGAGAAGGTATATGAATTATATTAGTACTTGATTATGATGTTCAGGGATGATATAGGACCAACAAAATACTTCTGCAAACCTCTTTAACATTCTGGCCAAAGTAGGGAGTTTGCCTAGCAATTTCTCTTTGACTAGTATTGGTCCCTTGGTCTCCAAATGACTCCAAATTCTCCCAAATTGATACAGAACGTACTTGGATGATATTAAGACATATTTATAATGTTTATGTATGCTTTGGATTTTTCATATGTCTTCTGAAACTCCTCCTTCAAATCTGGTCAAGATAGGGATTTTTACTAGTAAATTGTGGTTCAAATCCCCTAGGGGTAGATGATGAAAATGACTTTCCAAATGCACTCAATCCAACTTGAATTTATGAATTGAAGAAGGGTACATATAAAGGACATCAACATGAACTCATATGAATCACCATTCAACTTTTATTTTCTTCTATAACTCCCTTAAATCAGATGCAAAAAGACTAGTTTCAACCTTTGGGGAAATGATGGGCAATCTTTTCCAAATGCTATGAAACTCAACAAAATGACTCCAAATGCTTATGTACTAAACACTAAACTCATATAATACATCAATAACAGTCCATTCATCAATAAACCATCATTATTTTACTTATCCATTCGAATCCATCAATATTACATTGGTTCACAACAAGGTAGTGGGGAAATGGCACTGTTTCTTCATTAAACATTAGATTTACATCATTCCAACTGCATTTTCGACCTGATACATTTCTGAAGATGAAGAACAGAGCATATGAATCTTATTACAATATAAATGGGGCATGAGAATCTCCCCCAAAGAGTACAATAGCTCACCAAAAGCGCCCTCCCTCAAGGAGCAAGAATATGCAATGAAAACTGGAAATGGTTGAGTGACTGAGCTGCACTAGAAGAAACCACGAGCTAACATGTAGCTTACACCTGCAAATAAAGACTCAATTAAAGCTCCATGAAAGACCTGAATGGCCTCTCCAAACACCAACTTGGATGGGAATCTTTCACCCTCAAAATTGGCTAAGGCAAGAAACTAGTCATCCACTAGCTCTTCTCTCAAAAATGCAATTGCAAATTCTAAAAATGATCAAAAGCTGCCTTCATTCTTTGTTATTGACATTTATAAAGTTTCCAAGCTCTCTATGGGTCGAATTCCTTCCAAGAGATGTATTCCAACTCAAGTTGGGAAGAGATTCCAAAGTATGCCACTTGTACAACAATTCCTAGTCTCCCACTTCCACCAAATCACATGTGGAAGCATCTGAGCTGCACTAAATCACTTGAGCACACTCTTGGAGGCTATTTTTAGCCCTGACATATCATATATGTCATATGTCATCCATCAGGTCTGATTTGTGTCATAGGTGTCATAGCATCTTCATCATTGTTGTCATAGAATCTAGGGAATCTAGCCCAAGTTTCACAATTTCTCTAAGATGCCTCTTCCTCTCCCATGGGAGTTACTCTTCCTCTAAATTTCGACCTCATTGACTCATGCCAAGTATTATTGACCTTCCAACTCATCCCAAGACCCTTGGGCTTCTTATGGATTCGAAATGACAAGAGGAGGATGCCATGTGGCATAGAAAATCTAGCTTGTGTGGGTCCCACTTCCTCCATGTGTCTTCATGATCAAATGCCACTTTGATTTTCTATTGTATATATTTATTTAGATCCTTTATTAAATATTTATGTTATTCTAATGTCCACACATCATTTATTATCCTTCTTATTTGAAATCCCAATGCTTCCACCCCCAACCTAGGAAACTAGTAATTTTCCTCTTTGGCAATTATTTGACCCTTAGCGTCAATTTGACAAACTCTCATGAATATGGCCAATGGGATTAGGCCATTGTGACCCAATGCAAAATTTGGGACATGACAATGGAGCCGGTCATGGCTTGACACTTCAGGGTAGTCTAGCAAAGGAAAGGATAGGATGTGGAAGTTGTGATTTAGGTAGATGATGTAGGTAGATAGGTGTAACTTGAAGACGGGATGAAAACGAGATCTAACTGTGTAGGTGGAAAACCATTGATTAATTATGTGTCGTAACTCAGTAATGTGTGAATTGTCGTAACTTAATAAGATGCAGTTAGGTAAAAGACTGTACCTTGCAAACTATGTTAAACATGTGTCAGTGAACAGTAAGTTTCGTGATTATGATTAATGTGTGTGATTTATTACTGTTAGTGTACTTACGCAAGGTATGTAAGCAGTAGCTATGCTTACATAACTCGCCTACATAATTATAAATTGCGTGAAATAATGTTGAATAATAATGTAATTATTGTCGATTAATAATTAATTAGTGTTGATTAATAAACGAACTATGGTTAACCTAGGTAGTAACTAATGCAATTAATTAGTAATGCTTGATTGATTGTTAATAAATTTATCTAGTCAAGACTAAGGGTTAACATGTTAAATGTAATTATCATGTCGATTGGGTTAATATTCAATTGTTTGGTTAATATTAATTATATGTTAATAATGTTAATTGGTGACAATAAACTATCATTATCATTAGCAAAGGTTATTAATTAGTTTAATTATCAACTAGGGTGCAATTAGTATGAAACTAGGTGAAGGAGTTGATTAAGTCTTAGTTAATTTAATTAATTAATATAAATGTACATTCATAATGATGTGAGTTATATTGATACGATTATTATTGATAATTGATAAATTAGATTAGTTTGAAATTATAATTAAAAAGGTAATTAGCATATCAGAAGTATGATAAATCCTTAATTAAATTATTAGGTTATTATTGATTAATCAATTGACAATTATTATTTAGTAATTAATTAATAGACCATAATCAATTAAATGATTATTACGAGTGGTTGGATGTTGAACTAAGAATAAGGATTTATTACTATAATGATTAAATAATAAAATAGGGATGATTAATTAATTGTTGTGAAACATGGGGGTAATAATTGCATAAGTTAAATTGTAATTATGTCAACTAAAAAGGCAATGGCGGTGGAGCCGTATTAATAAATTTGATTGACTTTTACATATGGTATTAGCATCAAGAATAAAAAAAATAATATTTATAATTATTTGGTAAATTAATTAATTAATAAATGTATTAATAAGTGTTAAAGAATGTGGTCATGTCTTAAGGGAGGAAAGGAGGACTGACATTTTAGCTGGAATTTAATGGGGAGGATAAGGGTAGTAATGGGGAGCATAGAGTCAGCAGGAAGGGGGGGTTAAGTGCAAGGATGGATTTGGAGGAAGGGATCCTTTTGCATGTTTTGGAATTTGAGGAGAGCTTAGAAAATTGCAAAGCAGAAGACTGGGGTTTTGTTGGAGAAATTTCACTAAGGGAGAAATTGTGGTTGGCTTGTACTCAGTTTGGGCTCGGGGGTCCAAGGGGGTACCTTTGGAGCTAGGTGGTTGGCGAGACCTTGCTAGTTGGAAGGGTGGCATACTTGTCTGGTTGGTTGAGTTTCAAAGGTTTGGGGAAATTTTTGGTTGTAGGGTTACAACATAGCCAAGGAGCAGCGAAGGGGATCTACTAAGCTATCTACAAGTATTTCTCATTCAGGTATCAATGGTTTTTAACTCTATAAATTTTACATATGAAAGATATAACTCAAGAAATTATTATGGTAAATTACATGCATATATGTATGCTACTGAAAATGAAAACTTGTTATTGATGTTAGAATAGTAACTAGAAATTATATTTATTTCAAAACTGTAAATATTTTTTTTTATAGCCACAAAACTAGAAAACATAAATATGAACCAAAATGTAAACAGTAAAAGATAGATTTTTATTGAGATATTAAAACAAATTAGGGACCTTGGTTAGGGTCCCTACACCCGACGAGGTCAGGGTATAAGGAGTTGGGCCTCAAACTAGTTGAGCCTTTGGAAGACCGCCTTCCCAAAACCCAACGGCCTCCCATGACGGATGAAAGGAAAGATGAAGGAGCAGGAGATCCTTTCAAGTTGTTGCACGAGGAAGCCCTTGTGTGATAGAGGAACAAGATGATGGACAATTTAGTCCAAATCCTTCAGTGGCTGCCGACAACAATAGGCACATCTACATCAAGCGACCAATTTGGAGGCACCGCCCCCTTCAAGGTACAAGTTAATCTGTATATTCCTGTATTTGAAGGTCAAATAGATGCATATGCTCTAGAAAAATGGTTAAATTTGCTAGAGGCTTATTTTTCGGTCCAAAATTTTTCCAACAGTGAGAAGATCACTTTTGCACTCCTGAAAGCTTCTCCCCACGTCAAATATTGGTGGGAGACCTACTGTGATTAACAAACCATAGAGGAGTCTACAATGTTTACATCTGGACCCACTTGGGCATCTTTTGTGGATGTGGTTAAGGAGCAATATTACCCTGTTGGAAACTATGAAGACCAGTACATGCGATGGACCACACTGCATCAGAAGAGGAATCAAATAGTGCTAGAGTTTACCAATATTTTCCATACCTTGCGCACCCAAGCTTGGTATCAAAGACTCCGAACGACATCTGGTTCTAAAATATCATGGTGGTCTACATAGATACATCCAAACAGAAATGGAGTTTCTGGACATCTCATCGTTGGGATCCGTCTATCGAAATGCTGTCGAAATTGAGCAAAAATTCAAGCAATAGAACAAATAAGAGTTTGGATATGAAAACGCCTCACAACATAAGCTAGGAAAAGGAAACCCAAGCATGCAAAACAAAGGACGGAGCAAGGATATCCATCCTCCTGGAAACTAGTCCAAACCGCAATAAAATAAGGGTACTGGAAAAAAAAAAAAACTGGGAAGTGGTGCGAGTTTCATAAAATCCCCACACACAACACTGACGAATGTCGTGCAAAGCAATCATTGGTCGTTGAATTAAAAATCTCTGAGTTAGATCCATACTCCGACTCTGAGTCCAATTCTGACATAGGGAAAAATATCATTGATGTAGAACCCAGTGCTACCGTCGCTACTACCAAAGTTCGTCCAGACGATCCAGAAGAGCAGGCAGAAGGTGAGCGCCTTTTACACTCAAAGATGTGGGTGAAAGGTTCCCCGCTGCATTTCATTGTTGATAGAGGTAGCCAAATGAACTTAATATCAGCAGAAGCCGTAAAGCGGTTGAAGTTTCCAACAACACCACACCCACAACCATACAACATCGGGTGGATCATCCAAGGACGAGATCTCCACGCCATTCGACAGTGCCTCTTGCCCTACGACATCAATCCCTTCAAAGACAAGGTATTGTGTGATATTGCCCCACTTGAAGTTTGTGATGTTCTTTTAGGTCAACCATATATGTGGAAATTCCATGCTATATATGAGTCTTGACCTCGTAGCGTCATTGTTACTTTGGGAAAACAACTCTACGGGATACCAAAGGTGGTTCCAAAGTCTGCAATTTCGTCCGTCTTAGCCAAACAGTGCAGGGAGGTCATCTCCCAGACCGAGAAGTTTGTTCTTTTCATGATCCGCTTTGAGAATGATCAAAAGATCGCGACTACATCTAGGACCTCTGCACCGCGTCCCTCCACAAATAAAAAGTAGGTGGACAATGTGGTGGAAGAATACAAGGACATCTTCACCTCACCTTCTAGGGTACCTTTGCATTGCCAAGTCAAGCATTGAATTGATCTAGTCCCTGGAGCACCTCTACCAAATGGGCCAATATACAGGTGCTCCCTTCTGGAAAATGAGGAAATCAAATGCTAGATCCAAGAATTGATTCAGAAGGGTCACATCCGGCCAAGCTCCTCCCCTTGCGGATGTCCAATAGTGTTGGTGCAGAAGAAAGATGGGACATGGTGTCTCTACATTGACTACAGAGCCCTCAACAAGGTCACAATTCGGAATCGGTACCCAATTCCCAGAATTGACAAACTCCTTGACCAACTTAAGGGGGGGGAGTACTTCAGTAAGATTGATCTGCATTCAGGCTACCACTAGGTCCCAATAGAACCACACAACATTTGGAAGACCGCCTTCAAGTCCAAAGAGGTTTCAAATGGTTGTTCATGCATTTTAGCTTGACCAATGCTCCTGCCACTTTCATGAGGTTGATGGTTGACATATTGCGGCCATTCACCAATTCCTTTATGGTCGTATATTTGGATGACATCCTCATTTTCAATAAAACTTGGGCCAAACACCTGAAGCACATTCAGTAGGTCCTCAACACTCATCGGCAACACAAGTTGTATTCTAACCATGAGAAGTTTCGTTTGGCATGCATTGAGTCTAATACCTGGGTTACATTGTGGACAAGCATGGGGTGCATGTATATCCTACCAAGATCCAAGTCATTCGAGATTGGCCCGCCCCAACAACACTGACCGAGTTTTGCAGTTTCTTAGGCCTTGCCAACTTCTATCACAGGTTCGTGTTGTGGTTCTTCTACATTGCTTGGCCCCTCACCCAAGTAACCAAGGGTGGTGGTAAATCCAAATTTGTGTGGACCAAGTCACAACAGAAATCATTTGAGGCTTTGAAACATTGTTTTTTCTCAGCACCGGTACTCTCCTTACCCAGTCTCCAACAACCCTTTGAGATTGAGACAGATGCTTCAGACAATGCTATTGGTGTAGTCCTCACTCAACATGGACATCCCGTAGCATTTCATAGTGAGACTCTCTCAGATGCCTTACGCAAATATCCTACCTATGATAAAGAGATGTATTCCATTGTTCAATCCTGCAGATAGTGGAAGCACTACATCCCGGGGAAGGAGATAGTAATTCACACTGATCACTGACCTCTGCAGTTCATGCAAACACAAGGAAAATTACAGAATGACCGCCATCAAAAGTGGTCCACATACTTGCAGCACTTCCACCTCAACATCAATTACAAGAAAGGCAACACCAACTGGGTTGCAGATTGTCTCAGTCGACCCCCAATTACAACATTAACCATGGTGCTTGACTCTTGTGGCCACGAGACTTCTGGATGGACCCAAATCTATGGAAACGATCATGACTTTACCCCTACTTATCAACTATTGGAAGTAGGCACTCCAGTCGTTGATTTTCCTACAAGCGAGCATGCGAAGATGATTTGGGAAACCCATTACAGTCGAGTGGGAGGCCACTTTGGTGTGGAAATGACCGTGGAAGTATTGCAAAAATATTTTTACTGGCCAAAGCTTCGGCAAGATGTCATTAAGTATATCAGATCACGCACTGCTTGCGCCATTTCCAAACTAGTCATTAAGAAACAAGGACTGTACACTCCCCTACCTACCCCTGACAGGCCTTGGGAGTCCATTTCGATGGATTACATGTCTAGTTTACCCACCACCAAGCATGGCAATGACTGTGTTTTTGTATTTATTGATTGATTCTCAAAGATGGCCTTTCTGACCGCTTGCAAGAAGACTATAACAACTGAGGCCACGGTTAATCTCTTCTTCGAGTGTGTATGGGTTCATTTATGGATCCCACAAATGATCATTTATGATCGAGACAACAGGTTTCTTGGTACATTATGGTCAAGTTTATGGTCACTGTTGGACACCAAGCTCACCAAGTCTATTGCCTTTCACCCGCAAACTAATGGACAGACAAACGTGGTTAATCGGATGGTCGTGCATATCTTGCGCATGTACAACTCCAAGCATCCACGCACATGGGACGAGAGCCTTCTGTATATTCAACACAACTACAACAAAGCTCTACACAAGTCAACCAGCCACATCCCATTCCAGGTAAGCTTGTGGTTCCAACCACTGCCCCCATTGATGCAGCTCTTCCCATTGCATCCACGCCAGAGAAATCGTCATAGGCTCAAATAAAGACTGACAAAGCAGCCAAATTTATTGACCGGATTCAACACATTCTCCATTAGGTACATGATATTCTGGAGCAGACCAACATCGGGTTCCAAACAAGTTTCAGGTGGGTGACAAAGTCTGTCTACATTTTAAAAAAGAATGCCTCGTAGGGCCCCATTGGAAGCTTCAACCACTTCGCTATGGGCCTTAAACCATCACCAAGGATGTCAGTGACAATGATTTTGAATTAAGTATTCCTCCCTTCCTTGGTCTGCAACCAGTATTCAATGTGGACCTCCTTCGATCATATTTTCCACCACTGTTGGACACATCAGAGGTGACAGAACAATTGACACCTACCGAGCTCAAACCGTACTAGATGGAACAGGACATCGTTGATCGGATCATGGATACACAGGTCAAGGGCACCCGCTAGCAAAAGATCCAACTCTATCGGGTTGTGAAAGCAGGGAAGCTACTCCACCAAGGGAAATGGCTCACCAGGAACCAAGTTCAGCAGAGGTTTCCCCATCTGATGGAATCACTCAACGCAATGGAGACCATTGCTTCCTAAGTGGGAAGGACTAATCCAAATGGATATCAGTGGCCACCCACCTATTCCATTGGGTCAAAATATTTTTTTTCCAGTTTGGTAGTTTTTTAAACTATTTTTAGGGTCTTGAGCTTCCAAGGCCATTTTGAGGCCCTAAACGATTTTTTTTTTGCGATCCATTTTCAAAATTGTTAGCTTTAGATATAAATATAACACTTTTGCGGACCTATCCACCATATACTCTTGGGAGAGACCTTTCCAAGTATGTATAGAGCGCCCCAATGAAGTTGTTGTATCAACTAACCATAATGGGGTCCACAAACCTTTTGGCTTTTCATCTTCCGGGGTTAGGGTTTTGATGTTTAGGGTTTACTTATCATATTAAAAAGGCCCTTGAGCCTCATTATAAGGTAGAGAAGCGAATGCATGTAGATGTCACATCTCTCCTCAGAGATAAGCTGCCCCCATTCAACATGTGTATTTCTTGTACAGTTTTTGCATATTTTTATTCAGTAATAGAAAGTGTGATTTACAGTATTTCATTGTCTCTGTTAAATTCCTGTTTCCATTTCGCTCCCTCATAAATATGGATCAGGATAAAACTAAGTTCAAAAGTCATCATTATTATAATATGATGATAAACAATATATTTAATGTTTCACATATTATATTAGTGAGTAGCTATCATAAAAGTAAAATTAGAAAGGGTGAAATCTATAGAAGAAAATATACCATTTGTCACAAGGGTGAAAGTTCAAAAGTCATCATTATTATAATATAATGATAAACAATATATTTAATGTTTCACATATTATATTAGTGAGTAGCTATCATAAAAGTAAGAGTAGCTATCATAAAAGTAAAATTAGAAAGGGTGAAATCTATAGAAGAAAATATACCATTTGTCACAAGGGTGAAATCTATAGAAGAAAATATAGAAATTTTAGCCACAAAGGTTTGTCATGAAAATGATAATAAGGATAATAAATAATTGTCAACCCTTAATTTATTGAACCTCTAATTCACTAATTTTAACCAATTAACTCATTCATAAATTTTTTTTAGTATTTTAACTCTACAATCCCTAGTCCTTAACTCCCCACTCACTCAACAAAACCCACCACCTAACCTTTAATTGCTAATCCATTAACCCACTGGCTTCTAACCCTTAATGCACAAACCCCCTAATTCATTCATCATATTTAACCATTAATACTTTAAATCCCTAACACACTAACCCTCTTAATCTAAGTCAAACATGAATCACTAATCCATTAACCCAACTCACTACTATGAACCCCATAATATATAATCCATTATCTCTTAAACCATTAACCCAAAATAACCATAACAACCTGGAGATTATGGCAACACAAACCCTAGTCCTCGAATCCTCTATCTAGAATTATGTAGCATGTGTGCCGCCACTGCTTGAGGACACCCTTGGCCAAGCGAATCATGTAGTGCAGAATCTGTGCCACTCATCTAACACGGCCATTTGGACCACATTAGCTCATACGAACCTGGTTCCTTTGCGCTTGAAGAAGATTATCTCAGACTGCAAGGTTATTCAGTCTGTCATTGCCCATGCGGCCCATGATCAAGGGAGTGTGAATCCCTCCAATAAATCATCTGCTGTCGTTCAACTCCAGGCGGTGCGTGAGGAGACAAATACATCTTCTTCCACAGATAAGGGTTTCCCCTTCTTTGTGTGGTTTCTCTCTAGAGGAAACATGTGCTTTGTCACGCTCCCTTCCGATCCAGTGGCCCTTCTTCTCGCCATAATCATAGATCTGATAGGGATCTTTGAACGGTGCTATCACCTTCTTTTCCACGGCCTCGACCTTAATCCAGATGCCTAGATATGGGATTGTGATTTATTTAAGGATGTGACAGTCCATTTGGTTTCAGGATTGTGGGGTGGAGATGGGGGATCCACGATCTGGTCCTTCTCCAAGCATTGATCGTTCAAAGAAGTAGTGCAAACTAAGGACCCCAGAATTACGAGTTTGAGGCCTAAGGCATTATCGATTATATAGTGGAGCATTTTGAGGAGATTCCTACAGCTAAACTAGAAGAATCCCATGCCATTATCACTAGTTACAACTTCAATAGAACAACCCTTATATGCAGATTTAATAGGCTATGACCCTCTTCCTCAAGCCTAAGGGAGTGGATTCAACAAACTTGGTCTACTGATCACAAGTTGTTCCTATGCTCCAAAGGGTACTTTATTGTCTGCTTCACGTCAAAAGAGGACTATGAGCAGGTCATTGAAAATGGGTCGTGGTTTTGGGGAAGCTTAGGGTTGTCTATTCGACGATGGTTCCTTGATTTCAACCCCTTGGATGTCTCTGCAATGATTACTCCAGTCTGGGTAAGACTTCCTAATCTACCTTTGCATCTCTGGTCTCTTGATTCTTTGGAAACCGTTGGAAACTCCTTGGGAAGGTTTGTTAAGAGTGACATATAGAGGGTCTCAAAAGGATTGGATACTTTTTCTCGAATCTGTGTCGAATTGGATCTTAGCAAAGGGTTACCTAATAATATTTTTATTGATTGGGACGGTCCTATGCCACACTTGCAGCTCCTAGATTTTGAACCGCACAAATTTTCGGTGCAGATCCTGTCAACAACTTGGTCACCTTCAGAAGGCTTTCCTTACTGCCCCGATTCCTTGGGAAAAAAGGCGGCCCCACGGTTGGAATGAGGGAAAGACTCATAGGATAAAATCAACGTCTCAGCCAAAAGGAAAATTTCCTTCCAACACGCCACCCTCTATTCCTTCGCAGTCACATCCTCCCTTTGGGATTCATCAACCCCATGAGGGAGTGCTACCCTCGGCGGCCCCAGAAAAAGTAACTGCTCTTAACGAGGGGAGTGATATGGATATGGTTATAGCACCCCCCTCGGGAGGACTGAAACGCCTGCATAAATCTGACAATTTAGGAAGTGATAAGGAAGAAGACTTAACTCTTGGGAAGAAATCCTCTGAATTACCTTCGCACCCGTTGGTTATTGTCCAAAATGCCTCAGCTCATGATAATTCGTCTGGGTGGATTGATGTTCGGAAGAAACGAAAGGATCCGCGTAGGTCAACTCAATGACCGGGGCTCTCTCTGGAGGATGTTGATTGGAGGTTTTTAATGGATTTGTGTGTTCTATAATGGATAGGTTGTGTTCGGATGGTACGATTCTCAATGGGATTTTCTCTATAACAATATGTACTTGTTTCTTTGATTAATAGAAGGATTCTCATCTAACTTACTCACAAAAAAACCCTAACCACTACATACTAATCCCCTCACCAGTGAACCACTAACTAACACACCCATGTTGAGTTGGTGGTTAGCACCTCCTTCGGGGTTCGTGACATGGTTTAACAACCTCTTGTGGATCCATTAAATCTAGTGGTTGTATAAAAAACTAACAGGTCACCTTTATGGTATAATGACAAACGTGGGACAACAATTGGTATGAAAGCAAAAAATTCATGGGTTCGAGTCCGTTTGGTTGGTGTCGAGTACCTCAGTCAGTGCTGATAGGGAGATTGTTGACTTGGTGGTTAGCACCTCTTTCGAGACTCGTGACATGGTTTAACAACCTCCCATGGATCTATTAACTTTGGCGGTTGTATTTGAAACTAACAAGATAAGCTTTTGGTTTAATGGAAAACGTGGGCCAACAACCCCTTCACCATTGATCCACTAACTCACAAACCCTCTAATCGTTGACCAACCAACACACTAATGTGCCTTAACCACTAATCCATTAACTTGCTAACTATTATGGTTGATTATAGTTGAACATGATAGACTATGGTTGAATATTGTTAGCAATGATTGATGATATTAACCCACTAACACCCAACTCGCTAATCCATAAATCATTTAAGCTTTGTCCAACTAACCCATAATACATAATAATCTATCTTAATAAACATACTTAGGATTGTATTGAATTTACTTTAACTTCAATGATATATGGACTGGGCATTCGCTTGATGTTTGTCTATATAGTTGGATTCATTCTAGAGGTAAACTCAAATATTTGCCTATTTTCTTAATATGGGCAACTTGGTTAAGCATGAATCAACTATTATTCGAAAATAAAAGATTGACTGTGATCGAAACCTGTAGAAGGGTTTTGCATTTTATGATAGACTATCCTTCTCCTGTGAATAATTTCAAAAGCAGATTCATCAATCCGCCCTGTATTGACTATGATGTATCATTTGGATACTTTGATGGCGCCATGAAAGACCTGAAATGTGGGGCTGGAATGATACTCTATATTAAAAAGGATCATAAAATTGTGATGAAGCTGGGTGTAGGCAGGGGAAGCAACATCAGGGTAGAATTGCTTGGCCTTTGGGGGATCTTGTGGTTCGCCAACAAAAGGGGTATTGTCCAGCTCAATGTACTGGGAGATTCTAAAGTTATTTTGGATTGGGCACCAGGTTTCCAGTAGCTACATAGTCTTCAGCTGGAGCACTGGTTGGAAAAAACGAGAAATCTTATCAAGTCCTTTCAAAAGATCAGTTTTTTGCATATCTACCGAGAGCTCAATTTGGCAGCGGATAAGCTCTCGAAGGAGGCCTTCAATTCCATGGAGAACCATCTTTCTTTCAAGGAGTATGTGGTTGAAGACTTGGTAGACTTTGGTTTCTTCGACCTTTCTTTGATTTGATTGGTGGATCTTGAGTTTTTGTTTTTTTATCTAAGTTATATGCATAGTTTGGATTTTTATGCTTAGGTATGTTCAGTAGTATGGATTAAGACATTTTTTCTCGAATCTATGAACATTATAGTCATATAGTTTTCGAAATATATTTGACTAAGAATAAGTTATTTTTATGAGAACTTACTATGTAACTTTGATTTTCATTTGAAAATAACAAATTGCAGTTTTTTCTTTTTGAAAAAAATATCAAACACATTATAGAAAATACTATAGCTATATTTACTTTAACTCAAACTTTTCTTAAAAGACAACTACTATACAACTTTATTTCTCATCCCATTAGTTAAATATTATTTTATATTCTATGTAAATACATAGTGCAACTTTATTTCTAATCCCACTTGTTATATTCTTTGTTGATACACAGTGCAAGCAAATACAATCCTTCCAATAAATTTTAAGTTTTTAATCCACTTTGGTGCCTCTTTGACTTCATTTCAGCCAAATCTTTAACAATATGCATAGGGCATAGACCTGCTTTGGGGTCCTGTGGTTTATGCTCTTTCAAAATATCTAAATTAAAAACTATATAAATGCCTGAATACGTGTCACATATTGATATTGTATTTAAATAGTTAGCAGTTAATGTCACATCACACCAATTGTTTATTCCAATCATGATGTGCCTAAACAATAAACACAGTCATTCAATCACCTTGGGCGATTAAAGTTAAATAGATTTGATTAAAGTTCTTCGCACTGAGCCCAAACAAAATATTAATAATTCAAACCGGAGAAACAAAGACGGACACTAAAATCTCAGTGGTGACGTCAAACCAATCTCGAAACGCCACGCGGCACCAAAAAATCAATCAAGAAACGACAAAGTTTACGTGGTTATACCAGAGGTCTTGACCTTCCACGTGTACATGTTTTTGGGAATCTCAAAGTGGACGCGTGTAATTCCGTGGGTAGACATGAAGATATTTTCGCTGGTGCGTGGTCGGCGTCCACGGTAGTGGAGGACAGGTCGATGTGACAGCCCAACCAATAGTTTCGAAGCTTCAGATATTTAGATAAATCATATCTATTTTGTGGTTCTGACTTTTAGGACATGGCCAGCGCAGAGCCTTACGTCCCATCACACGGCCTCCAGTCGACGACAAAAATCCACGGCTAGAAAAATGACACGTCATGGGTAGGGAGCATCATGCATCATGATGTATGGGTGCATGGGGATGGACACAATAATGAAGTTGAAATACATACTAAAATGAATAATGGGCATTAAATAACTAATTAATTGATGGGATGGTGGTTTCTATCGTTTTTTTCTCTAACAGTCTAGAATCTTCCACGAACACGTGGTCATGTTAAGGCGGTGGCTTCGGATTATTGGTTACTTATGTTAAAAAATATATATTATTTAATTTTCTTATTATATTAATGTTTGACACGTGAAGGCTTTGTTTTCATTGTATACCTATTTTCTTAGGGTACATGTGTCACCCCTAGGGGGATTAGAAGAGACCATTAGAACAATTGTCATGTTGCCTTCTTTTCGTTTTCGCATATGACATTTTAACCTTACAAATACGGATTTTCTTACTGCAAATTGTGGCGCCTTGATATTGGAACATGTGTTTTGTATATCTGGTAGGAGACATGTATATTTAACATAGTACTTTACTTATTTATTGTCATGAATTTTCTAATGATGAGAGTATTGTGATTTGATCGCTCGCCTTCCAGTGCATCCTAATTTCATGGATTGTTGTTAATTTTTATTATTATTATCTATCCACATTAAAACGTACAGTTGTACACATAGAGTTCGGTTGCACCCTAACATTTTCATGTGTGCAAACCTGGGCTCTAAGCTCTATTATGTCATCTGAATTTTGAGCATAGGGGCGCACTTCTTGGCTCCATGTGCGAAGCCTAATATAGACTTCGTACATGGACATGCGATGAGCTTGCTTGTAGTGCGGTGTTGATGACACAAGAGGGACCAAAACCCCCCTTCTGTGTACATGACCGATTATTAAAATAGAGCGAGCCCAATCCATCAGTACAGTGAAATTAAATAAAATTCAAAATTTAAATTCTCTCTTACAATGCAATTCAAGATCAGGTATAATTTTGTACATTATGGCAGAAGACCTTACAATGAACCTATCTGATCAAAGTGCAGTATGACAAGGACTCTACTTGGGCTGAGGTTGCAACCGAGTTCGTGGTGAAGCCGCCATCATTACACAGAAGTGGGCTTCAAGTGCGCTTCAAGCACACTTTTTATTTCCATGTGCGAACCCTAATAGTTAGCCTCCGCACATGAGGGGAAAGCGCATAATGATGAGGACTCACCTTCAAAATTCAGTGCAGCCCAAGTGCGTCCAAGTTCCTCTACCAAAAATTACGAAAAGTGTAGGGAAAATAGCTAACAAATATAAGAGTGGTACTTGGGGTCCTATAGGATTGTGAGGGAGAATTTGAAATTTGAAATTTGTTTAAATTCATGGTACTTTATGTACTGTCAGTGGGCTCGCTCTAGCTTATTAAACCATCATATGCACAGAAGGGGGACTTTGGTCTGTATTGCATCATCAACACTAAGCTACACACATGCTCACCTTCTCTCCATGTGTGAAGTCTAGGTGTTGTTATAGTCCCTATCAAGGTTTGATTTTCATAAGAAGTGGTTGACATCTTATCTATTAAGAGATTTTTAAATGAGGATAAATGAGTGTTTAGTGTAAGTAACGTCTCACCTCTTGATAAGTGGTGATGTATGCTAACCACATAATATTACATATTTTTCTATAAGAACTTTAATGATTATACAATACAAATGTTTATCAGATTCAACGAGCTCGTGGTTTGATGGTTAGGTCGATGCAGTGATATCTTCTTCACCAAGTTTCAAATTTCCCCAAAACAAGTTTCCCTTGCACATTGTCTCACTTGAGCAAGTAGGACATTCCTTGTAACTTTAGCTAGGGGCAAGTCCTAAGCAATTTGGTCAAACAAAATTCTCACAGTTTCTTCTTAGCTTAAAGTTTGAAAATGAGTGTCTATTGAGATAAGGATAGGTTATGTTCTTGCACCATGATAGGAGGTAGTTGCAAAAAACTAAAAATAAGTGGTTATGGTGGATAGGGATATATTGTTTCCCCTCCAAATACAAAATAATAATGGTTTTTTAACTAACAAAGAGGGCTTGATTGGTTGGTGATATTCCTACGGCTAAGATTACAATTCTATCAATAATATATGCATTAATCTTCCATTGATTCCCTTGTGCAAGCAAGTTGTGGCCAAGTACAAGTCTTGGACTACTTTGATGAAATATATACTCCAAGTGACAACTTCTTAGCTAAAGGCTCCTGAGTAGTTAAATGTTGTAATTTAGTTTAACTTCATTGAATATACCCTAATTTGGAGAGGTGCATATTTGTTGCATTGTTGCATTGTGATAGGAGAAACATCTAAAAAAAATGGTTCCTTAATAATTACTACAATATTTAGAGTTATGATAATAACCGACTCAAGCTACAAATTATATCTCACAATTGATTGTGCTTAAAATGACACCATCTAAAGTATCATTCTTAACCATTTTTGTAGGGTGTGTTGTGAATAATCTCGTATGCATAACATTATATCTCACAATTGATTGTGCTTAAAATGACACCATCTAAAGTATCATTCTTAACAATTTTTGTAGGGTGTGTTGTGAATAATCTCGTATGCATAACAATTGTGGGATCAAAACGAGCTTCCCTAGTGAGTCAAGCAGAAGTGGTTCAATTTCCACTAGGGTTCAATTCCCATCAAGAGATAACATATTTCACAAAAATTGTCATGGTCGCTTAAGTGAGTCAAAGGGTACATGCCATAGAGTGCAACACATTGTCACATATATTGGTAGACGATGGATGTTCGACACTCGTAAATAGAAAGCATCTTCATAATTTCCTTCTTATGATAATTGTAAGACTGGTGGTTTACAAAGCAATACTTACATAAAAAATTTAGATTTAATATAATATCATCCTAAATAATAGTATTGTCAACAATTTCAATCTTAAGATAAGATTTGTTTATTTATTTATTTTTAATATATATAGAAAAGTTGAAATTTCATTTCACATTAATGCTTTCCCTATTATCTATTTATAGAATTTTAATTAGGATTCTTTGTTAAAGATATACAAATCTCAATTTTTTTCCTTTAAAGAATAAAAATAAAAATATAAACGTCTCATTTTTTTTTCTTTAAAATAATAAAAAACTCTTAAATACTTCTTATAATGTGAAGTAAGAAAAACTCTTAAATACTTCTTGTAATGTGAAGTAAGAAAAATTCTTAAATACTTCTTATAATGGAGTAAGCAATGTATGAGTATATTTAATCTTATAAAAATCGAACCAAAACCCTATACAACATATCAACTTATCAACAACAAAACCTTAGCCATAATAACACCAAACTAAAATCTCATTATCCTTGTAACAACAAACTTAACAACAAAATACTAGCAATAATAACACCAAAATAAAATCTCATTATCTTTATATTAAAAACTTTAATTCTATTTTTAGGTTGTATTTCCCATATCTATATATTTCTTTCATAAGATTCTTTCCTTCTTATGAGTAATTTCCAAATCTATTTTTTCATGTAAGGAAGACCATAAAGAGTATTTTCCAAATCTATATTTTCTTGTAAGGCCATAAATGCTAAATACGTGGAAGCTCTTTTTTTTCATGAGAAAAAAGTCATACTTTATTAAAAGTATATGGTGCATGCTAAATACAACCGAAAGAGTTATAGAGACGAGACCATAAACTATCTTCCAAATCGAGCCATAGAAACCAAACGCTGGGATATACCAATCCCTCCAACATACAACCGATCCCATCATCACGATGGCCAGAAAGACAGGATATACCAATCCCCCATCAGGTGAGTCAGAATAGCCAACCGAGAAATAAAAAAAAACAAAGCTTAGCTAGTAGCCAAAGCGGAGAAGGAAATCAAAATCATAAGCAAAGACAATCGAGAGAACTAGAACATGGCTCAGCCGTTAAAGACCAAAAAACTAAAGTGCATAAAGAAGTGCACAAAGACCAGGGCGCAAAAATGATCCAGAAACCACAGATGGGATCCCATGAGCCAAACGATAACTCATAGAAAATCTTGCTAGACTTAGCCAATAGACCGCGTCGAGAGAGATAGTCTGCAACAGAGTTGTGCTCCCGATAGATGTGGATAATAGAAGGGATCGACCGACGAGCCAAAAAATATGAGATCTACTTCATCCAAGGAGAATGAGCCAATGCATTTATGACCGCCCCATCACATGCCCAATTAACAATCGCCATAGAATCACCAGCAATCTGTTCCAAATTGATACGTGCCATATTAGTAAAAAAAAAGATGAGCCATAAACCCAGGATTTCACCTTTAGTATTAGTACCAGGACCACCGTGAAGCCACAATTTGAAACAATCCCCATTCTCCAGCTCGATAAAGGCCCTAGCCCCACAAAACCAGTGGAAGGTTGAGCCGCACCGTCAAAATGAGCCCGATTGCCCGATCTTAGAAGCCTAGAAGGAGAAGAAGAACGGTCACAGCAGGTAGAAACCCCAGTCTTAGAATGCTCAAAAGCCGCAGCAGCAGAAAGGACCCTGCACGCAATACTACATGCTGAAGTAGCCACATTGTCGAAGATCAGCCTATTGCGGGACTTCCACATCTCCCATGCAATCAGACAAGCCAAAACACCCAATTGCCGATTTATGGAGAAGATGCATTTATACCACTGCTCAATAGAAAGATCCGGACCAATGCAGATGGAAGGCCAAGGAACACCCATAAGGAGCCACACATGTACAGAAAAAGGGCAAGTAACAAAAAGGTGAAGGAAAGTCAGCCGCCCAATGACAGTGGATGCATAAACTTGGCCCAGAGAACCCACAATGTTGAAGATTGCCCCAAAGGAGTAACTTCTCTTCAAGCATAAGCCATGTAAAAATCTGAATCTTCAATGGGATGTTCCACGACTAGCAAGAAACATGCCACCATCTTCCTGTTCTGGGAATATGATATAACATAACCGAATAAGCCAAATTAGCAGAGACAGTACCATCATTTGTGTTCCAGGACCAGAGAAGACGATCGGCCACCTCCGATATTTGATAGTTTGCGTGATAAAGACCCAGAATATAGGTATTCCATTCCGATGCCAGGGATCCCCTCAGTCCTAGCTGATATGCAGTCATCCAAGAGTTGAAAGTAGGCCCAATTTTATACAATATATGACCGAGAGATGTAAAACCTTGACAGCGAAGATGGTGCAATAAAAAAGGAGATAATTGATAGGACGTTGGACCTCCGACCAGAGGATCTTTACCAATCAAGACATGACGACCATTTCCGGGGATCCATGCTAGCCACATAGCCACCGATTGGAATGCCGATAATAAACCAGCCCAGACGTTTGATACCCCACAAGTAGCTCGATGGCCTCCGCGAATCCACTGCACAGTAGAGAGATTTCTGAAATATTTCCCCTTTATGATATGCCCCCATACACAGTTTGCTGATAAGACCCACCATAAACTCTTTGCCAGTAGAGCCTTAGAAAATATGAAGATATTTTTTAAAGCCCAGCCAACTTGTGCAAAAGGTTGGGCAAGCGTTTGCCACTCCACCAGATGTATTTTGTGACAACCAGTACCAGACCAGATGAAACGGTGGATTTTTTGCCTGATAGCAGTGAGGATGGTCTTGGGGATCTTATAAAGGGAAAACCAATAAACACTTAAACTCTGAAGAACTGGTTTTGCTAAAACCAGTCGACCCCCACTTGACAACCATAGCCATCTCCAATCATATAACCTTTTATCAAACTTCTTGAGTAACCAGACCCAATCCACAACCCGGTAGTTGTTAGGTTTTAGATAATAGCCAAGATAGATAGTGCCCTCAGATAATTCAGCAACAGAAAAGGGAAGTAATACAACAATCTCTTGTAGCTTCGGCCCATCCAAATTATGTTTTAATAACTTCGATTTCACATCATTTATAATCATACCGGAAGAATCACATAATAACTTTAGGATCCCCTTCATATGGTCCCATTCCTGAGAGATAGCAAGACCGAATAACATGATATCATCAACAAAAAAATGGTGGGTCACAGATATATTTGATACAACCTTAATTTCGGAGAAAAACAAATCAGCTTTTGCTTTCTAGATTAGTCTACTGAGACCGTCAATTACGATCAGAAAGACAAAAGGTGATAGAGGTAAGCCCTGTCTGAGACCTCGTGTCGGAGTAAAGAAACTCGTAGGACAACCGTTGATAAGGATTGAATAGTCAGCAGACATGACACAAGCCATGATCCATTTGATTGCGCCCCATGGTATGCCAGTTTGAACCAAAGCAAGTCTCAGATAGGACTAATTTACATTGTCATAGGCACAAGATAGATCAAGTTGGAGAATCAGTGCACTAGTATTTTTTGACTTGATGTTGTGCATCACCTCCTGAGCAACCCCCACCGCATCAAGAATATGCCGGTCATCTAAGAAGCCGTATTGTTCCGTAGACATACCCCGGGAGAGAAAAGGATTGAGTCTGCCTGCTATTATCTTTTATATAATCTTATATACAAGGTTGCACAATGAGATCGGGCGGAAGTCGAAGAAGATGGTAGGATTTGAGACCTTTGGAATAAGAGTGATAAAAGTGGCATTTAGAGCCCCGACCACTTCACCCTTCAGTCTGGATTCTTTTACCATGTCAAGAATATCCAGACCCATAATATCAAAAAACTCCAAGAAGAGTTCCGGGGTCCATCCGTATGGACCCGGACTCTTATCCTTTGTAAAACCTTTTAGGACAACAAGAATTTCCCCAAGAGTAATCGGTAACCAAATTGAGTCCCCCTCCTCCTTAGAAAAGATATGGGGATAGTGTTTGATAATGCCAATCTGCTCTCTAATAGATGTAATTTCAGGGTCCTTATAATAATTCTGGAAATGGGTTTTTGCCTCCACCTGTAAGTCCACCAAGGATGAGATAGAAACCCTCGAGCCATATTCAAGACGCCAAATAGAATTAGTGATTCGACGAGAATTTGCATAACGGTGGAAAAAATTTGTGTTGTTATCACCCAGATATCCATATCACGCGGCTTTTTAAACGCCAGGCTGCCTCAACCAGGCTTAATAACTGCAGCTTCCTGCCTTCCAGATTCGCCAACTGAAGTCGCGTAGCATCAGATATAGGGTCCCCAGACTGAGAATCATTTATAAACTTAATGCTGTCATCAATAGCTAGCAGCTCCACCTTATCAGCCTGTTTACAATCCAGTGACCAGGATTTGACTTTACCCTTTAGAAGTGCCAGTTTCCGAATAAGACGAAGACCAGGAGATGAAACCCCCAATATTTCCATCTTGCACCATTCTGATCGGACAAAAAGTTTGAAATCATCCAGTTGAAGAAGGGAATGGTTAAATTTTAATGGGAAAGGAGTCCGAGCCCCATCAAACTCTAATTCCAACAAGATGGGATAATGATCAGAAATGGTAGATAATGAGGTCCAGGATCTATATTTATGTAACTTCCTGACCAAAGAATCGGCACCAAAAAACCGATCCAGGCGCTTTGAAATTTTACCACTACCCAGTCGGCCATTACACCAAGTGGGACCAACTAGCAATGGCGTAATATCATTCAGCCCCATATCAACAAAAAAGTAAAAAAAGTGTGAGCATAGGTTGTCCAGCCGAGTACAATGACCCCATGTCTCAGCATCAGATAGTGTCAAGTTTAAGTCCCCAGCCAAGATCAAATTCTCCAGGGATAGAAGACCCGCCGATTTAATCGAATCCCAAAAATTACATCGGTCCCTATATGGCCCATAGAAGTTTACCAAATTTACCATCTCCGGAAATCCCATAACGTGTCCCTCAAGATGAATCCTGTAATGTCTCTTGTTAGGAATTTGATTAAAATTGCAATTTTTCACTTTTTTCCTTGGTTCGACCTTTGACTAGTTTCGATCTCTAGGTCCCAAATTTACCCCAAATGATCCCAAATCTTCTGAGAAGGTTTATGAATGATATTAGAACATAAATATGTGTTTCAGGGATGCCTTTGTACCTTTAAAACACTTCTGCAAATACTCTTTCAATTCTGGTCCATGTAGGTAACTTTACTATTGATTTCCCTTTGACTAGTATTGGTCTCCAGGTCTCAAATTAACTCCAAATGCCTTCAAATCTTCAAGGAAGGTGTATTAATGATATTAGGACTTGAATATGATGTTCAGGGATGATATATGGCCACCAAAAGACCTCTGCAAACTCTCTTAAGATTCTGGACCAAGTATGCAATTTTACTAGTAATTTGGGGTTCAAATCCCCCTAAGGTAAGTACTGCAAATGGCTTCCCAAATGCCTCCAAACCCACTCAAATTTATGAACAGAGGTATGTAATGTGTTAAGTATGTTATTAAGGTCTCATATGCACCATTAATGGTTTATCACAACTGTTCTCACCCTCTCCCATTCAACTGCAAAAATACCCAATTCGACCCTTGGGGAAATGACACTATTTCTTCTCCCAATGCAATTAAACTGAGTAAAAATGCTTCAAATGCTCAAGTACAGTACATGAAACATGTATAAGACATCCATGGAAGTATATTTATCACAAATATATTAGAGAATCATCCATTCATTCGAAATCATCATCAATACATTGGCTCACAACAAGGTAGTGGGGAAATGGCATTGTTCTTCCATTAAAAATGAGATTTATACACTTCTACTTGGAATTTCGACCTGAAACTTTTTGGATATGAAGAACAGAGTATTTAATTCATATTACAAAATAAATTGGGCATTAAAAGCTTCCCCAAAGAGTACAATAGCTCACCAAAAATGCCCTCCCTCAAGGATCAAGAATATGCCATCAAAACTTGAAATGGTTGAAGGAGTGAGCTGCAATAGAAGAAACCATGAGCTGCCCTGTAGATTACACCTACAAATAAAGACTCCATTAAAGCTCCAAATGAAAGGTCTGAATGGCCTTTCCAATTACCAACTTGGATGGGAATCTTTCACCCTCGAAATTGGCTAAGGCAAGAAACTAGTCATCCACTAGCTCTCCCTCTTCACAAATGCAATTGCAAATTCTACAAATGATCAAAAGCTGGTTTCATTCTTTTTTATTGACATTTATAAAGTTCTAATGTCCTCCATGGGTCGAATTCCTTCCAAGAGACTCATTCCAACTCAAGTTGGGAAGAGATTCCAAAGAACGCCACTTGTACAACAATTCCTAGTCTCCCACTTCCACCAAATCACATGTGGAAGCATTTTAGCTGCCCTAACACCCTTGAGCGCCCTCTTAGAGTCTATTTTTAGCCCTGACATGTCATATATGTCATATGTCAGCCTTCAGGTCTAATTTGTGTCATAGGTGTCATAGCATCTTCATCATTGTTGTCATAGAGCTAGGGAATCTAGCCCAAGTGTCTCACTAGCTCCAAATTGCCTCTTCCTCTTCCATGGGAGTTACTCTTCCTCTATATTTCGACCTTGGATGATTCATGCCATTAATAATACCTTTTGGACTCCCCCACGTATGTTACCATTCACCTTGAATTCGAATTGGTGAGAGAATGATGCCAAATGTAGTGGGGAAATCTAGCCATATGTGGGTCCCACTTCCTCCATGTGTCTTCATGATCAAATGCCACTTTGATTTTCACTTGTATATATTTATTTAGATCCTTTATTAAATATTTATGCCACTCTAATGTTCAAACATAATTTATTATCCCCATTATTCCAAATCCCAAAGCTTCCACCCCAAACCTAGGAAACTAGTAATTTTCCTCCTTGGCAATTATTTGACCTTTAACATCAATTTTACAAACTCTAATGAATATGGCCATTGTGACCCAATTCCAAATTTGGGACATGACAAATCCCCAAGGAAGTAGTGTAAGCAGATAATTTGAAACACTTAGGGTTTCAAGCCGACAAAGAACCACCCGACCGACCATTCGCATCCATCGAGCAAATGACCCAGTCACTTCTAATGCCATAGAATAAAGTACGGGCATGTTCAGTCAATACCATCATTTCTTGAAGAAAAACCATGTCAGGATTGAGTGATTCCAACATACCTTTGAGGGCCAATATTTTTTAAGGGCCCCCAAACCCTTGAACACTTAGAGAGAACAATGTCATCTTTTAACCCTGGCAAGGGCTTTCATTTCTCTAAGCGCCCGACATGAAAATTGAGAACCGGAGGAAGTAGGGGAAAGCAGCAGAGGATCGGAGGGGCTGAGAGTAGCTGAAATAGATAGGGTTTTTCTAGCACTTCGAGTCTTAATGGGAGAAAATTGTGATATTCCTCCCTTACGGACCCCCTTGATCAATAAACCCAAGTCCGGATCAATTGCTGGCATAGTCAGAGGAGAGTCTGGTACACCTATCTCAGTTGAAATAATACCCAAAAAGGTCGTAAGTGGAGTTTTTGACTGGACAACCTCAGCATACGATAAAGTTTCTCCCACCACCTGAGAGAACCCCACAGGATCAGTAGCCAGGTTCGGAGAGGAAGACTCTAAATGACCATTATCAGGACCCCCACATGGGACAGGGACGTTAGAGGAAGAGGGAATAGAAGGGTTTGGGACATGAAGGCTCGGAATAGTAAAGCTGACCGAAGTATGAGGTTTCATGGGTACATCCATAGTTTTAGGAGAGATTGAGACTAGGCCATCATCGTTTCCAGGCACATTAGGTAGATTAGTAGTACTAGGGTTTAGTGGAAGGATGGGATCCAACGAAGGTAAAGGAACCCCCAAATAGAAGGATGCTGGGCCCCCAATGATGCCTTCACCAATACGATCACCCTTTAAATCTAAGCTAGAAAGGAAGAACAACTCTTAATTTGAAAGAGAAGAAGAAAAGCTGGGATCCAGGCCTTTAAGCTTACCAATGATAGACGTCGATGGAGCCGAAACCACATTGGATGATAGAGAGTTACCAGGATTAGTGGCCGCAACCTCGAGCTTACCAGTCGACCCCAAGGAGCTATCCGATGACCAATCCTATACTTCATCAGACGAATCACGATCAGAGTCCGAACATGCATCCAACCACTCCTTCCAAAGGTGGCCGGCCGCCTTACACTTTGAACACTAAACTGTATACCCCAGTAGTCCAATGGCTGCTTATTCCGTTTGTCCCGCCAAACAATGTCCACCGATTCAAAAAGACCCAAGGCCATATCGATTTCCACCAAAACCCGACCAACCCTGCGGTCCATACCATTTAGAGTACCATCAATGACATGTAAAAACCGCCCCAGATGGATGGCCAATGCTTGGAAACCCTCCAGATGCCACAGTTCGAGAGGAAAGTTGGGGATAAGAACCCAAAGATGGCGAAAAGCTCTGTTTCCATTGTATACCTATTTTTTTGGGTATATGTGTAACCCCTAGGATTAGACGTGACCCATTAGAATAGCAATTGTTTTTTTTTATTGTTATTTCAATGTGATACTTTAGACATTACAAATACGGATTCTTTTATTGCACATTGTGCTGGTTAAAATTTGGCCATGTATTTTGTATGTGTGGTAGGAGACATGCATTTTTAACGTACTACTTTAAGTGGAAAATTTATTATTTCTTTTGGTGAGTTGGGTTGGTGAAAATGAGTTGTCCTATAATTTTTATGAAGATATGAGTATCATAAGAAAGGGTTGATGTGTTACTTGCAAAGGGGTTATAAAATTAAGTAAAAAAATACAGTGTAAATAATTTCTTCCAGGGTAGATAGAATTTTTTTTACGTAAAATATCTTAATGATAATATAATACAAATATAAATGTTTCTTGAAATCACCGAGCTCATGGTTTGATGGTTAAGTTAAAGTGGTGATATTCTTTTCACCAAGGTTCAAATTTTTTAAAGACATGTTTCTTTATGCATTGTTTCACTTAAATAAGTAGGTTATTCCTTGCAATTGTAGCCAACAATAAATTTTGGACATATTTAGCCAAACAAAAATCCCTTAGTTGCTTCTTAGCTGAAAATTTCAAACTGAATTTCACATGAGATTAGGTTAAGGGCATGTTCTTGTACCATAACAAGAGGAAGTTGCAAAAAACTAAAAATAAGTGGTTATGGTAGGTAGGGAAACATTTAAAGAGTTATCTAGAGAATCCGCAGTGGAAGACATCGTAAACTATCAACGTTTCAAACCCAGATTAAGGACCATCTTTAGGACAATGAGTCAAATGTTAGAGTTGTAAGACTAGATAGTTAACGCACGAGGCACAAAATAAGATTGATGCTACAGAGTTCAACACGTTGGCTAGAAAATTTAAGAAAGACGTCGGCTTCGAGAAATTATTCCCTTTGTTGTAGTAAAGGCACCCAACATTCACTAATTTTGAGACCTCCATCCCTATTCAAATTGTTTGGGTGTTTCATTATTTCCAAGGCCTCCCTTAATCGACATTTGTAATAATTGTGCTCCCTAACCAAGATCTTGGTATCCTCAAAGAACATGTGGTGCTTAGTATTTATGGGGTGTTATGCTAGGGAAGAAGTGTTGGAAGGTATAATGTTAATATTACATGTGTAATAATGTCTAGTGTGATGTCGTAAGATGTTATGATGTATTATGTAGCAAAGGAAGGCATGCATAATTGTCTCTATCTTATGTAAAAGGAGTTATTCCACATGTACCATGGAGTAATATGCTTCTATTATCATTCATTATATAAGGAGGTGAAAAATCATTTATCCCACATGTATTATGGGATGTAATTCTTCCATACCTCTAACTATATAATATAGGTGTCAAAGAGACCCTTTGGGTATCAAGTTTTTATATTGTGATGCTATTGTAAAGTTGTGATAAGCATATGTGGAATGGAGCTCAAGTGTAAGATTGGAGATTTCTGAAGAATAAAGAAGACCATACATTCCTATGGATGTTTCACCAATTGGGGTTTTACCACGTATATTTGGTGTACTATTTATTTTTCTCTTGTCTCTTACTTAATATTTTGATTATATGGTGTTTGTATGGATATAAGGCTAGACTAGTCGATTCTTGCTACTGATTTGCATGTTAGCAAATATATTGTTGTATGTTTATGCATATTTCCCAATATTCTAACATAGTATGAGATCTAGTTACTATGCTCCACCTTCTTCGGTAATTTCTTGTTAAATTTTTTTGTTTCAAGCACCGAGTTCTTCAAAAAAATATTGCGACCCTCCATATCTAATAGAATTGCCATCATATCTAGACAACCCTTGTGGTTTTTCTTTAGATCTGGTCATTTTTCTACATGTTTGTTTTTTTTTTCTCGAAACCCTAACGCTACCATTTATTTTTCATAATTTTTTCAAGTTTTCCTTGGTTTTTTCTGTAGATATGAGTTGAAATCCATTGTATACTAACTTTCTATCAAGGATCTATCCTTCTTGGTTTTATAGATTCTGATTGGGCAAGGGATAATCCATATAGAAGATCTACTACAGGGTACACCTTTTAGCTTGGTTTAGGTCCGATTTCATGGTCCAGTAAGAAGTTGCGAACTCTCTCTCTTTCTTCTTGTGAATCAAAGTACAAGGAAGCTAAGGAAACAACAAAAGAAGCAGTGTGAATTCATCATGTTCTTAAAGATCTTGGACTAGTTCATAAGTCTCCTACTGAGTTAAGATGTGACTATCAGAGTGCAATTCAATTTGCATACAATCCAGTGTATCACTCCAAGACTAAACACATTGACCTTGATACTCATTACATTTGAGATCTTGTTGCAAAGTCAAGGATTCTATATGGGAATTAGGGCCCTATATCTCACCCTCACCTAGAGAAAAGTTCAAGTCCCTGCCCGATATAACTCTTTTTACCCCTAGCATTCCAGAGAGAAACATTTTTCCCCAATAAGTGACCCTGTGATGATATGGATCATATATATTAATAATTTTGAAATCCTGGCCAAACTCACAGGAGAAAAGAATAGTTCCAATACCCATTAAAACACTCCAATAGTTTAAACACAACATCAATTTTGTATTCCATCCTGTAATCAAACCACCCAACCTACCAAAGGCATAAGTGTTGACAAAATCCCATGCAGACAGTAATATCTTTAGATCTTCCACAATATCCAGTATGATGGCCAACGGTTCTTGTAGCAAAAATAACATAAGGGTTTTTAGTCAAAACAAGTCTCTTAAGAGACAATTTTTTTTAGGGAATCCCTAACCCTCTAACATTCAAATACATCAATAACATTGGTTAACCCTCGAATAGGGATGAATTTCTCTGAGAGTCCCTTGAATGGTTTTTTGGAAACCTGCTCTAACATCACGAGCAACTTGTTCATGGGAAGAGGCCATCATAGATTGTCTACCCCTTAATCTGTGCATAATTTTAGGATTCTCCTGGGATAAAGCTCCTCACACCCCAGGCCCATATTTAAACTTAGCTCCACTTCGAGGCCTCAAGAAATATATCGAGGTTCCAAGGGTAGAGGGGTTGTACGATGTCTTGGGAGAACCTTGTTCTTCTGAACAATAATCTATGGAAGGACCTGAAGATGATATTTCATCCTTTAAACCATATATAATCCCTTGATTAACAGGTACGAAGTGGATGGAATGGTCTGCAGTAGGATAATTAGAACATCCAGACATGTTTGAATTGATAGATTCCCCATAAAAGAGTCCCAATTCCTTAGTAGAAGTAAGCCACTTTCCCTTTTGGACCACTTCCAAATGGTATCCTACCATATTCCCCCCTTCCTTAATTTGGAAAACAGGTCACCCATATGTTGTATCTATCCCATGTCCTAGTCAGAGTGGGTATACAAAGAAGTGCTCTGACCTACACCATTTTCCTATAAGAAGAGGGAACTCAAAGATACTGACATGTACCAACAATGTTGTGTCACTTCATTCTAAGATAAACAAACGTCATTAGACCCCTTATAAATGGAAGACCATGGTTGATAGGCAGTGTAAATGAGCTTCATCCCTTTATTGGCATAATCAAAGGGCACATAAGGTCTAGAAAAAACATCAGAACTATTCATAGGATTGGATTTGGGATATACGACAAGCCCCAAGGTGGGTGAAAATATCTCATACCCAATAATCATCTCACTCCCATTTTCATCACATAGGTCTTTAGACAACAAAGAATATGGGGAAAGATGTGGCTTAGTAACAATGGAATCCTGATCAGGTCTAGATAAACAAAGGTTTCTATACAATCTTCCTCGATTTCGATAATGTCTAGAAAATGATGAGAAATGGATCATATCCTTGACAGATGAGGCATGTGAAACAACACTCAGGGAAGAATTTGGGAAACATAACTTACCGAGGAGAGATATGAGAGAAACAAGAGCCGAGTTGGACTATAGACGAGCCAAAAATTTGTCTCCCATGTCTGCATCTCCCTCAAGAACCTGAACTCTGTCAGAACACAAGTATCATCCTGAAGATTCTCAGAAGTTGATAATATATCCTTCTTAGGTAAGGAAACATGATACATAAGCTTGAATCCCTCGAGGTTTTCATGTAGTTTTTGACCTACTTCCAAAACACTTGAAGAGAGAGATCCAAACTTTATTTTCTAGAAACCCCTCCCAATGGGTAGAATATACTCCTTCACCAGATGCTCTAGAGAATGGAAAATTCTGCATCTAAATGATATACCACTGTAGTCAAGCTTCTATGTAAAAACAATAGCCACCAATAGAGATATTCATATCCGCCAACAATCCTTCTCTTAGGTCTATATCCACTAGCATATGTGAGTCATATTACCCGTTTCCAGGTAGCTCATGTCAGCCGATACATAACTACCAAGTGACGACTTTATCCTTCTAAAAATGTCTGCCATCCATAGTTTAGGAGGTAGATGAGGTAGTTTCACCCATATCGCTCGAGAGAACGATTTTGACCATTTAGCGTTGAAAAAGGGGGTCCACGTTGTAGCTTGAAGGGAGCTGTACCCCAAGTCCATACCCCATTAAAAGTTTAACAACATATTCCGAGATACCAAGGACAACCCCTAACCATCCTTAGGCTAATGAGTAACATCTTTGATGGTATCCTAGCATACAAATCCAAGAATTTTTACACTATATTTTAAAAGTGGGAAGACTCACTCGATGGCCTGCAAAATGACGCACCAAGGCCTGGCTCGACATCTAGGGAACAACACTTAGGGATACATTTGCACCCAACTCCAAAGAGATTTCTGAGGCATTCCTCTTAAATTTCCTCTAGAATGTGGCTAGTCTGAACTCCCCTACATTAGAAGTTTGAAATAACTTCTCTCCCCGCCCATCAGGACCAAAAACCCTTGTACCGACTTTGGAACATTCATGAGAAAAACCCCAATAGTCTTTGAGCGATTTATGGCGAGTAGGTGCATCCTTGGGAGGAAAAACAAGATTTTGAACAAGTGGGTTATTGGAGGGCCCTCATATATCACCCCTAGGAGAACTCTTTACTGCTCTGACAATAGATAACTCCATATGAGACAAATGCAAGAGAAAACAAATGATAAGGTTAGATTGAAGGACATCAAATCAGTTAGCAAGGTTCCACAATAAAAATAATACTGACAAGACAGTCGAGGCAGGATGTTCTAGAGAAATAGAAGGAATTAAATCGGTTAGGATTGATAGATACACCCGTTGATTATCCCAGAACCCCTGAGATAGCTACGAACAACAATGAACCCCTTAAAGGAAGATAAAACCCATGAGACCAGAATTATATCAACTGAAAGACCACATGGTATCCATATGAAAACCTTAGAAAAAACCATATCCAAAGTGCCATGACTACTTGAAACAACAATGGACTACGTGATTATCTATATAAAAATGAAAACTTTTAAAATAAATCAAAATTAAAATATACATATATCATTTTTAATCAATTTTTAAATTATGAAAATGTGATTTTCAATAAAAAAAAATTTAAATATATGACTAAACATGTTTGCAACAACTCTTAGTTTAAGATTAAATCCATGAGGATAATTTCTCCTTGAGGGGGAAGAAATGTATCTAACATGAACCCCGAAAGAAAATATGAAAATGAAAAAATAAAATTATGATTTTTTTGAGTTTTCAATTTAAGAAATATATAGTATATAAAACATGAAAATGGAGACCTAGAAATGAAATATATAATAATTTAATAAAATGAAAAACACTCAATTATAAAAAAGGTAAAAATAGAATATACGATAAATAAAGAAAATGATAAAATAAATAAAAAAACAAAAAACCTAAATATATATATATATATATATATATATATAAACAATAAGTAAATCAAATAAATAATAACAATAATTAAATCAAAATGTTAAACATAATATTGCATCAATGTAAAAAACAAACACAAAGAAACGCAATAAAGAGCATACATAATACTATGAAACAAAACACAATAAAGAGCTTACCTAATAAAGGATAATGAAGTACAATTTTCACTAAATTCCTTTCAAGATAGCATTTCACCAGTTTGTAATGAAATAGTTATTGGATTTTAGTCCTTACGAAGAGCAACATGGACTCTTGAAATCACCTTGGGTGAATGTATTACTCCCTCCATAGGTTTCAAAGCATTTTAGCCTAAGTTTTAAGCTTGGATTTCCCTTTCGAAATTTGAAATCCTTATTTTTCCTCGTATCGAGGCAGAGGCATAAAACAATGTAAAATTTGATGCACTTGCTCACCTTGACAGTTAGGATCTCTAACTTGTTGCACCTCCACATGTGCTACATGCACTATACTGTATGCATTCGATACATTTGGTAAAGCATCCTACACCGCATGCGATCATTACACCTGGTAGAACATCACCACTCGTGATGCATGCACTATGACTATCAAAGAAAGACAATTGTGAATACTAGAAGACCTGACATCAACAATGAATTGAATGAGCCCTGGATGTGAGATAATTTGCATCTTCGGTATCCAACCCTGGACAACCATCCCTTAGTCATGGGTTGAGTTCTCAATCCTTCAGGAAGGAGCCCCAAATGATCGTCTTAGACACCCTTTGAATACCGCAAAAGAAAAAGAGAGGGGAGGTATGGATGCACCTTCAATGAGGTGTTGGCCTCACTTCACGGCTTCACCTTAAACCTAGTTGTGTTCAATGCTTTCAATGCATGCTACGGTGGCTTCAACTTTAGCGTGGTGGTGGATTCACTATGTGTTGGGTGGCTTCATATTCAACCTAGTGGTCATAACCAGTGATTTGATTAGTTGTGTCACATAAATCCCCACACATATATCTTTATACATTTGGAAAAACATATCTACAAAACATGTTATACAACTTGATGTGAACTTTATACTCAAAATGAGAAATCTAGCCATAAAACCCCATATTTTTGCATAAAAAACACCAAAAATAGCCCCGAATCAAAAAGTGTAGCACCACTTTTTGATTTGGGGTCAAAAATATAGAAATGAACCAAAACATTTGTTATTGTTGTTTGCAAAAACCTTAAAATGAAGCTCTAAATTGAAAACTAATGCTACCGGTAGCACACTTTTTCAAAAAATGGCATTTTTATATGATTTTATCATAATTGAAAATTGTGCTTATTTAATCACTTAGTATCACTATATAAAACAGGCATTGAGTTAAACACAAATTATTTAAGAAATAATTTGACCACTCTTTTCATATAAAATAAAAAATTTGTGATATTCATCTGAAAATCATATATTAAACCATAAGACGTAGAAGTAATTCATATCAAAATTCAAGCACTTCTTTAGATTTTCCATACAAACAATGGCATAGTAATAAAAAAGACAAAATGTTTCATTTGCAAATATTCAAATCAACACATGGATTCTGACACACCATCAGAAGCTACATTTTCTTCAGATGAATGACATGATGAAGATGTAGATGACCCGTATTCTTCTCTACTATCAATGAGTGCACCATATGAATCTTCATGTATGCCCAACATTTCATATGCCATATTCCTTCTAGATATATGCCTTGGTTTAGCAGACTCCCATGTTTCAGTTATTTATGGTGCCAACAATCTTTTGATAATCTTTTAGTCTTGGAGCGAAGAGTGCCTTTCCTTGTCAATTGGAATTCATAAACTAGTATGTCAACATCCACTAATTTCAAAATGTCTATGCGATGATGATTTACATTTTGACCCTTTCTTTTCACTTTTTGCAAACCTTTTTCTCGATCACCATCTCTGGCTTGTACACACCATCAAATGGGTGTGTGTCTGTTGCATACCAATGTACTTCAATAGATATAACTTCTTCATTTTATTTATTGACCTTCATGACTTTTGAAATCCAGAATGGATAACCACATGGATCTTCTGTGGCCAAAACTGCAATCATGCAACCCTCCTTAATATCTTGTACTGAGCCTCTGTAAAGGTTTTCCATCGCCTCATGCCGTGCAGATGATCTTCTAGACCCAATGTGAATTTCCCTTTCTTCTGGTTGAAAAGGCTCAACACCTTCAGGCTCAACATTTCTCTCCTCATTTTAATTTGACATACTTTGTAGCCAACTAAATGGAGTCTTCAAAAAAATATCTCCATTTGTAGAGTTTGAAATTATGTCATTTTGCTCCTTGAAAAATGACTCCCACCAAACATAATCAACAACATCAAAATAGTCATATGTATATTTGATAGAATTTTTTATTTCTTCCAAGCATTGAGAAGAATCAACATCTCTATTGTGCCAATGTGAATTTTGAATATAAACAGTTGATTGCAAGAATGATAACTTTGAAGCATACATTTGACGACTTGGGATGAATTTCAGAAACGCTAAACCTGATGTAGGCCCCCATTTTGCACTTGTTGAGTACTTCTTACCCCATAATAGTGTTTTCCCATCAATCTTTTTTATACGAAATCGATGCTGAAAGCTAATGTCATTAAGTTTCTCAATGCACCTTTTTTCACCATGCGATCCCAAAATAAATCTTTGCATGTCAATAGTTTCCTCCAATTTTAGTACAACAGGATTTGGACTATATGTTTTTCTAATAATTTCAGTTAATTATGACAGGCTCCCAACATTCTTCCTCCCCAATGTCACTGCAAAACAACTAAACATTTGATCAATTTGGTCATGTGTATGCCCAACAAGAAGGAAACCAACTTTAATCTTTTGAAAAATTCCCAATTCAAGAAGCATGTTCAGATAACCAAACACGATTTGATTTTTGTTTTCCTAGTTGGTGTTGTCCAATTGTAGATATAGAACTCGAGGAAGATTACCAGAACAGTGAGTCAGCACATGGTGAATTATGGTAATGGTCATATTTGCATCATTATGAATATTGGGAGTTGTAAAGTAATCCCTTGGGAGACATTTGACCATTAAAAACCATACAACCAACCAAGTGAAACTGAATAAAATTTTCCTCATTTAAATTCTTTGGTACACTAACAAAATGTGGCAAAAGTGTTTTTTTTTCTTTCTCTGATCCATGCCATCAATTATCAAACCCATATACTTATGTGGTTTTTTGTTTTCCCGGCTAGTGTTGTCCAATTGCATATATAGAACTCGAGGAAGATTACCAGACCAATGAGTCAGCACATGGTGAATTATGGTAATGGTCATATTTGTATCATTATGAATATTGGGAGTTGTAAAGTAATCCCTTGGGAGACATTTGACCATTAAAAACCATACAACCAACCAAGTGAAACTGAATAAAATTTTCCTCCTTTAAATTCTTTGGTACACGAACAAAATGTGGCAATTTTTTTTGTTTTTTTTCTTATGATCCATGCCATCAATTATCAAACCCATATACTTATGTGGTTCATCATAACACTTCTTGCAATATTTGTATAAATTTTTCCGTTCAATTGCTCGTTGATTGTGACATGCTTGAAGTTCTTTAACAACATAATCTACAAATAAAATAAAAACAAACCATTCGTGATATATATTTATTCCCAAAAAAAAGTTGTTAGAGACATACCTCTCTCTATCCCTTCCGATTTATCCCTTCTTTGTTTAAGAGAAGCACATATACTGCAAACCCCCATCCTTGACCTCTTAGGAACACAGACATTGTTGAACTCTGTTTTCCATAGTCTTGTAAAATATGCATATCTAATGAAATTGTTATTTCCTTCAGCATCTTGAACAAATGCCTTGTACAAGTTGTAGATTTCCTAACTTGAGAAACTATATAGAATGTGTATGGTTTCTCTATCTGGCATACTCTCTCCATGCTTAGAAAAGAAGTCACACATCCATGACATTGCAATGTTTGTTATCGGCCCACTAGCTCTTGCATGATATTCTTTAGAATAAAATGTAGGATCATTTTCTAACCTTATATGGATTCTTGATAGTCTAAGTTCACCAATTGAGTGGATTCTTTTGAATTCCCTTCTGCAAAGCAAAATACTTCCAATGCGATAATCATAACCTACCTTTGTAGAAATCATGCACCCTAACAAATATGAATTTTGCATATTTTTGTTCATTGATGGATATGATCGCCTTTTCTTTAAGGAATAATATTAGTGTATTTGTTTCAGACAATTTTTTTGGAAACACTCGCTTGAAATCAAATCGGCAATAGAACTAGGACTTGTGAGCAAATCTTTCCTAGACCTTGTATAACTAGAATGCTTTGGATTGATATAAAATGGCCTAGTCCTACACTTAATCTTGCTCATTGGTACAATTTTCCTTTCTGTTTCATGAACCATTAAGTCATCCTCATTAGAATGAATATCCTCATCAATGTGAGGAATATCATCCCTCTCATTGAGATTATCATCACCAAAATTAGTAGGAGAATGATTATCCTCATCAGTATCAAGTTTATCACTTGAGGTTAAATCAACATCATTGGTGGGTTCATCATCACCAAAATCATCATCTGTACCATTAAAATCCTTGCTTGGAGGAAAATCATCATCAATGCCATCAAAATCCTTGCTTGGAGGAAAATAACCTTCATCATTGTTGGTGCCTTCATCCTCACCAGAATCATCATCCGTCCCTTTAAAATCCTCACTTGGAGGAAATTCATCATCGTTGCCATCAAAATCCTCGCTTTGAGGAAAATCATCATTGGTGCCATCAAAATCCTCCCTCGAAGGAAATTCATCTTCACCATTATTGGTGCCCTCATCCTCACCAAATTCATCATCCGTCCCATTAAAATCCTCGCTTGGAGGAATATCATCATTGATGCCATTAAAATCCTTGCTTGGAGGAAAATCATTTTCACCATTACTGATGCCTTCATCCTCACCAAAATCATCATTTGTCCCATTAAAATCCTCACTTGGAGTAAAATCATCATTAGAGCCATAAAAACCTGGCTGGGAGGAAAACCATCTTCAACATTGTTGTTGCCTTTATCCTCACCAAAATCATCATCTGTCCCATTAAAATCCTTGCTTGGAGGAAAATCATCATCTGTGACATCAAAATCCTTGCTTGGAGGAGAAAAATTATTAGTCCCATTAAAATCCTCGCTTGAAGGAAAATCATCATTTGTGCCATCAAAATCCTTTCTTGTAGGAGAAACATTATCAGTCCCATTAAAATCCTCGCTTGGAGGAAAATCACTGTCGGTGCCATCAAAATCCTTGCTTGGGGAGGAACATTATCAATCCCATTAAAATCCTTGCTTGGAGGAAAATTATCGTCGGTGCCATTAAAATCCTTGCTTGGAGGAAAATCATCATTGGTGCCATTAAAATCCTCGCTTGGAGGAAAATCATTTACACCATCATTAGTGCCTTCATCCTCACCAAAATTATTATCTATTCCATCAAAATCCTCGCTTGGAGGAAAATCAAGTTTGTTGTCTTGTAAATACTCGCTTGGAAGAAAATCTTGGATTGGAGGGAAATCATCGTTTGTGCCTTGAAAATCCTCACTTGGAGGAAAATAATCTTTGATTCCTTGAGAATCATTTACTTGAGCAAAATCATCATTGGTGCCTTGAAAATCGTCAATTGGAGTAAAATTTTTATCATCTTCCTCAGTGTCTTTAAAATCTCCACATGGAGGAAGCTCTTTATTATCATCATTGTTAGAACTTAGAAATTATCCCTTGGTTGTGGAGGAATAGTTCCAAGGTAGCTATTTCAAACCAAACTTTAGGAGGAAACCTAACCTTTTTTCCTACCAGAGAGGGCTCTCTCATAATATAAATGCAATGGCCAGAAATATTGGAAAAGATTATGTTTTTAAATTGGTGTATGGATGAAACACACAAGAACCATTGGGCATGGAGTCAAATTTGAATATTTCAAGAACCAACATAAATCTAACAATAGGGATTTTTACAAAGGCAAGGTAGTTGTCATTTTACAGTCAAAATCTTATTTGTAGGTGATAAAAGAAGAAAAATAGACATTCCATCAACATGGGCACCAATTGTAGATGAGTCCAATATTGACTTTGGAGGAAAAATTCTGAATACTCAGACCTAACAAATCAGAGCATACATATATGAATTCTGATTCATTTTAACTGTCATCCAAGTATGAAAGAAATAACATAATGGAAAGGAATTACAAGAAAGAACACATCAACATAAAGGAAAGGAAAATACAGACTATAATTTTGATCAACACGAGAATCTTTGTTCTGCAAAATATGCTCAACTCTGCATGGATTTCTTTTTTAAAACTAGAGTAACACGATACAAAAAGTGTCTTTATTTCACGGGTTTTCAACCCTCATTACATTGTAAAAATAGGTACTTATACATCAAAGCTCATTGAGCCAAAACCTAACTGCTTTCTTTCCAAAAATAAATATTTATAACTACCTATTACAATCTATTTTTATCAAATTTTTCCTAATTTGAGCTTTCCCAAAATAGCATATGATTCTTTATGTCTTCTTTTGGTTGCAACTGTTGACAAGGCTTGTCTCGAACGAGAGTCTTCAAGTATGCAAACTGTACTTCATTTTGCCGTACTTCTACACCATCTTCCAATTTTCTATAGAAGGTATCTCATAACTAGTCATCTCCTTGACCATAAATTTTATCTCTATGTGCTTTGCAATGGAAATTGGAGGAATATTTTCACCTATCATGGCCAACTGGTTTAGAATTTCAAAATCATTTGAAAGTTTCTCCGGTAAAATTTTCCCTGTTAGAACATGAGTTAAATCTTGAAATTTCTCATGGTTCATCTTGATGTTAAATAATAGTATACTCATATTGGGAAATTAGTTCATCATTTTCATCCCAAAAGGATGGTAATCCTTTTTGAATTAGCTTTTCAAATCCTTTTTTGAAAGTTGCTACCTGTTTCTTCATTTCTTTTGATTTAGCTTGAACATTCTCAATGTGAGAATGTTTCCCAAGGATTCTTCTTTCCCAAGTTATGACTGTTACTCTGTTTTTAATTCCCATTGCTTTTAGATCATCCTCAGTTAGAGTATTTAAATAGTTTACAGTATTCTGAGTTGTATCCTTTGGTTTTTTGTCCAAAAATTCTTTCATTGTTGTGCAACTCTGCAAACTGTCATGTGCTATGGCTTCTTTTGTCTTCATAAAACTCAGATAAGGTCTGAATTTTGTAGCTTCAATAATGATTGAATCCCACATCAAGTGCTTTGCACCTTGCAATGGAACCTGCCCTGTTACTTGGATTATGAATTTTTGATTTCTATCTACCAATTCTTTATTCTTGTTTTCCAATTCTTTTATTTCATTTTTTTTTCCTCTTCTAATATTTTTTTTTCTTCTTTTAACTCTTTAATTTCCACCTCTTTCAAGCTAACTTGAGACATAGCTTGAATTATATCATATGTGCTTGATTCTTTGATACCTTGATCCGTTCCTTGTTTCTCCTGTATTACATTTGCCAATTTTGTTTTCAGATCTTCAATTTGAGTCTTGAGACTCAACTTGTCTTTCTCCCAACTCACCTCTTTTTCTATAAAATTAAGCAATTTAGCTTTGATGTCATCCAATTCCTATGACAAATTTTCCTTCTCTTGTTCCAACACAGTCAATTCAGAGGCTTGAATTAACTGGGTTGTTGGAATCTTAAGCTTTTTCTTAAGTAATTGAATAGTGTTTTCCTTGTTAGTCAAAAGATTTTTACTTGCTTCCCCTTTATTGGGTTCATCATTTCTCTCCACCAGGTCAATTTGCAATCTTTTTATTTGTTGTTGATAAGCTTTGTTTTCATTTTTTTCTTGTCTCAACTGAATCTCTAGCCTGCCAACTATGTTTTGTAGCTTTGAAACCTTCAGGGTGGCCTTCATTAAGTCTGTGTAGATGACTTCCCCATTCTGCCTATGCAAATGAATTTTATCTAGGACTGCTATCTTTTGCAAATTCAGTTTCATCTCTGTGACTTTATCATTAGATGATATAGCCAAATTCAAATTATTTTTTGCAGGATATCTACTGGTCATTAAGGTAATGTCCGAGTCAATTATACTCCTAACTTTTGGAAATAATTTATAGATTTTTTCTGAAGCTTCTTGCTTGTCTTGTCCATACTTAACATATAGTTTAGCTCTCGACTGAAATTTATTAGTGTCACCTGCAACCTTTTCTTCATCAAATTTGTATTCCTGTATTTGAACTTTTGGACCTTGATACTTTGCTTTGCCTTTCTCTTTCCCACTTACAAACATAACCAAATCACCTTGAGAATCTTCCTTGAGCTTCTTTTCTCTTTCTTGTTCTTCAACTTCTGTATCAGTAATCTCTTGAAAACTCCTTTTGCTAACAATTTCCATCTTACAGGGGGAGGTGTTATTTCAGTTGAAGACTTTGCTGGGGCAGAAGGATTTGACTATGAACATGATGAAACTTCTTTGTTAGATTCATATTGTAGAAGATTTTCCATTTTTGATAACCCCTCAACCTCCTGATGGTCAAACACTTTGCTCTTATTCTGCTGTCTTCTTTGAGAAATAATGTGACAAGGATCATAGTCAACAACAATTTCCCTTTTGAATTTCAACTCCTCCAATTGTTTTTCCACAACATAAAGGGATTCTTGTTTTTTATGATGAAAGGACCCATTTTCAAAGGGAATTTTATGTTTGAAGCTTTTTTGAAAGCTAGAAAGTGGTCATTTTCAACAATTAATTTTTTCCTGATAAACTCCAAGGAAAATATTCTTGAGGTTAAAAAGGCTGGCAATATATAAGATTTCTTCATAAACACATAAAATCTGATTACTGTGTACTCCTTCAACAAGAACCAATCTCCTACTCCTTTGTATGGCTTCAATTGCATCAATGCTTTCATTTCCGACAGTACCCTTGGCAGTTCTTCTCCAAAAATTAATTTATATACTTTTGATAGAATAAGGTTCATGAAATTAACATATTGTTCTCCAATGTAATTGAAAAAATTGCCTGTGAAAAACACAGATATTTCTGGCTTGAAAATAGAAACATTTTCATCAAGTAAGTTTGGAATCTAAAGTGCCTGGTGTTGTGGAAATCCACTAGATGAAGGTGAATACCTTCATCTAGGAATTCATCAAATTTAAGACATGGTATCTGGCTGTATTTTGTCCCTGGTATGCCAAAAATTAACCTAAAAAGGAGACTCAATTGAACTTCTGGTACTACTGCATCACTATCTAACCCTAGAAACTGGGATATTAGTGATAAGACAAATTATGTATTCTCATCAAAGAAATTCATATCTAGTGGATAAGGAGTATCATCAATTGCGAGGTCGGGCTTGAGGCAACTAGTTAGGAAGGCCTGTTTAGTTTCAGGGGACGACTATCGGTACTGACTAACTATGGCATCTTCGACAAGGTTTTCTTGTTCACGAGGTTGAGATAGAGGTATTTCGAGTGATTTATTGATAGTAGCAGACTCAATAGGGCAAATGATTTTGGTTTTAGATGCATTCATAATCACTTTCTCACTCTGTGAGAAATTCATTACACACCATGAAATGAAATCCGAAACCCCTAATGTCTGGTCTCGACAAAAGCAAATGAAGGAAGACTCAAAAACTCTGTGCACATCTGAACTTTCCTTGTATAGTCTGTCCAATCTGGCTTTAACCTCTGTAACTGATAATTTAACCATGGCGTCGTAAATGTCTTTATCTTTGTCCTCTAGGGCTTCATCTATTTTAATATTCTCGACACCTGGGGTTTCTTTCATTTCCTCCATTATAAATATATTACCTAACTGATTGCACAAGTTCTGAAGCCAACCTGGCACTGACGAGTTTGAAAAGGGGCGTGCTCTGTCATTTTCCCAGTTTGCACACGTCTCAAACCTTCTTATGCTTCATGAGACAAATGTCAACCATCACGTGCTTTTATTCTTTTATACTCCTCGAAACCGATTTCGCATGGTGGATGGATGGTTATATTTAACGCCTTTGCAATTTGCGAAATGCCTAGGCGTCGACACGTGGAGGGAGGTATCAAATTTCGCAACCGCTCATGTCTCCATTTATAACCTCAAAACCTTTGTTCATTATAACAAATACTTAAAAATAGAGAGGCAGGTTATTACCTTCATTAGACTAACTGTCTTCCTGGTTTGCAATGATGAAATCATGAGCTGCAATCTGATTTCTCTCCAGGCTGGATGAAATCTGAGTTTTTCTACTGCAAGACCTTTGGCTGGTTGTTCAAGAACGCTATCCACATAATCAATTTGATCATGCACATCCAGAAACTGAATGGAATGTTCATATTTTTCATCAATTTCATCAGTCTCAAGAAGAGAAACATGGCTGCTTTCATCAAGGTCTAGGTCCAAATCACTATTAGTTAGAGAAGAGGCTATGGTATGCTGTCCATCAAGGTGTTTACTTTCTATTTCTTCATTCTTATGAGCAGACAAATCCCACAAGGCTTCTCTCACCTCACTATCTAGCACATCCTCACAAAAAGAATCAGTTCCCATAAGTTGAAAGAGGGCATCAATATTTCTACGAAAGGTTTCAACCAACTCTAAAGAGGGATGACTGTCTTTATACTTTTCACAAAAGGCTGAATAGAAATCTTGAAGGGAGTATATACTAGCAGGAGGTAAATATTCATACCAAGCCCTTGCTTTCTCTTCTAATGTTTCCATAAACATTTTCATCAAACAGTCCTCATGAAACTGAATCTTAAGCCTACACATATGTATATGAAACTTGACCAAATGGAAAGCAACATTGTCTCCTTACTGATCTGTAAACTTAGGCAAACAGGTCTGCCAATCTACTTTAGGAATAGGATTTGGAAAACCAGGAATGTGAGACCTATTCATGGGAGCATAAATTTTTGACAATGAGGCCATCTTGAAATAGTGGATTCATGAATGAATGCCTCGAAACATGAGACCTGCTATACATACAGTTTCCATGAAACCTTCAAAATATGAACTTTAACATGGAGTCACCAATCTTAAAGATCCCAGTGGAGTCGCCTTCAAACTGAAATTCTGATGAGTGGAGTCGCCAGAGCAGAAATACATCCAATATGTTCCCTAGTGTCTGTTGCTCTCAGAACTTACACCTGAAGCAATGTCGTTCTCTCCGGGGAAAGAAATAGCAATGGTGTTAGGATATTTAGACACTTAGGAGTTAGTTAAGATCAACTTGTGTAATATATCCGTTAGGGATAGTGTGTTTCTTTAGTATGCATTAGTATGCATTAGTAAATATTTAATCCAACGGTCACGATATGTTCCCGACATAGAGTGATCCGACAGCTCAACTTCTCTTAGATCAAACCTAACCTTGATCCATGGCTTAACACCCGATTGGTCCATGATCTCTATTTAAAGAGCATGGAGGGTCATTGTTTAGTTGATCGATTATGAGAAGCTCATTTGTAACTTTCTTTCTTTGCATAATAAATTGTCCCGTAGAACCTATTTGGCCGGGGCCGTGGAGTGTTTCCCTCAAGAGGGTTTAAACCACGTCAAAACATTGGTGTGTTGATTTGTGATCTGTTTGTGTGAAGTGGTTGCTCTTGGTGTTCGGTCCTTTGGTAGTACCCTGTGTACCCGAACATCGTATCAGAGCTTTTATGAAGTGCCGCTTCCGGTTATGATCTAGATCTTGAACTGCTGTTGCCGAAACTCAAAAGGGTTTCTAGTTCTGGTATTTCTATGCATTTCTGGGCTGTGGGAGGTGTTCCATTGCGTCCGAAGCATCGTTTCCATTGGGAAATAGTTTTCGTTTAATCGAAAACGGTTCCCAGTTGCTCTAGAAACGCGTATTTCATCAGATCTGAAGGTATAATGTTACAGTGACGCATTTTTTTATTTTTTGTTTTTAAAAGAAAAAAAACTCATATTTTATTATTTTTTACTGTTAGATTTTTTGGGGGTTCGGATTGTTGCTTTCCCGTCTGCGTATGCTCTTTGCTGTGCACCTTGAGCTATCTCGGCAAATCAGAAACAAAAAGGGAAAGGGTTTTTCTCGGCTGCGTATGCTCTTTGCCGTGCACCTTGCGCGATCTCGGCAAATCAGAAACAGAGAGAAAACGTAGACTTTCCGGGCAAGCTAACGAGATCTAACTCCACAAGTGTGGAAAGTTTTTTTTTGTTTCGATTTGTGGTGTGTTTTGCAGGAAAAATGGCAAGCACACAAACCGAGCAAGAAAAGTAAAAAAAAAAAAAAGCCCCCTTCCTCATTCCCATATTTTACATACCTTTTAATCTAGCTCACTTGGTTCAAAGTTGTTTTATTCCTTAATAGGTCTTGAGTTCAAGTATTAGGAAGTTACTTTTAAAAGAAAAATTGCATGCAATTTCTATTTTCAAGTTATTTTATTGTAAAAGTGCATCTCACTTAAATAATAAAAAATAAAAATACAAGTGAGTCACTTAAGTTTTTTTTATTGTTGCATTATTTAAAAGTAATATTTTTGAAAAAGTGAAATCACTTATTTTACAAAAGTCGTTCACTTAAGGCAACTTTCTTGTAAAGTGATTGTCAAAAGGTTCATCTTGGGAAGAGAGGGGTTCTTTTTTTTCGCTGGACATTCTCTAGCTGCCACGTCACTATTGGGGACATCTTCAATAGTTTCTTTTTTCAAGCATAACTTCATCATATAGAGTTAGTTTTCAGTGCCTTTTTTTTAAACCGCCTATTTTTTCGAGCTCTTCACATCCAGACTATTGGTTTCTACTTTTACAGCCATTAATTTACAAATATGGCTGCCCCTTGTGATATTCTACTTAACAGTTCCAACTATTTCTCATGGAAATCTCGTATGGAGGATGTTCTACGAAGTAGGGGACTTTTCAGAATTACCTCAGGGAAAGAAACAAAACCCACTGATGATGATAAGAAAATAAAATGGGCAAATAGATGTGATGAAGCTCGTGGATAGATTGGGATGTCAATCTCTACTGATTTGCGATTCCATATATCTAGAATTGATGAACCTGATGCTGCTTGGGACAAGTTAGAATCTGTATTTGGTAAACACAATGAAATTCGAGGTCACCAACTCAAAAATGAGTTGATTTCTTTAAATCCAAGTGACTTTTCATGCATTCAAGATTATTTATCTAAGTACAAAACTCTTAAACTCTTATGTGCAGAATGTAAGATTAAGAGGGAAGACAAATAATGAATTTATCATATTCTTTCCAAACTTGGACCTGCGTATTCTATTTTTGTATCTACATTTTACTCCATGAAAGAATCCTTGAATGCAGCTAGCTATCAAGAGCCTAGTCTTGAATCCTTTTGTGATTCCTTGATTAGAGAACAAGATAAACTCATTCATCTTGGAATAATCAACAATGCAGATACATCTGGGAAAGCCTTATTGTCCCAACAGAAAGAAAAGTCCAAGCCTCCCAAGAAACAAAATTTTCGCAATAATAAGTCAAACAAGGGTCCCAAACCCTCTCAGTCAGCTCCTTCTTTAAAAAATGACAAAGGATGCAAGCCAAAATGCAAGAAGACTTAACGTCATTGCAACTATTGCGGGGAAGATAATCATGATGAATCTAAGTGTTTCAAGAAGATGGCAGCCTTGGAAGCAGCAATGAAGAAGCATCACATCAGCCTAGATTCACCTTCAGAATTTGCCTCTCATGGACATGCACTTTGTGCTTCTGGTTATTCTTATAATGCATCTTCTTCTTCTACTTCAAATGAATGGCTCATTGATTCTGGAGTATCTTATCATATGGCTAACGATCAAGCCATCTTTTCTACTATGCATGAATGTAACACCAAACAAATATTTGTTGGTGATGATAGATCTCTAAGTGTTGTAGGAGCTAGAACAGTTTTAGTAGATAATGGTCATTTTAGTGATGTACTATGTGTTCCAAGAATTTTCTGCAATTTGTTATCAGTCTATCAGATCACTCATTCTGGTGAAGGTAAAACTATGACCTTTACACCTCACCAAGTTGTAATCAAGGATTTTAAAGATCCTCAACAGGTCTTAGCTACCGGAATTGTTGATGATATTACCAGGTTGTACAAGTTTAACAACTTTGGGTCATCACCTTTCCTTTCAGTTTTTGTTGCTCATAGTGATAACTTTAGCAAACTTTGGCATGAGCGATTTGGTCACTTAAATTATCACTCATTGCAACAACTATGTAAAGAAAATATGGTGAAAGGTCTTCTGATGGTATCTTGCAGAGATGGTGTTTGTTCTGGTTGTGTACTCAGAAAACATCATCGGAACAGTTTTGACAAACGTGCCTTTTGGCACGCCTTGATTCCCTTGGAGCTTGTGCATAGTGACTTGTGTGGTCCTCTTCCATTTGCTTCCTTTTCTGGTTTCAAATATTTCTTAACTTTCATTGATGATTACACCAGACGCACTTGGGTTTATTTCCTAAAACTTAAGAGTGAAGTATTTAACATGTTCTTGGCCTACAAGGCCCTTGTTGAAAAACAATCTGGTCATCAAATTATTAATTTAAGATCTGACAATGGAGGAGAATATGTTAACAATAAGTTCATTACTTTCTGCACTGAACAAGGCATCCAACAAGAGCACACTGTTCCATATACACCACAACAAAATGGTGTAGCTGAGTGGAAGAACCGCACTTTAAAAGAAATGGCTAATTGTATGATCCAATCTAAGGGACTAAGTCTTTAATTTTGGGCTGAAGCCATAAATTGTGCAAATTACATAGTTAATCGCACCCCCACAAAAGCATTACAAGGTATAACACCAGAAGAAGCATGGAGTAAAACTAAACCTGATGTAAGTCACTTTCGTGTGTTTGGTAGTGAAGCATGGGCTCACATTCCGGATGAAAAACGAAAAGCATTGCAGCCTAAAAGTGAAAAGTGCATATTTGTTGGATATTCTGAAGATGTAAAAGGTTATAGATTTCTTCAACCACATTCTCATGATATAATCATTAGAAGAGATGTTAAATTTGATGAAAATCTCTTGGCCTGCGAGCCTAACTCGGCGATTGTGCCATCTTTGGCCTGCGAGCCTGATTCGGCATTTGTGCCTTCTTCTTCTTCTTCCAACTTCCTTGACAGGTTTTCAACTCCAGTTTCTAATAATGATAGTGAGGATGAAAATCCACCTCCGCCTGCTCATGTTCCTCCAGTTGCACCAACACAAGTGCTTCCTCGATGGATCCGTTCAACATGTGAAGCAGCTGGTGATCTTGCTGGTGATCCTAGAGATCAATGTCGAACACGTTCTCAATTTCAGTGAGCCTCTTCTCTTTTGGCTCAAGTTTCTGAGAATCATGATCCAGAAACTTTTGCAGAAGCTTCAGGGAATCCAGATTGGGATGCAGCCATGGATGAAGAATATCGTTCCTTAATGGCGAATGATACTTGGGATCTTGTACCTTTTCTAAAAGGAAGAAAACTTGTCAGATGTAAATGGGTCTATAGAACTAAGTATGCATCGGATGGAAGTGTTGAAGGACTTAAGGCAAGGTTAGTTGCCAAAGGTTTTTCCCAAGTTGAAGGGATTGACTACAATGAAACCTTTGCTCTCATTGCAAAAATGAACTCCATCCGCCTTGTTCTTTCCCTTGCAACCTTACATAACTGGGAAGTCCATCAAATGGATGTCAAGTCTGCCTTCTTACATGGTGATTTACAGGAGGAAATTTACATGGAACAACCTCCTGGATATGTTCAAGATAACTCTAGCCTTGTCTACCGCCTTAAGAAATCCTTATATGGCCTTAGGCAAGCTCCTAGAGCTTGGTATGCAAAAATGGATAACTTTGTCATTGACACTGGTTTTTCTAGATGCCATTCTGACCCCAATGTCTATACCAAGAAAGTAGAAAACCATCTCATCATACTTGTTCTATATGTTGATGACCTTATTCTTACTGGTAGTGACCCGAAGCTTATAACCCATGTGAAATCCAGTCTTAAACAAAATTTTGAAATGTCAGACTTAGGACATTTGCATTATTTTCTTGGTCTCCAAGTCCTGCAAACCAAAGAAGGAATCTTTCTTTTTCAGTCTAAGTATGCTTGTGACCTTCTTCGTTGCTTTCACATGGAAGATTGTACACCATCCCCTTCTCCCTTCCAGTCTGGAGTCAAACTTTTTGCCACTTGTACTTCACCTGAAGTCGATGCCACCTTATATCGTCAGCTTGTTGGTAGTCTCTTATACTTGACTCATTCTCGTCCTGACCTTTCCTTTTCCATTGGTCGTGTTGCCCGTTATATGCAGACACCTCATGAAAGTGACTGGAAAGCAGCTAAAAGAATACTTCGATATATTCGAGGTACAGTTCAGTTTGGGATTCATTACAGTACAGGGGGGAAACCTTTGTTGGTTGGTTTCACTGATTTAGATTGGGCCGGTGATCCTGATGATCGAAAGTCTACTGCAGGTTATGTTTTCAGTTTGGGATCTAGACCTATTACTTGGGATTGTAAGAAACAACAAGCTCTTGCTCTTTCTTCAGCAGAGGCAGAATATCGAGCAGCAGTTAATGCCAGTCAGAAAGCTTTATGGCTTCGACAGATCCTTTCAGAGTTTGGATTCGAGTAGCAGTAGCCTACTCCACTTTGGTGCAACAATCAAAGTGCCATCAAGCTTCCCAAAGATCCAGTTCTACGTCAATGTAGCAAACACATTGAGCTACATATGCACTTCATCAGAAATCTTGTTCATGATCGTGTTCTTGAAGTGCTCTTTTGCCCTACAGATGATCAAGTTGCAGACATCTTCACCAAGTCTCTTACAGAAGTGAAGTTTTCTAAACTTCGATCTATGTTAGGAGTTCAAGAACTTGTCATTAGGGGGGGATAGGCTCTAATGCCTCCTTCCTTCTCCTAATAGTGTCACTTTTGTAAATCCTTCAATCCTATCCCAAGTTGTAATATATCCATTAGGAATAGTGTGTTTCTTTAGTATGCATTAGTATGCATTTGTAAATACTTAATCCGACAGTCACGATATGTTCCCGACATAGAGTGATCCGACGGCTCAACTTCTCTTAGATCAAACCTAACCTTGATCCGTGGCTTAACACCCGATTGGTCTATGATCTCTATTTAAAGAGCATGGAGGGTCATTGTTTAGTTGATTGATTATGAGAAGCTCATTTGTAACTTTCTTTCTTTGCATAATAAATTGTCCCGTAGAAGCTATTTGGCCGGGGCCGTGGAGTGTTTCCTTCAAGAGGGTTTAAACCACGTCAAAACATTGGTGTGTTGATTTGTGATCTGTTTGTGTGAAGTGGTTGCTCTTGGTGTTCTGTCCTTTGGTAGTACCCTGTGTACCAGAACAAATGGCTCCCCAGAAACGACGCCAAAATGTTAGCGCTCATAAATTTCCTTTGGCTGTGAAAGAAAAATCCCAAGGTAACCTCAAAACCAATCTTTAGACTGAAAGCTGGCCTCTTTCAGTCAGAGAGGGCTCTCTCTGCAAGTATACTACCCAATGTCACTACGATAGCAACTTGACAATAAACACAATGGCCATATTTTTGAAATAATGGTAAAGGTTTGTAGAAAATCCAGTGGCCAGATTTGTAAGGTAAGGGTTTTAAAGTTTAAATGATGTGGTTGGACAAGTAGGAGAAAAATTCCATTGGGCAATGGAAGTCAACTTCTGAGATATATTATGAATATTAACACGGTTATATACTCCTGAGGTAACAAAGGAAAAGTAAGCATATCTTTCAATAATAAACAATATTCAAATGATGGCAAGACATAAGTAATAAAATCCCATTACGAATGAGAGCATCTTACAAGGATGAATTCTCAATTGTAACTTTAGAAGAAATAACATAAGACTAGATATAATGAGCATAGCATCTAACAGAGGGTGAATTCTGGACCTGCAATCTTTAAAACATGATACCTGCATTAACTATATGAAGGGAGCATCTATCAAGGATGAATTCCAATCATATACTCTTAACTATCCTTAGAAGAAAGAACATAAGTGAAATGAATGTAAACTAAGGAAAACACACTGAAAAAGTATACTGTGATGAATCTATTCTATCAAAAGCATTGTCTTCCTGTATTTAAAATTCATGAATATATATACAAAATTTCCAGCTACAGAGGAAATTTTTTCTCAAGTCAGTCGAACCCCCCCCTTAATCTGTTCCATTGGTTCCTTTATGTAATATCTCCAGCTATGATTTCAATCTCTTTTGGGTCCACTTTGATGTGGTTAATGGTGACATGAGATTTATCACCTTTGAAACTCTAAACCTTCTTTTAGCACCTTCCTCACCAAGCTTAGGTGATATCTAAACAATTTTGGATTATCTATCTCCCAATCAAATTGAAAAAATACTATGCCAACAATCATTAATGCCTTTAAAATCCTCACTTGGAGGTAAATCATCATCGGTTCCTCTGAAATCCCCACTTAAATGAAAATTTCCACTATCTTCATGTACATCTTCATACATTGAGATTGATTTAGATGACTCCATGACTTTTCACTAAAAAGTATAAGAGAATGAAATTTTTTCACACTCCTCACCAAAAAGTACAATGATGCAACTGTCAACCCCCAACAATCTTATAGCTAAAAGAACAAACTTTTCCCTCCCAAGCATTCCCTCCAAAATTTTCCCTCCAAAATTTCCCTGCAAAATAAATCACACATTTCAAACACAATCATAACACTATTAAAAGTAATTTAGTTTATCGTATAAAAATTGTAATAATACTAATAAAATGACAAGTAAACAATGCTATCCAAACTTTTTAATACAATATTAGTTATTTACATTATTTTTTTAAACCAAAAGTCATAACACTAGTCGAATTTCATTTAATGCCTTCTTCTCTAAATTTAGAAATAATGCATTAGTTAATTACACAGTTTTTAATTCCGCATTCGTAAAACAAATATTGTTAAACTTAATATTAGCCATATAAATTATTTTGGTTTTCTATTCTTCACGTTTGAAATTTTGGGTAATTTAATAGTTCTTTGAAGGTTAGTCCTATTTTTTTAAAAAATAAATCTTTCTATTTTATATTTCCTTTGGCAATGTTTGTTCTGTGCTTTTGTCATTTCATTTTAATCCCACATTCATAAAACAGTTAAAATAAAACTTATTTTATTCTATATTAACGCAGTTTGATTTTCTACAGTCACCATTTGCAAACAACGATCCACAAGGCTTTGAAGACCATCAAAGAGCTTCAAACATTGTCAAGGTTAGTTAAATTATTTTTCGAATGTAAATGTTGTTTTTAAATACTTTAAATTTCTAATGTTTTAATGTAATTTTTTCCCTTTGGGCTTCGACATGCCCTCTGTAAAAACCTGGGTAAATTTTTTTATTTTTTATTTTGGCCCGAGGGCTCATGCACCCAAAGGATGGTTCTAGGGCATGCCCCTTTGGGTGCACGAGTGAGGAGCTAAGCTCCTACAACCAAGCTCATTTGAATGGGAACTGGGCGGCCCATTGCATATCCCACAGGTTATGCATAGAGCTGCCCCTTTGGTCATACAATCCATAACCTGAGGGTGATGCATAGCCCCTGGGCTATGCAATGGGCTGCCCAATGCATAGCCCAATGCAATTGGAGCCAAAGGGGAGGAGCGGAGCTTGTCCCCCCTTCAAAATGGGTGGGTCAAACCTGCCCCTTTGGCAGCGAGGAGGAGCTGCTCCTCCCTCGGCGCCCTTTCGGTTCCCATAGTTCCCAATGGGAGAGCATTGTGGGTGACCAAAGGGGGCCGGGGGGAGTGGAGCTCCTCCCCAGGGTCCCCTTTGGGCACCCACAGTGCCCTCCCAAATGGGCGGTGTGATTCTCAGGGTTCCCGCTAGGGCGGGCACTATGGGGGCCCGAAAGGTGCTGGGGGGGGAGTGGAGCTCCACCCCCGATCCCCGTTTGGGCGCCCACAACACCCGCCCATTGGGCGTTGTGGGAGCCCAATGCATAGCCCATGGGCTATGAAATGGGCGCCCTTGCATAGCCCACGGGATATGCAATGGTGTGCCCAATGCATATCCCTTGGCTATGGGGGCACCAATGCATATCCCTTGGACATGGGGGCACCAATGCATATCCCTTAGGCTATGCTACAGGGGTGCCCGTAGCATAAACCAAGGGCTATGCATTGGGAATGCCCCATAAATGCGTATCCCTTAGGCTCTGCTACGTGGGCGCTTGTAGCATAGCCCAAGGGATATGCATTGGGCGCGAGGCACAAATGTTGATCCCTTGGGATATGCATTGGGCGCGGGGTGCAAATGTTGATCCCTTGGGATATGATAAGCCTGCAAATGGTGAGCCCTTGGGATATGCTACAGATGCTCGTATTATAGCCCAAGGGCTATGCATTTAAAAAAAAAAAATCTCGAGCCCCCTCTACATTTAAAAAATTGTTATTCTTTGTATAACTATATGTTAACATTTTTTTTAAGTGCAACTATTTTTTTATTTAAATATACTAAATTGTTTTTGTTTTGTTTTTGACTATAGGGGAAATGGAATCAAGAAAGCTATCGGTAAACATCTTTGGAGCGAGATCATTGATGAGGTCATCGAAAAAAATAGTTGAGCCATCTGACAATGTTGCGCATGATGAAGTTGTATCTAGTGATGATTTAAAATTCAAGAATGATAGAGAATGGAAACACGCACAAGATGGAGAGAAAATTGACTATTCTTAGTTTCTAAAAGAGAAATATCAAGGCAACCCAAATAGTATTCACTTATATTTTGCATATCCTAAAAATGATTATCACTCATTGGGATTGTTGTGAGATGTTTGTTTGGTGCCGGGTAAAGACATTGTTTATGAACTAGTGAAACAAGCTAAAACCTTTGTCAAAATACGATATTCTTTGAAGGTTTCAAACTATAAGATCGAGGAAATTTTCACATAATTTTGTGCAAGAGTCGTGCACGATATTGAGCACAAGAGTGTAAGTTTCTATATTTTTATATATTTCTGAATTTCTTATACTTTGAATTATATGACCATGTAATAAATTTAATACAATAATGTTTTTATTTCGCAGGATTTTGGTATGCCACTTTCCCATATTCTGAATGGAATTTATTCTACAGAAGAAAATCCGATGGATGTCATAAATTCCCCTCTTCATAAGGGAGAAGCACCAAAGAAGGGAGAAACACCAAAGAAAAAACGAGTGCAAAATGTTCTTGAAGAAGTACAAGCATAGAAAGGAAAAAGCATCCAACAATCAAATGAAGTATCTAGGAAGGTTACATTCAAAAGGATATCTTGCCCAACTGAACATGATCGACAAATTTTTGGTGATGACGATGTTACTGATGTTGGTAAGAGTAAGAGGCACTCTTATAAAATACCTATGGATGAGGATGTTTCCATTCCTGATCAACAAGTTGTTCTTTTAGATACAACTGCTTCAAGACATAAAAGGAGGAGAGAGGATGTTCAATCCAATGTTTAAAATCATAGTGAAAACTCGGGGGACAGTTTGGAAATCATCACTCCAGGTGGTGATATAGATGATGGTGTTGTTAAGACAACACAAAATTTTATTCGAGATTGATTGCAGAGGGATGAGTTGGTTCACAATGGGCATACATTTGATTTAAATGTGAAGAAAATTTATAGACACACAGAAGGCCAAGATAAGTATCAAATTAGGAAACCACATCGCTTGCATGTTCATAACTTGAAAGCATTGATGAGGCACAATCCCTATGCACATGTGGTTGACTACCTAGTTCTTGTTGACCCAAAATATGTTCCTAGAGATGCATTCGAAGAATCAAGATGTTTTGATTACAACTACTATGTTTTGGGGGGAAATCATTCTGTAGAGGCTAGAAGAGAATTGATGCAAGAGTTTCCCAAAAACCCTATTTTTCAAATAGTGAAATGCATAATTTACATTGGTTTAACAAATGTGGAAGCAAAACTATTGGCATGGGATCACAACATAGATAGTGACTATAGGATGTCCATGACATTCATTCAAAGGGTTAGATTTATCCACAATGAATTTGAACAAATATGTGGTGGGGAGAGATCGAAAGTTGATGTAGATTTCTAGAAACAATGTTGTATGGAAATAGGTATCCCTATTAAAGAGGACAATGTGAAATAGAAAGATTTCAAAGGAAGTGATGCATTCAGAGATGTAGATAACTATTTTCAGTTGGAATTTAGAACGGTTCCCATATGGGATTTGATTGATGACATATTTAGCATGTGGGAGAATATTGGCGTAAAAAATCAAAAGGTAAAAAAAAAGCAGTTGCATGGAGCAATAGTCAAGGAGCCCCCATGTTAAGAATTTTCTAGAAGATATGACTATAACACCTTGGAGATCATTGCAAGGTGTGAAGGATGAAACACTTATATCTACAATACTGTCACGTGTAAAGTCAGGTGATTTATCCATGGAGGAAATGTGCAATGAATTTGAAAAGTAAGTTTATAGGTTGTTTTTATTTTTTTAAGTTTAAGATTATTTATTAAATAAGCATTGTGTTATTATTATATGTCATTGTAAACACCATTTATTTTTACATCATGTAGTCATAAGGTTTACATGAAAATACAAGAGGATATGGTTATAATGCCGGGTGAGAAGAGTCGGGATGATGTCAGATGCGACTATCCTGATTCAAGCCCGATGGAAAACTTAAAATATATTTTTGTTGCATACAAAAATGTATGATGATTTATGATATTTTCTATTTTATTTATTTCTAAGTGAATTCATTTCTATTTTATTACTTATAGATATAATTTTGTTTTCAAATATGTTAAAGAAGAATACAATACCATAGTCTTTCAGAATTCATATTCAAAGAGCCAAAATAGAACGACAAAGAAGACAACGTCTTGCAAACGTTGAACTTGATGACACCCTTGATCATCACGTTTGGAATGCGATTGACACTGTGCAATATAAGGTGATTTTGGGTGATTGTGCAAACATTGAAAATCTTGTTCCCAAAAAGGAGTACTCCCTAGTTATTGAAGATATTCCTCATGGATACAATATCAAAAGCATTACTTATGATTGTGATCCGTATACATACCAGTCATTCAATAAAGTGGTTTCAGGATTTCTGAACATCACAACATCACCCTTATGGAGATTTCTTGTTTTCCATTTAGATGTACAAGGAGGAGTAGTGCTAACAACCTCCAAGGATAAAGCAACTCAAGGAAACAACTGCATTGGTAAGATATTTGTAGTATATTATTAAACATTTGAATTTAGAAACCAAAATTATTTTTCTATAAGTTAATTAGATTCTTATCTATTTCTGTTACATGCATAAACCTAACATTCGTAGCTCCAACACCGATCAATTTATGAGTGATACTGAAAACATACATCTTGCATGTTGGACAAAAGATGAGACCTATGAAACTTTTTTAATCAATGTAAAGAGTGAAGGCAATTATAGTCAAATATTGTCTTGTAATGTCGTGGTTAACAAGTTGACATATGAAGAAAGAGATTTGAAAGGAGAGATTGCAAACATCTACAAGAAGCCACAATTATTGATTAATTATCTCATAGATACTTTTTCAAAAGAAGGAGATTGGGTTTTAGATTTGTTCTCGGGATCAGGTAATATTTCTAATATTACATATGACACTAGTGCTGTAATCTAAATCCAGTAATATATATTTTTTAAATTTATGTTTCATTATGTTATTTAACTTTTTTTGTTTTGTACGTGGTGATTAGGTACAACAATAGCATGTTCATTACAAAAAGGAAGAAATTGCATATCCATTGAGAATGATCTATTACAATGCAATTATATCAAACAAATAATTAATGCTATGAAAGTTCTTCTAGATGAAAAGAAGGAAGTTGGTTCGAAGAAAGGAGAATTTAGTAAGTCACTTATGTAAAAGATATTAAAAGAGCCTCAACCTCCTTTAAAAGGGATGTTCGGAAAAGATCACTTTGGGCATTTTGCATAATTAGAGGACCCAATGGAAGAACACATTGAGGTCTAGGAAGAGATCCAACCAACATAAAATGTCAATTTTGATGACGATTTCACGATGCATGATATTGTTGATTAGTTTCATATCGTCGAGGAAAATGTCAAAGTTGACAAATTTTTGATAAGATATTTTTGTAATGTTTTGAATTGAAGATTTTATTTTGAGAATAATTATTATGTTTTTAATATGCTATTTAGAAATATATGGTATACATTTTGTTGAGTTTATGTTAAAGAGTATCATTTTATACATCAAAGCAGAAAATACGTTGAAAAATGGTTTGAAATGCCTTTTTTTCTCATTTTGTTTAGAAATTTTCCCAAAAATGACTTCTTTAAGATAAACATTTAATGAAATAACTTTGAAGATGCATACATTTTTCGTTCTAACTAGCTTCTAAATCTTACAAAAATTCAAAAATGTGTATATTTTTTTACTATAACTAGCTATTAAATGTATATTTTTTTGTAAAGTTTGGAAAATGGCCCTTGTATATAAAAGTTATAGTTTTTTTTTGACCAAGAAGTTTCAAAATCTCAAAAAAATGGCTCAAAATGAAAAATGGTGCTACTAGTATACACACTTTTTGAAACAGAGGTAAAAACAACAACTAAAATTGACCCTCCAAAAACGAGAACACTGTCGGGTTCTCAAGTTGTATAACTTGTTACAAAAGAAAAAAATATCCAAGTCCAGAGGCAATAAGACCATAAGTCTAGAGTTGGAGTGGAGTGCTGCTAATACTGGATATGGGTCTAGATATTTCTACTATTGGATATAGGTCTAGATCTAAATATCTCTAAAAAAATAAAATATCTATGTCTGGAGATAGAGTGGAATTGTTACAAATTTCTCGGGTATCAGATCTAAGTGATCTATGTGACTACTTTAATTGTTCAAACTTTCTTTAAAGCAATGCATCATTTTTAGCAAAAATTAAATTGAAGGATCATTTATAAACATAAGGGATATTTATAGACATACGTGATAGATTCATGACCGAGAATCATCTCCTTCCTTGTTTCATTGTTTTCCCCAATAAATAGAATAGTAACTTGACAAAATTCCCTAGAAATATTTTGAAACATTCAAAAAATGCATGGAAGCACAATATTACAAGGAACAAAACCAAGAGGGACAAATGACTTGGCTACTTTCTCTCTTCTTCGGTAGTAACCGTACATGCATTCTCTTTCAATGGCACACATGTGAGGGTCATTGGATACTTATGAGGGTCATATATCAGTTCTTGTTGGGGTTGTTTATAAGGAATTTACTATTGGGGATCGACTTAGATCAAGGGTAGAGAAAGTGACACAAACGTTTTTTTTCTGATTTGATAACCTTATTATATATGTTTCTCTTGATGTGTTGCCTCACACATGTAATTGTACCAATTTTCTCGTTGTTGCAATTTCCCTTCCAATAACCTCACGTTTGGAAGAAAGCAACCCAAGTTCTAGTCTCTGTATACCCTGCACTTATAAAGGAAAGTTCATAAACCTCTTTAAATTCATGAAATTCCACAAAAATAATGTTAATACTAGTTGGACAGTTTCTAGTTTTACAGGTTGCAGTTGCTACATGTTGAATTCAAATCTCAATGATAGAGGTGTAGAGAAGGTATATATTTTACAAAATAAATAATATCATTTATTATGAATTTCAAGTTTAGGAATTATGGGATTGGACTTGTGGATGAAGATATTCTAGTGACTCGATGCTACTGGTTCTAGACTGTTCCATAAACTTAGTATCAATATCCAACACTCTGCAAACTTAGAGGAGCTTCCAAGTCTTGAACTATAAATTTTTTTGGTTAGCATTGCATTATGCCCTAGGGTTTGCATTCGCTTAAGAAGAAATGCGACCTCCAACAAATTGAAAAAAAATACACAAAGAAATACCCATGACATCTTAAAAATCCTTAACAGAAATATTGAAACACAAATAACAAAAGAAAAAATTCGTTAGTCCTATTAAAAGCCTAAGAATGCTTAAAAACCCATCTTCTAAAGAGACGAGATATGAATACAATGCTACAACTACAAAACAATGCCAACAAATTAAAATTCCTATGCTGAAGAGTATACAATGGTTGACACAACTCACAAATCTTACACAGTTAAGTGTTGATCTTGCCATGGACTACTAGAATCAATAGGTATGAAACATGAAAACACATTTTATACATGAACGACATGCATTCACACTTGTTCACGTGCGTTTGAAAAACACACGCTAGGGACTTGCCACCTCGTGGCCTTCCCTTTATAAGATAGCAGTTCACCATAATTAAATAATTATTGGTTTGTTAATTTCTCTATGTAAATATTTTTGTGAATAAATATTTAATTAGTATTTTGGAATTTTTATTTAAAAAAACTAAAAATATTAAAAATAGTATTCATAAAAATTGTTATGTTATTTCAAATACATATAATTGTGTGTGTGTGCGCGTATGCATTCCTATCTAAAGGAGTCTTGGTATATTATTTCTTGTAAATTTAACCCAAAATCTAATTGGTCCAAGCCAATTTTTGTTGGATGTGTTTTGGATTGGTTCTTGGATAATACAGTGTCTAGTCTCAAATCTCTTCCATGTCATCTATTGTATGCTATTTGGTGGGCTCAGAACATGTATATATTTCAGGACATTTTTTTTTATGTGACAACCAATTTGGTGGAAAATTTTTCTTTGGAACATAAGTTGGAGTTTAAAGTTAAAAATCCAAGGATCTTGGCGATTCTACAACTGAACTTTGATATACCTTGAGTTTTTTTCGATAGGGCCAGCTAGGGATTTCCGAATAAGTGTGGCATTGGGGTGGTCCTCTTTTTAAATCAATCCCATTATTTTCATGTTAAGTATGCTCCAGGTAAAGGTTTGAATATGATGACTAATTTATATGATTTGTGGACACTTCCTCTTTTTTGCTTCCAGGCATAATGTAAAGAAGTTGCAGATAATGGGAGACTCAAAGATAGTCATGGGAAAACAAAATAAATAAGGTTGAATTGGTTTACTTAAAGAACTTGATTAAATATATCCAAGAATCTCTTTAATATTTGGAGTGGAATTTGTTTAAATATATCTTTAGAGAGATGAATTCTTAAGCAGATTCACTCTCCAAACAAGCGCTCCTTCTCCAATAAAGATCCTTTGCTTTTTATGTTCCTTTGCTTTTTATGGGTTCTTTGATGGAGTGGAAATGGAAGCTATGGAGTTATGTCTTTTAGTCTGTTTTGGGATTTGGTGTTATTTTGCTCTCTTTAAATGCCTAGGAAGTTAATGGATCTAATGGATTGAAGGGTCTTAGTTCATAAGACCTTTAATATTGATTGTGTAAGCAAATATTACTCTTTGTATTAGGTGCTTTTTGTTTGTTGTAAGACACATGTATGGAGTTTTTTGTATGAGTTTGGGGACATACCTATGTAAAGTTTGTTTGGATTTTGGGATAAACCTATATAAAGTAAAAAAACTTAGTATTGAGGTCTTCGAGACTATATCAGGTATATCCTCCTTTTGAATATAAAGAATATTTCTGCAAAATATATACATATACATGTATGTAATTTAATAAATGTAAAATCAATAAGAAAATTGTGTTATTTTAAATTATTTCAATTCAAAATTTATTATGTCATTCTAAAAGGTTACATAATCCAACGCAAGACTTAAAGTTACTGTGAAAGTTTTACATCTACTTGTTTATACTTTAACTTTTTGTACAAGTTATATTAACACCTCACTTTTACCACTAAATAAGCAACCATATATATATGAAAATTGTTTATATTAAATAGTGGATGTTATATTATAATTATATTATTAAGAGGCTTAAATACATTTACATCAAAACAACTAACATGCGTCTAATAACATATAACTTTAGAGAGAAATTATCAGTAAGTTCCTAGGAAGTAGAATCTAAATATAATGATAGATCTAGTTGGAGACAAGATCTTAACTAGCCATAAGAATAGGAAATCCACTTTAATAACAATCTTATTTGTGCGCACAACATAAGTAATAATGTGATACAAATATATGCTAAGAACTAAGAATCCATATTCATGGATGGAATCCTTAGTAAAATTTTCCCAATAGACTTGTGCATCTTACCTAAAGGGACTTGAATTAGGCACCTATCAACTTGGAACTAGCCAACGCTCAACAACATTGGAAAGAATTTATTGAGCTAACCCCTTAGATTATTTTTTTTCCAATGAAAACCTCATGGGGAAACCCAAGGGATGCTTCCCACATTTGTGGATGGCATCTTTGTTAAACCCTTCAATGTAGACTAGTGTGCTTAACCTAAGGGAATTAAAACTAGGCACCCACTGGTACAAAATTAGCCAAATTCCCAACAACATTGGCAACAACTTGTTAATGTAACACCTTGAACTAAATAACATAGTAATGTAAGCCCCAAACTATTACTAGTTGCAACATATAATCTTTTTTTTTTACAGTAACGGGTAAGAAGCTTTATATTAAAAAAAAGAATGGGCTGATACAAAAATTGGGAAGACTGTACCCAACAAAACGAGGGATGAAGACACCTCATAACCAGTCTTTTACATCTCCGAAGGACATCTATCCGAAAAAGTAAAAAAGACAGTCTGCTTATATCAGCTGATTACATATTAAAGATAACATACCATAAAAGAAAAACCAAAGCTCAGTTGTCTGCTAAGCAACGAACTTTTTTCATGCTGCCAGCAACCATGTTCTCGCTATCTCTCATTCCCAAGATTGCAGAAGGGGTGTTTTCCTTGCTAGTTCTGATACAGTCCACCTTAGCTTCAATGATTCTGAGGCCACTGTGCATTGACTCCATCTTTCCAGCCATACTGTCCAATTGAAATTTCATTTTGTTATTGCTGCTTCTTGTATCATAGATTGAGATTTCAACAATGGAGGCAAGGTGTGAAATAGCTTTTTTCAAATCTTTATTTTCTCCTTTCAGCCAGCAAACCTGAGATTCTATGTCTTGAAGATGAGACAGCACACTGGGAGGGGGACTTCCGGTTCTTGAGGTGAATCCAGATTCACGATTCTAGTCGATTCTTCAACCAAACTCCAGATTTTGCTGGATCCTAGTTCCCCATTGTTACCGCGTAATTGCTAGATAGCTCCATGTTGCATTGGAGTGCCATGATTTGGGTTGATACCGACATCAATGGGATGCCAATTCTTCTGGACACCATAGGCCAGCTCAAAATTGTTTTGAATACCAATGGGGAGGTTTTCAATTCCCTCATTGCCCTCCTGCTGCAGCCAACCTTTGCCAACCTTAGAGTTTACAGGCTGCCCACGACGAACTTGCTTAAATTTGTCTGCAAGTGAACCATGAGCGTCTTTCTCCCTGAGTCCATTTCCTTGCACCACCTCGAGGGCCGACAGATAACGCTACAGACCAAAACCTTCAGAGTTAACTTGTATACGGGTCTTGCATTGGCAGCATTGCAAGGCCGGGAGACAGAGCCCAGAATGACCACCAGTGTTTCCACACTCCATACTGCACCGAAAAATAGTTTGCTTGATCCAACACCGCTGCAAAAACCAGCGAAAACAGAGGGGGAATGAATGAAACATGCCGTCGCTCAGGGTCCTGATATAGGAACTGGCATCTTTGCCATCTGTCCACATTATTTTTTCGCATGCGAGCCAGTAGGGTCCATACCTTAGACATCGTTGCTTGTGTCTCGGGAACGGGAGACAAGATTGTGAATAGATTGAGAACTTGACCCTTGATAAATTCGACCTGACATTTGTGGTTTCCATTGTTGGCCCAATGAGACTAAGGAAAATCTGATGAAAGGTGGGCATGTTATGAAAGCCAGGGTGGTCCAAAGCACTATGGAACCCAAACATTGTTAATGGTGTGTCCATTCTCAACCATCATACCACAATTTATACCTGCTCCTATATTAGCCATGGAATCGGCCTGCTTGTTGTTGTCCCTTAAAACGTGATAGAGGGAAATATTTCTTAATTCCTTGATCTTGTGGAAGAAGTGATAATGGAACTTGGAGGAGGGTTTAGCTAAGGCCCTAGCTTCTTGAATCACGAGGAGGGAGTCCCCGATGGCTACAAGGTCCTGGACATTGTTATCCTTAGCTATGTCAATTCCTTTAAGTAAGGCAAGCCACTCCGCAGTATTGTTTGTCTGCCTTCCAATCCCCTATGCGTAGTCAGTCATCTTGTTTCCATCGGAGTCCATAAGAACTCCCCCCGCACCTGCCAACCCAGGTTGCAACATATAATCTTATAGCTATATTTTTTATATACAAATTCAAATTTGGTGGAATTATGTATAAATATTTTAATTTTAGAGTTCTAAAACATCCTAATTTTGATCCAATGATAAAATTTGTTGACAATGGTTATCATTGATGTCAAATTCCCAAGTGATGAGAGAAGAATAAGGATTGATTGAAGAGTATGATCAAATTTGGAGACTATCAATAAACAACCCAAGTAAATCTTGTGACAATGTGAAACCCTGAAGAAGCCTTGATATAACTTAAAGAAGTATTATGACGGTCCTACAAAAGAATATTTACAAAAGAATATTTGTAAAAGGAGAAGTTATTACTAAAATGTCAGGTCGGAAATACAAAAGATACTTTATATAAAGAAAAATTATTGAAGGCCGGCCCTTATGTAAAGTTATTACATAGGTGGATATGTATAAATTAGAAAATGTCGCACATCATCTTTGTATAAGTGAAAATGGAAGACATATGAAATGGAAAAAGACTGATTGGGAATAGTAGGAAGCGAAGGTACACCAATACAAATTTGGAGAGATCAACTAATTTTTTATCTGATGCAAGAAGAGGAGCTAGATAATATTTTTGTGTTTTATCTCTTATATTGATTGCAGACAAAGAAAACTATTGTGTTCAAAGTGATTGAAGGGTTGAAGTAGAGAATTAGTGGGCATAAGATATTTGTGGGTGGAATCTAAACAATGAGGCTGACAATTCTTGTGGGCAACATTGTTCATGAGTTGAGAAGTGTAAGCTGTGGAGAACCATTTCTAGTGGGATTAGAAGTATAAGCAGTGAGGTAGACATCCTTTGTAAGCAACATTGTTCGTGGGCTAAGAAGAAAAGAAGCATTGTAATAACTATTGCTTGTGGCAGAAAAGAATCTGTAAGGCAATCATTGCTCGTGTGCAAGTGGCATAGAAGATAATCAGGGATTACCAAAAATTGTGGCTAACCAAGAAGATCATCAATTTGATGTAACCTATTGAGTTTGTCAATATATTAATGAATTTCTATATCTTGTGTCTACTTATGTACAATTGGTTTATTGAATTAAATGATTAATGTTTGCTAATAACAGTTGATGAATGTATAAATGAAAATGATGAAGGGAGTGTTAAATAAAAGTAAATAAGTGTACGACATTGATTCACACCCCCCCTCCTCTCAGTGTCCTTGGTGTGTTCTACAAAATCTTCATAAATTTCATGTATATACTTGAAAGTGGCTTGATTGGAAGCATTTCTAAGAACATTCTTTTTCCAAGATAAAATTTATATATTTATAATTTCAAGTAGAAATACAAGATATACATATGTATGCATACAAAGAAATCATAACTACTTATTATGAGCATAGAATAACTAAGAATGTTTGTAAATATTTTCACCTAACAATCCTATTATTACATTCATCCATAAAATGAAAATGCCATTATGGCTCTATAAAAAGAAAAAAATACTGTCAACAAAAACACCAATATTTCTTCTTCCTCTCTTATAAACTACTCTCTTCATATTGGAGAGCCTAATCATAGATAGATCTAGTGATGGCTAGAATGCAAACATGTATCTCCTCCTCTAACATGAAAATACCTATATGAAGGGAGATATTGTTTAGAAATATCAGCCGCTCTAACATTTAATTGTCTATATACGTGATGGATTTTTTCTTAGAGAAAATTCTTTTAATTCCATGATTCTTTCCATAATTGAAGAGAGGGACAAATTTTGGATGTTGTTTTACCATTGATCCAATCTATAACAATGTTAGATTTACCTATAATTTGGATATTTTCTCTCCTTTTTGAACTACAAGTCTCATCAACATCTAGAGGGAATTCAATCATACCAAACTATTTGTACCTTGACCCAAAGATGCTTTGAAACTAATTAAATGACATTCCTTAAAAAATAATGACTACAATTTCTGCAGTTATCCAAGGCCCCTCTTGGTAAGAACCATCAAAATAACCCCATGCACATGATTTGTCAATTTTTGGACTTATAACTAGTCTTGGAGGCGAGATATATACTAGGTAGTATATCCTTATTTTAAAAAATCATCTATATCCCTGCTAGCCAAACGCCACAATACTATACATGGCAAGGCCTTATCATCCTTTACCAATTTATCTTTAAAAACATGGGTTCCAAATAATTTTCTACATTGCTTCCTTTCCATTTACGTTTTTCGCAAACCAACTTTATATCTTCTTCCCATATATATTTTATTTATGAATAGTCTATTAGAAGGTTAGTGATAGTTCCATCATTATTTTTACATAGAGACTTGTACCTAGCCCTTGCCAAGCTTTCTTTTTTTTACAATTTCCCCATGTCAAGACCTTATAGAAAGGGATAATGGAGGCTCTTTATATTGTTTTCACTAGAAGTTTGATCCAAGACTCAAGAGTCAGAGGGTCCATATATTTCTACATGAACACTTGCTTCCATGATACATCATGTTTTATAAAGTTTCAAAGTTTTTTTTGTTGCCAGAGCCTAAATAAAATAATGAATATTCTTCAAGCCTCATTTCCTAGATCCTTTAGCTTTGCTATCTTGTTCCAATTTACCAATGGTATGCCTTCCTGTTATATTTTCCTTGTCCATAATAAGCTAAAACATTTCTTCCTTATTTATTCCACCATACCTTTTGGAATATAAGCCAGTGAGTGCTAATAAACATGAATTTCTTCCAATATTAATTTGACCAAAGTTAGTCCTCCTCGTTTTGATAACAACCTATACCACCAAAGTGAGACTCTATTTTCTATTTTTTCATATATCCAATTGCATTCATTAAGTCTTAATCATTAGGCTTTAGCATGAAACCAAACACTTCACTCCATTATCATAGGAAGATACACTGAAAGGAAGAATTTGACGTATCCTTCTTTCTTGTTTTGCTTGTATGTACCATTGAATAATATAGTTTATTTGTGAGGAATTAATTTCATCCCTGTTTCACTACAATAAAACTCTAAAATTTCCTTCAAAAGTATTTCATCACGTTTTTTCAAGTATTTATTGTTTTTGGGGCAGCGTGGTCCATCAAAAGTATGCAGTGTGGGTACTCGTTATTCCGCATCCAACGAGTGCTCCCGCTCGAAATTTGAGTAAAAACATAGGGATATATGTTGAAAATATGAACAATGAAAAGTAGTTTTTTTATAACAAATATCTCAAGTCAACCATTACGGTTGACTCATTTTATTGAATTTCTATTGGTTCTTGAATTCCAACTCATCAAGCAAATTATGGTTGGCTCGTTTTCTTATATGATGGGTCATTTTCTTATAAGGCCCATTTTAGACCTCAAATTTACTCTAATGATAATCCCATTCCTCTATAACTGATATGACCCAATGGGGGCATATATGGGAGTAACTGTATATGATATGACCTCAAGGGGGCACATATGGGAGTAAATGCATAGGATATGACCTAGAGTGGACATATATGGTGGTAAATTTTTATGTAAAAGGGCCAGTCTAATAAGGAGGCCACATATGTAATGAGTTGGAATATGTATATATATAATTCATGTAGTCATTATCACTGGAACATGTGGTTTGGATATATCAATGTATTGGGGTATATAGAGGAGGTTATCCTATTCTTTATTTATGAAAGTAATTGTATATGATATGACCCATATATTCCCCCCTTGGGTCATATAAAGAACCATCTCCCTTCTAGTATTAGGATTACATGCACTCTAGATTTAAGAAAGAAGGCATGCCATCCCCTAGCAAGGATGAAAAACTTGACACATAACCTAAGTAAGGAAACCATATCTTTGTCATTTGTTGCATCAATGTTTGTTCCAATATCAACTTTCCAAAAAAACTTCCAACTAAAGCTCTTTCTTGAATATCCAAATTTGGTGGAAGGATATATCCTCACCCAACATCATCTATATTTTTCTACTTTCAACTTCATACAATTAGACTTTCATTTCCTCCTCATCAACTCACCATCCTCTTTCTTCTCAACTTGCACCAATATAATATTTGTTACCCGAATATCCATTTGACTTCCCATTAGTTCCTTAGAAAAAAAATCCCCCACTCACTCTTCTAGTTTAACCATTGGGACCAAAACCATGGAATTGTATCGGGTATGAGATATTTTCTCTAAGAAAAGATAATAAAAGCATTGATGAAAAGGTCTGTATAGTAATTTTGATCCAAGGAATCCATCACATTGAATCTGGTAGGACTAGAAATATGTCCATTAACTTCGTGAAACCTAGAGTGATGAGCAACCAAACCAAATTTTAGGCACACATATTCTCCAACCTTGATAAGGGTACCATTGTACCCAGCTGAATTCTATCATTGTAATTATCGACAATACCTACCGAAGATATACCTTCCCTAAAAATGTAGTCCACTAAAAGTATGTGGGAATATTCACTAATGTATTCAAGGTGGAGTAACCTAACACTAGAGACTAGGTCTTGTGGAATGTTCTTGGGGGAATCTAGATTCATCATGATTCCATTATTCAAGCCTAGCTCTAAAATCCCTAGATCCATAAGGATTGACTCACAATATTTCGAGTTCCTTCATTGGACCTCCAACAAAAAAATACTTCTCGATGAGTAGGGAGGGTTCTTAATGTCCAAAGCTACTCCAAAGGATAATGAAAGAAGTCTACTTCATTTTCCTCCATGATTACTATTGGGTTAAGTGTATATGCAATAGGGGTTTGTCTAATTGGGGGCCCACATGTGCAATGTGTTAGAATATGTATATATAAGGTCAATATAGTAATTATTGGAGACATGAACTCATTTGGATATATGGATGTAATTGGGTTAATTGGAGGAGGTTCTCCTAATTAATAAGGATGTATTATGTAACTAATATATATTATCACTTTGGAAGTTGTGGTCCATGATCATATCTCACGTACATTGATTTATTGTGGTTTCTTATTATTTTTCTGAATTAGGTTCATAACATTTGGTATCAAAGCAAACGATCCTTGATTTTTCTCTTTCAAAATAGTTATTTTACCATTTTTTATACAATGTTTTTTTTATATTGGGATTTCATGGGAAGGGTTAGAAAGAGGATAGAGCAAAGTATATATGGTAAAAATTTCAGAATCCAGATCACTATAATATTGGAGTTACATGATGTGCAAGTCAAGGTATTTGTCTAGTCGGCCTAAAACTAGACTTAAACATCTAGTTTAAGTAAAATAATGATATCTAAAAATTACAAACTCAAATTGAATGCTACAAGTGGCAGTGGAAAGAAGATTGACTAGTAGGTTTCAGGACTAAATTCATATTATATTGTAAATATTGGCAGCATGCCAATCCATACAAGTTCACTTCCTTGAAAGGCCCCAAAATCAACAATTTTGGGGGGAGTGATCATAACGTTTTCTTGTAAAATTGAAATTTAGTGATGCCTATGGAAATTTTGGATAATACATATTATCTTGTTACAAGATGAAATTTGAGGCTCATTTCTACAAGTATTGTAGAGATATTTCAATTAAAATTTTGGCATGTAGAGTAGTCCCTAAACCATGGCTTAGATATTTATGGTAACTTAAAACCAACATCACTTTTGATTGGAATACCTGATTTAGGTGATTAAAAAGTTTCAAGGAAGAGTTAAGAGAGAAGAATATATTTCTACAAGTAATTTTACAAATTGGGATAAATTGATCTGGATTTTATGAGCAGAATGAAATGAATATAGATTATTACCAGATGCTTAACAAAAAATAACGGAGTACAGTAAAACTAGTTTTCTATTCAATAAGGAAATAAGCTAAAACTGTAAAATGCAGCGAAAAACAAGCTTGCTGGAATGGTGGCGGCTTATCTCTGAGAAGAGATGTGACGGTTATGCTAATTTGGAACAAGATGGTTACAATGAGGCTCTGAAGGCCTTTTACAATAAACAAGAATGTAAAAAACCCTAGACATCCAAAAACCTAACCCTAGGAGATGAAGCACCAAAATTCATGTGGGCCCCGTTTGGGTAAGTTAATACATCAACTTCCCGGGGTTGTAACTCTTGCATACGATCTCCGTTTGGAGCGTACAATAGCTCGTTGGAAAGATCTATTCAATGACTACAAAAAGATATGGAAAATATTGATTTCGACACGCGAAAATGACAGGCACACAATACCCGTATTTTCTCGAGAATTCGACACCGAAAAAACGTCGTTTAGGGCCTCAAAATGGATCCGGAAGTTCAAGACCCGAAAAACTGCTAAAAATAGTATATTACCGAAATTTCCAAAAAAATGTTTTGAGCCAGTTGGAAAGGTGGGTGGCCACCGATATCCACCTGGATAAATACTCCCTCCTTAGGAAGCAATGGTCTCCATTGCGTTGAGTTCCCCCATCAGATGAGGAAATTTCTCCTGAATTTGGCCCCGGGTGAGCCACTTGCCCTGGTGCAGGAGCTGCCCTGCTTTGACAACTCATAAAGTTGGATCCTTTGATGTTGGGTGCCCTTGATCTGTGTGTCTTCAATATGATCACTTGATGCCTTTTACAGGCAGTCAAGGTTGAGCTCTGTTGGTGTCAACTGCTCTACTATCTCTGAGGTGTTTAATAATGGTGGGAAATATGGCCGAAGGAGGGCCACGTTGAAGACTGGATGCAGACCAAGGAAGGGGGGAATGTTGAGCTCAAAATCATTGTCACCCACCACCTTGGTGATGGTGTACGACCCATAACGGAGTAGGCGAAGCTTCCGATGGGGCCCTGTAAGGCACTCTTTCTGCAAATGCAACCAAACATCTCCCACCTGAAACTTATGTGGCACCCGATGTTGATCATGGCGCTGCTTGTACTTGGAATTAGACTTCTGTAGAATATCCTGAACTTGTTGGCGGATATGCTGGATCCGTTAAATGAATCGGGTGGCTTTGTTAGCTTCTGGGGACGAGTCGACCGAGGTGGTCGCCAGGGGAAGTGCAACGTCCATGGGGCCCAATGGTTGGAATCCCAACCTCACCTGAAAGGGGCTATGGCCAGTTGAGCTGTGCAGGGCTCGGTTGTAGCTATGTTGGACATAGGGCAGACTCTCATCCCATGTGCAGGGGTGTGTTGAATTGTACATGCGCAGGATATGTACGACCATCCGGTTGACGACCTTGGTTTGGCCGTTTGTCTAGGGGTGGAAGGAAGTGGATTTGGTGAGCTTGGTATCCAGCAGTGACCAGAGGCTCGACCATAATGAGCTGAGGAACCGACTGTCATGGTCTGAGGGATCCAAAAATGTACCCAGATTCGTTCAAAGAAGAGCTTGGCAGTGGCTTCTGCTGTGATGTTCTTCTTACAGGTGGCTAGAATCGCCATCTTAGAAAAGTGATCAACAACCACAAAAACATAGTCGTTCCCCCTCTTGGTGGAAGGAAGGCCCGACATGTAGTCCATTGAGATGGATTCTCATGGCCTGTCAGGAGTAGGCAGAGGGATGTACAGGCCCTGTTTCTTAGTAGTCGGTTGGGCAATAGCGCAAGCGATGCAGGACCTGATATACATGCCGACATCCTGTCGAAGTTTCGACCAGTAGAAATGTTTCTACATCACTGCCACTGTCTTCTTGATGCCAAAGTGTCCTGCCACCTGACTGTAGTGAGCTTCCCAAATAAACTTCGAGCGCTCGCTTGATGGAACGTAGAGATGGCCCAGACAACACAACAACCCGTCCTGAAGATGGAAATTAGCGACCACTGAGTTGGTTCCCGACATTTGGTAGGTGGTGGAGAAATCAGGGTCTGTCTCGTAGAGGTGGGGCCATCCAGAGGTCTCGTGGCTGCAAGAGTCTAGCATTGTGGTGAGTGCCGCAACTGGAGGTCGACTGAGGTAGTCAGCAACTCGGTTGGTACTCCCTGTTTGATATTTGATGTTGAGGTGGAACTGTTGCAAGTATGTTGACCACTTCTGATGGCGGTCATTCTGCAACTTTCCTTGGGTCTGCATGAACTGTAGTGGTGTTGGTCACTTTCTGTCTCGGTAGACCCGGGTTAGTTGTGCCTTCTAGACCAACAGACCCCTAGCTCACTGGCCCTTTCGGCAACAGGTCGCAGAAGCAACCTGAAGTCTCACCCGAAGTGATTCTAATGGGTGGCGGAAGACTCAAGTGTCCTCAACCAAGTTCCGAGGCATCCAGGGTGCTTAACCCCACCTTTGCTCTCTCCTCAGTAGGGCTAACTTACCTTACCATATTACTCCGGCTATACCCCTGCCTTATCGCATCACGCAGGAAGTGCGATAAGTCTTCCCCTTATATGAGCCCGCCTAGCGATACCCAAGATATCGCGGGTGCGATATCTTCCTCCTTTCCGTCCCTGCGGTATGTGGTTCTTACCGCTTCCTAGATTTATAGGCGGCCTCTCCCTCCCTTATCCTTTTACTGGGATAGTGATATCATTTTAATCTCTAAGCATAACCCTTGCTAATGTGTCCTCCCCTTGATGTTTGTGACGATGTGACTATATAGAGTATTACTTTGAGCACTGTTCTAGTTACACTCTTCATGCATTACATTCACTTCATATTCGAGCCTTATCATTTATTAAACAGAGACCTAATTCGCTAGAATTCGGATATGATTCTTACAATGGTTAAACATCAACCAGAACCAAACTGACAACCATACACAGTACTCATAAACTGAAGGAAGCATTCATGTATAATAGAGATAAGTAAATAAGAGCAACAGCTACACAACTACAATCGCGCTACTTGGATAAGCACGTTGTCACTCCCAGGAGAGGAGCTGTATTCACGGGAACTGTATTCCCTGTTAGCAATCATGGAGAGTAAAACGCAGTTCTGTCACAACTCTTGCAACAGGGGTCTTCTGGGAAACTCCCCTTCAGTAGGAGCCCTTCTCTATAGACCTCTCTTCTTCTCCTGCCTCTTACAATGCATTCTCTTTCTTTTTCAATCCCAGTGGATTGCACAATCTCTCAATGGGTCGGCCCCTGTCTCTGGGGAATGTTCAGACTCTGTATCACAAAGACTCAACTACCCTCTACTTAATAACTCCTATCCCTATGTGGCCAACCCCTTTTCATATAAAAAGACTCCTATATATAGATGGCCCGAAGGTCTCATCGCAGTTACAAAACTGTGGGCCTTATCCCAACAGTGACTCAACCCCAACCACTTACAGTCAACTAGCTGTACTTCCATAGCCGCCTCCTGTCTCTTCGCCGCTTCCTGCAGTCCTTAGTCTTTAATGCATCGGCCCGTTGCTTCTTCTTGGTTCAAGCAACGCTGACTGTGGTCCTTCTTCATAATGAGGGTAGCTGAACCCTCCCTTCATCTTCGGCGCCTTTAGTATGGTGGTTGAGCTCTCCCTTCGGCCTCTTCCTTGTACCATACATTCTGACTTTTCTGTACATATCGCCGCAATTCCCGTCGGGATTTGCGCTACGGCGATATCTTTGTCTTGTCGCCCAATTTGGTACTTTCTCCCCAAAAATAGTTATCTTTCCCAAAATTAGCAGCTTCCTAAATGCTGCGGAAGTTCTCTCCAACAACTCCCCTAACACTTACTTGTGGCTCGTCCCCGAGCCACTCGCAACATCAGCCTGCTTCATCTGCTTAAGCTTATCCTTTGCTTCCCATGAGATTGTTGCGAATTGTGCCTTAAGCGCTGCAATACTTTCGTCCATGCTTGTTACTTCTTCCTGTGCTGCGCTTAGCAGCTCAGCTGTTACCAAGTAGTCTTCTGTGCTCTCAATGACTCCTTTACTTGAGGTGAAGCTTTTCACCTTTTTCTCCAGCTCATCAACCAGATGTGCAACTTTGCTTTCATGCGGGCTAACTTCGTTAGCCAGGTTGATCTGTTGTTCTCTATACTTCTGCACTTGCTGTTGAAATTGTGTGATTTCTCCTTTCTTCCTTATCTTCGCAAGAGCACTCAAGCCCTTGTACTCTTCTTCAGCTCTTGATATCGCATCTTCAAAGTGCTTAATATGCTGATTGAGCTCGGCTTTCTGTGGGAGCTCCTTTAGCTCCAGCCATGTTTTTGATGCTTCCTCTAGGATAGCCTCTGTTGCTTCCACTCGACAGTGCATCTGTGTCTGTACAATTCTGATAGCTTGCACTCTTGCTTCCTGGATTTCCTCTGGGGTAAGCGGCCTATTCGCTTCCAGTGCAGCAATCCTTGCTTCATATTCTTCCTCCATCTTTTTCTTTTCTTCATCTAGAGCCTTTGCTCTTTCTGCTATTTTTCTGATCTTTTGAGTTATCTCTAACTCAGGCCTGATATCGCACTGTGGAAGTTCTGTTGAGATATTCTTTAAAACAAGAGAGACATCCTGCTCTCGCTGAACATATTGCATCAACTGGGCACTCTCTGCCTCATGCTGTGCAATGAGCTGCACATTTTCGTTAGAAAGGAAAACATTATGCTCATATGTGGCTTGTTCTCTGTGCCTCAGCTCCGTGCCTATTTGCTGGAAAATTTCATACAACTGGTCCACAGGTACTTCTGGTAGGTTCACCTCAAGACGATGAGCTATCTGTACTTCCATAGGAACAGGGAACTTAATGCTTCCCGGCGGTATACGAACAATGTTCGTGCGGTCCCTTGCAATACTTTCTTCTCTGGTCTGCAACGGGGGCTGCGAACTTTCTGCTACTGCGGTTGGAGCTGGCTGAATCTGCTTGGACGCAGTCTTCTCAGTTATTGCCTTCAGCTCTCGCAATTTCTTGTCAAGGCTGATGCGCATCATATCCTGTGATGTCTGAATCGCAGCGAATTTATCCCGCATCTTCTCATGTATTCGGCTGGCGATGAGATCATACTCATCCTCTGTCATAGTCGGTGCCTGTGGTTCTTCGAAAGTAACCGCCTTTGTTCTCTTCTTCTTTGATCGCAGCGGAGAAGGGCCTTCAATACCCTTTCTCTTAGAACCTATTGGTTCTTTCACTTTATCTTTGGGATCTACCTCCAGAACATCTTCTGGATCCTCAACTGGAGTATCAACTGGAACTAGGCCAGAGGATAGATCATCATACATCTGTTTCATTTCTTCATCAAAACAGTTCTTAATGGTGTCTTCAACCTGCTGGATTTCCATGCGATATGGGCCAGGGGCCCATTCCTTATGTTTCCTGAATCCCTTGGGTCTGATATATGTTTTATCCCTGTCGACTTTAAATTCCAGCTTGGACTGATAAAGATCAACGACCGGCGAGTCGACACGCGGAATCGTTGCTACGGACTCAAGCAATAGCATATAGTAGTCGTGGAATACCATTGCGTTATTCTTGTGCTTATCTGGGTGATTACTCGCCCAAAGATTTGAATACCTCGTGCCTCTGCACGCCCCTGGTGCCAGTTGTGGGAACTGCGAATTGGGCGGCTCTTTCCATCCAATAAAAGCCATAAGGATCAGCAACCACGAGAAGTGGAAGCTGTGAAGTGGATCCTGCTGCGCCTGCGCACAGTCTTGAAAGAAACTATTCAGCAAAAATAAACTCCAGTTGTAAGGTTTACCTTTTATGACTTCAATCGCCAGGCGGATGACTGAGCCTGTGACTTCCTTTGGCCTCACCTTGAGGAGGAGCTTTCCTGCCAACAGAATAACAGTAAATCGCAAGGCGTCATCCTGTATTGAGTTGACGTCGTAGGCGCGACCTCCTCTTTGCAGCTTATACTCCGCAACCTGCTTGGTTGAGAGCCTGGTATCCTTTGTGGCGCCATCAATATTTATCTGTGGGTCGAAGCCAGTCTTCGACAGACCGGTAATGCGGTGAATAAGGTCAACATTAACATCTATCCGGTTACCCAACCATAAGTAACCACCATGCACACATGAGAGTAGCATCCGCACTACAACATTTACCTCTGAACCTCGTCCAAAGTGTGGAATGTCCAGGAGATTGAGCAGTCCCGATGGTGCTAGATGGCTTACATGGTCCATGGGGACGAACTCATCGCACTCCGTCCTTGGGTTCCTCTGAATCGTCATATAACGATCGCGACGGAAGTGTGGGTAAAGCTTATAATCTCTTAGGTTATAGTCAGCAAACTTAACAGCATGCATATTCCCCCACAGGTTACCTTCTTCCTTCACTCGCTTATCCAGTGGTGGGAGTACGAGTTCATATCTAAAATCTTTTGGAAGGACAATTGCTGGCGCATTTTCTATCCTGGGCGGGAAGTATACAGTAGCGACTGTGACTTCTTTCGGAAGTTCCTGCTCCGGTTCTTCTGACTCTGTGCTACTCGGGGTCTCGCTATACTCCATATTAGCTAAAGTTCTTGGTGACTGGCGTGTGGATGGAGAACCAGCAGTAACTTTCTTTCCTTTCTTAGCCACAGCGGAAGTCATAGCACACTCAATTCCACCCCTTTGGAATCTCTGCAACACGTCTTCAAGAGGCTCGTCTGGCGCGAGGAACCTTCCCCTGTAGTACTCTGGACTTCCTATGATTGCTAATCTGATACAAATCAAAGTCTGCAACTGTTTTAGCTTCCCTGCTAAGAATTCTGCTGAGAATACGCTTGGCTCGGCTCAATTGCGCTCAACTCTTTCGGTGAAAATGACCAAGTAGCCCCGTTCTTTGAATAAGACATGTATTTATCATAAGGCGGGAACTTCAAACGGCAACGGACCAGTAACTGGGCCCGTTGGCGGCATTTAATGCATAGACAAGACAGCACCCCGCGCCCATTTATTGAAAACGCCATTTGAAATTTCGCTGGGAAACTGTGCGCCGGAGTGGTGTCGCATCGGATTTTCCAAATCTAGAAGAATCGCCGTACTGCTGCCAAATCTTAGTACAACAGATACTTGTCAGCCGTGCAATTAATGCTTGTCAAAAGGCGAAGTGACTAGCCCTCTGATCAATTCAAAAATGGGTATCGCATCGAGCTGTTTTCTATCCTCTGCGATACGATATCGCGTCGCTTGGAAATGCAAAGTGCAAAAAACTCGCATCGTATCAAAATTGTCGCAACAGCCAGAAAGGTTTGCTGCGAATTCTTACCTAAAATATTTCCCGGTGTAGACTCCTTAGGGTGCGATGCCTCATTTCAACTACACTGGGCATCTGCACGATTTGCTTCTTTTCTGGGCTAGGGTTAGGAGGTAGCATGGCCCTCACAATACAGCTTGAGCCTACTGCCATTGATCAAGGTAGGAAGGGACTCCCCACTCATAGTACGAAGCTGGGTAGCACCTCCATCTGTTATGTGCTGAATTTGATATGGCCCTAACCAATGAGTCTTGAATTTTCCAGGGAACTTTATAAACTTACTGTCATAGAGGAGTACCAAGTCTCCAAGCTGAAAGGTTTTGTTCTTGATATGCCGATCGTGCCAAGCTTTTTCTCGTGCTTTCTGCACTTTCTGATGGAATCCTGCGATAAATCTGTCTTCCTCCAGATTGAGCAGCTGTGCCAATCTCTCCTCTAAGGTATCAGAATCAGCCATCTCTGTAAGTTGAGCAATCCTTAGACTGGGTAAGATGTATTCCATAGGCATAACATCCTCTTGTCCATATACCAGGCTGAAAGGTGTGTGTCCTGTTAATTTCTTGCACGTGGTCCTGTAAGCCCATAATACAGCATTAACTCTAAGGTCCCAATCATCCCTTTGACTGTTACACATCTTTGTAAGAGCATGTTCTAGTATCTTATTGAAAGCCTCCACCGTACCGTTAGCTTGAGGGTGGTAAGGTGTACTCTTATGGTGCTGGATTTCAAATTCCTCTGTCAAGGCTTCTATGGCGCAATTCAAAAAATGTGTGCCTTGATCACTCATCAAAGTCACTGGGCATCCAAATCTAGTGATGATGTTTTCAAAAATAAATTGTGCTGCTGTAGCAGCATCACAATTCCTGACTGGTTTTGCCTCAGCCCACCTGGTGAGGTATTCTGTTGCTGTAATAATATATCTCGCACCAGTTCATTTTCCTGGGGGGTTAATAGGACCCACAAAGTCTATAGCCCACTTATCGAATGCGCGTAGCATTATCTGTGGTCGCAACGGCATTTCATCTCTTCTGGAGGGCTTTCCTGTCCTCTGGCAGATGTCGCATGATCTGCAAAACTCTTTACTGTCTTTATGTAATGTAGGCCACCATAATCCGGCTGATAGGATTTTCTGAGCAGTAGGCTTCCCTGCGAAATGACCTCCTGCGATGCCTGAATGTGCTTCCTTAAGAATGGTCTGTTTCTCATGGGGCATAACGCATCTGCGCAAAATTTCATCTGGGCCCAACTTATAGAGATGTCCTGCAATCAAGGTGAAGTCTGCTGCTTTCACCACTAATTGTTTCTTTTGTTGCTTAGTAAACTCAGACGGTGCCCACCCTGTAGTGAGAAATTGAATTATGTCTTCATAATATTCGTCTGCGACCTGAATAGAAAACAATTGCGCATCAGGCAAGTTATCCTCTAAGTTACTTGGTTCTTCGCCTGAGTCTATCCTTGACAGGTGATCAGGTCCTGCATTTAGTCTTCCTGGCTTGACAATGATTTCGAAATCATATTCTTGAAACAACAACAACCATCTGCATATTCTTCCCCCTAACACTGGCTTATTGACCAAGTACTTTAATGCAGAATGGTCAGTGAACATCTTGAACGGGGCACCCAACAGATAGTGCCGAAATTTCTGTAAAGCATACACCATTGCTAACCCTTCTCTCTCTGTGGTGGTGTAATTCTTCTCAGCTGTCGATAATCTCCTGCTCGAGTATGCGATAGGGTGATCAATACCCCCTTCTCCTGGTTGCGTGAGGATAATGCCTAGTGCGATGCCAGATGCATCCACATGAACATGAAAAGGCTTGTTCCAATCTGGAAATACTAAAATAGGTGCTGTAACCATTTTTTCCTTAAGAGTGTCGAGACTCTTCTGACATTCCTCATTCCACTGAAATCTGATATCCTTCTTCAATAATTTCTCCATTGGTGCGGTAATCTTCGCATATCCTTTAATAAACTTTCTGTAGTACCCAGTATGACCAAGTGTAGTTCTCAATTGCTTTACTGAGGTGGGTGCTGGTAAATTGACAATGATGGCGATCTTCGCAGGGTCTACCATCAAGCCTTGTCTGCACACAATGTGACCCAACAACGTACCAAAAGGCGCACAAAATATACATTTCTTTAAGTTAAGGGAAATCTGGTGCTGTCTACATTTTTCAAACATTAATCTCAGATTTCCTATGTGCTTCTTGAGTAGTCCAAATACAGTCCAATCATCAAAATAAACTTCTAGAAATCGATGGATGTATTCCTTAAAGACAACAACAACTACTCTAGAAAAAATTGCTGGGGCATTCTTAAGACCAAAGGGCATTACCGTATACTGAAAGGAGCCCCATTCTGTCGCAAACGTGGTCTTGTGCCTGTCGTCTGGATGGATTCTTATCTGGTGATAGCCTGAAAAGCCATCAGTGAATGAATATATTTCTTGTCCTCCAACATTGTCTAAGACTTCATCAGTGAATGGTGTCGAAAATGGGTCATGCAGCGATGCATCATTTAGTTTGCGCAAGTCGACACAGATCCTGATGTCTCCTTTTGTTTTCTTTTCTTGTACTACCATGGGACTAACCCACTCACTTTCTTCAACAGGTTCAATGATGCCTGCTGCTAGCATCTTATCTATTTCCTCTTTTACTTTTGCTTTATACCGCGGGTTCAACCTATATGGACGTTGCTTAACCGGCTTAGCATCCTCCTTAAGCGGTATTCTCATGACTCCTAAGTCACCCACTATCCCCTTCATTTCTGTAAAGTTGGTAGGAAATAGGTCCTGATACTCATGTAATAGGTCTGTGATTTGGCCAATTGTCTCATCATCCCAATAATCTCCAATAGAGGCAAACTTAGGTTCTGTTTCTGTGCTAATATTGCTCATTTTAATCTTGATTGGTTCTGTTACAGCTGGGACTTCTAAGTGTGGACCTTCGACTTCACGCGTACCTTCTGTTTCTGCGATATTGATACTGCGAGGATCTTCATCCTCATCGCCTGAATCTTGTGCGAAGTTGTAACATTCCAAAGCATGTTCCATCTGAATAGCCCACTCGGGTTGCGAATGCGCTGGTAATGTGCAATCCTCAAATATTTTAGTCTTTATGATCTTCAAGGCCCGATCAATGCTTGGATACTCAGATTCAAAACTGAAAGTAAGCAGAAAGTTTTCAATCATAATAGGCCATGAAATAGTTCCTTTCCTTAGCTCTGTTTCTGTATACCAGTTCCTTGGAACTGTATCTAGTGTGTGGATAAACAAATGAACCCACTCATCTGCTGGAATTTTTAGCCAACTCTGTTCACAGATCATAATGTGTGTTTTGGGATCGCTTTCTCCTGTGTATTTCTGCTGTGTACAGTTTCTTTCTTTAGAGAATCTGATACGCATCAGTCTCTTACAATCATACCACGATGCGATATGTTCCTTGTGTGTGTACCACCATCTTGCAGGTGTGGCTCTAACTGCGAGGTCAAAAACCTCCATCCTCTGCTCTTGAGGAATCTCTTGTTCAAACTGCTGCAAAAAATCATTGACGTCCGCTAATCCATCAAACATTGGAATATACCTGTTTTCTGCCCCAATCCATCGCAGTGATTTAGTCATGAATGCGCATTTGCGAGTAGAAACTTCGTGGAGTCTATTTTGCCAATTCTCTAAGCCGACATCTGAATCTGATGTGCATGAGCTATCGCATCTCCAGCTAATATGTCCATCGGCTGTAGGATCAATGTAATCTGTCTGATTAGAATTCATCTGGTACAAATTTTCCATGTTATGCACCTCCTCTTCCGCTTTGATCGGCTCAATGTAGCGAGGACCCTGTAAAGGGTCTAGTGGTGCGATAACCCGGACTTGAGCATCTTCAAATGTCATCTGTCTTTTCTTCAAGTTGATAACAGCCTTGTTATCAAAAGCCCAATCAATACCTAATAGAGCTGGATAGGGTTTGGTATCACCAATAATTTCTATGATCTCAAAATCGGCATACGTGTGAACTCCATCGATGTCCACTGGGACATGCGATAGGCGACCCATCGGTGATATTATCTGCTGATTGGCTAGTCTCAGGTGGATAGGGGATCTGCTTAGTTTTGGACTACCCATCTGTTCCCATGTCTGCTTAGTCAAGACATTTACTTCTGATCCTAAATCTAGGATAACCTCATCCATTTCAAATAGTCCGATCTGCGCTGTGAGCCTCATCTCTCTTCCTGTCCTTGTGTGGCCCATTATATGGTGAATAGTTCGCTGTGTGTTGCTCAAGGGAGGGCTCTGCTGACATTGATCGATAACTTTTTGCAGTTCCTCTACAGCTTTCCCGTTCCTCAGAAGTTTCAAACAACTCTGCAGGAAGGATTGTACGTTTTCTGTCACTACCTCTTCGTCGCATCTTCCAGATGTGCTAACCTGCGGTATCTGCACAGTACTAGCATCATGTGGTGGCTTCCGCGGTATACCCTGAGGTGGTAATAATGGTGATCTGGAATGTGTCTGTTCAGCAAAGGAGGTCTTAGTTTGCTGAAATGCCTCCTTATTCTTCTGTAGATCAAGTGGGATAGGTTTTTCTGGAGCTTTGCGCACCCACTGCGTTCCTGTCGTTTTTTCTTCATCCGGCGATATGTTACTTGTAGAAAGACCACTGCGAGTTACAATATTAACTCGTGGTTCTGTTTCTTTCTGCTCAGCAGCGATAAACTGGATAGTCTGATTGGTTGCTGGCTTGGCGTCCTTGATCTTAGCTATCAATACGGGACACTCCTCTATTGTATGATCATAAGATTTACAATACTTACACGTTGTAGTAGGGTTCTGGCAGTCCCTAGCGTAATGTCCTGTGCCTCCACAATTATAACAGGTAATAGGGCCACGGCCACGGCCAGATTCATAGCCTCCTCCACGTCCTCGACCTCTAAAATTTCCTCCACGGCCTCCCTGAGCCGGATCAGTTTGTGGACGTCCTGCTGGTCCAGATGCTTCTGACTGAACTCTGTAAAGGTCATGCTTTCTTTCCATCATTAACTCATAAGCTCTACAGTTGTTTTTGTCATGCCCCACAGATTTACAAAAATTGCAATATAGGTTCTTTGGTGTCTGCACATATTTCTGAAGGAGAGGACATTCCTGAGGACTGTGTCCTCTGGTTCTACAAATCTCACACCATGGCCCCTGATTCTGCATCAACGGGTTAGGAGCTCCACTGGCAATATAGTCAACAAAGACAGGGCAGTTATCCTTACTGTGTCCCTGCGCTTTACACTTAGTACACCATATTTCATGCGCAACCTCCTTTCCTTTCTTAATTTCATGCAGCTGTAAGGTGAGGTTAGCTAGCTGATTTTGCAGATTAGTGATACCTGTGCTAGTCTCCGCTAGAGGTGAAGCCTCTAGTTTCATTGCCATTTCTAATGCTTCATCTTGTGTATTTAATTTCTGTTGCATTAGTGGAAGTCTGATGTGTGGTAACATTGCTGCGATAAACCATTCTTTATGCTGTTGAGGCGCAAGCTCAAAGCTTACCTGATCAATGAGGGTTTTGAATCTCTGGTCAAAATCCCAAACAGTCTCCGTAGGCGATTGCTTAATATCTTTAAGTTCTGCTATACACTGTGACTCAGATTTAGGTTTTTTAAACTCTTTGATCATAGCAGTTCTAACCTGTGCAAGCGTTCTGTTATGTCCAGTGGTATACTTCATATACCAAGTTAATGCTCTTTCTCTGAATGTGGTGGCCAACTGGACAAGCTTGACATTATCATCTTGTATTTGCTTAATGGTCCATATGGCTTCGCATAAGAACCAGTGCTGCTCAGGGTCCTCCGACCCTGTACCTTTGAAGGTTGGTAACTTCATATCATCTCCCATTCTGTTTCTAGGTGGTGGGTTCTGGTTTGCTGTATTACTACCACTCGGCGGTATAGATGTAGAGGGTGTAGCGGTAGTATGCGCTGTATGAGAGCTACTGGACGGGGTTCCTGCGGGATTACTCTGAGTCCCGACTGGTTTCTGAGGAGTCCTAGGGTTCTGAATCGGCTGACTAGGGCTATCTGAGCTGTTTTCTTCAGAGGAGGATGAATCGTTGACTCTATATCTTTTACCACTACGTGTATGTCCAAGATGCTCGTAATCACTCTCAGAGTCTACTGACATTACAGTATCATACTACTATTCATCTGAGATCATATCCAGTACTCCTTTTTCATATAGTAATTGCTTAATGGACAGATTTAGAGAATTTAGGTACTTACCGCGATAACCCTTGAAGAAGTACTGCTCTGCTGCGCTGAAACTCTTTCTCTGATCAACCGCGAACTCTGTGATGAAGCCTTCCAGCAAACTCGCGAGCCAGAAGTCTACTGCGCGTGATATGGGATTATCGACACCTTTCAAGGTCTGAATCAGCCCTGCTGTCCAGACAACTTCTCGATTCTTCTTGAAACGGCTGTTGTCAGCAAGCTTTGATAACCAATCATATAAGTCAATAGCATAGGTTGCGAAGAATATCTCATGGAGATCTGTAAAAATGTGCTTCTATAGCCAAGCCTCAGTGCTCAATCTAGGATTTTGGTTTTCTTTTACAGCAAACTCTCTTTCTTTTGACTCAACCCACTGGTTAAGTTCTTTCTTGGTAGGATACCAACAGAACATCAGCTTAATGTGTTCAAACCGGCAACGGAACCATTTGTTGGTCACTTTCTGTCTCGGTAGACCCGGGTTAGCTGTGCCTTCTAGACCAACAGACCCCTAGCTCACTGGCCCTTTCGGAAACAGGTTGCAGAAGCAACCTGAAGTCTCACCCGAAGTGATTCTAATGGGTGGCGGAAGACTCAAGTGTCCTCAACCAAGTTCCGAGGCATCCAGGGTGCTTAACCCCACCTTTGCTCTCTCCTCAGTAGGGCTAACTTATCTTACCATATTACTCCGGCTATACCCCTGCCTTATCGCATCACGCAGGAAGTGCGATAAGTCTTCCCCTTATATGAGCCCGCCTAGCGATACCCAAGATATCGCGGGTGCGATATCTTCCTCCTTTCCGTCCCTGCGGTATGTGGTTCTTACCGCTTCCTAGATTTATAGGCGGTCTCTCCCTCCCTTATCCTTTTACTGGGATAGTGATATCATTTTAATCTCTAAGCATAACCCTTGCTAATGTGTCCGCCCCTTGATGTTTGTGACGATGTGACTATATAGAGTATTACTTTGAGCACTGTTCTAGTTACACTCTTCATGCATTACATTCACTTCATATTCGAGCCTTATCATTTATTAAACAGAGACCTAATTCGCTAGAATTCGGATATGATTCTTACAATGGTTAAACATCAACCAGAACCAAACTGACAACCATACACAGTACTCATAAACTGAAGGAAGCATTCATGTATAATAGAGATAAGTAAATAAGAGCAACAGCTACACAACTACAATCGCGCTACTTGGATAAGCACGTTGTCACTCCCAGGAGAGGAGCTGTATTCACGGGAACTGTATTCCCTGTTAGCAATCATGGAGAGTAAAACGCAGTTCTATCACAACTCTTGCAACAGGGGTCTTCTGGGAAACTCCCCTTCAGTAGGAGCCCTTCTCTATAGACCTCTCTTCTTCTCCTGCCTCTTACAATGCATTCTCTTTCTTTTTCAATCCCAGTGGATTGCACAATCTCTCAATGGGTCGGCCCCTGTCTCTGGGGAATGTTTAGACTCTGTATCACAAAGACTCAACTACCCTCTACTTAATAACTCCTATCCCTATGTGGCCAACCCCTTTTCATATAAAAAGACTCCTATATATAGATGGCCCGAAGGTCTCATCGCAGTTACAAAACTGTGGGCCTTATCCCAACAGTGACTCAACCCCAACCACTTACAGTCAACTAGCTGTACTTCCATAGCCGCCTCCTGTCTCTTCGCCGCTTCCTGCAGTCCTTAGTCTTTAATGCATCGGCCCGTTGCTTCTTCTTGGTTCAAGCAACGCTGACTGTGGTCCTTCTTCATAATGAGGGTAGCTGAACCCTCCCTTCATCTTCGGCGCCTTTATTATGGTGGTTGAGCTCTCCCTTCGGCCTCTTCCTTGTACCATACATTCTGACTTTTCTGTACATATCGCCGCAATTCCCGTCGGGATTTGCGCTACGGCGATATCTTTGTCTTGTCGCCCAATTTGGTACTTTCTCCCCAAAAATAGTTATCTTTCCCAAAATTAGCAGCTTCCTAAATGCTGCGGAAGTTCTCTCCAACAAGTGGCTTGTGATTGGTGTGGATGACTGTCTCCTTCCCAAGAATGTAATGTCTCCACTGGAGACAGGCTTTCATAATGGAGTACATTTATTTTTCGTAAGTAGGGTACTTACGGACATCATCTGATATTGTCTCACTATGATATGCCATGGGGTGGCCGTGTTGAGTGAGAACGACGCCCACAACATAATCTGAAGCATTTGTCTCGATCTCAAAGGGATGTTGCAGGTCCGGTAATGAGAGTACTGGCGATGAGCACAAATGCTTCTTCAAGTCATCGAAGGCTTATTTTTGGGACAGGCCCCACACAAATTTTGCCTTACTGCCGCCCCTGGTTACTTGGTTGAGGGCCCATGCGATATGAGAGAATCCCAGCACGAACCAGTGATAGAAATTGGCAAGGCCCAAGAAGCTCCGAAGTTCAGTGAGTGTGGTTGGGGATGGCCAGTCACGGATGACCTGGATCTTAGCGGGATCCACATGCACACCATGTCGATCAACGATGTAGCCTAAGTAATGGACCCTGTCCATGCCGAAGGAGCATTTTTCCAAGTTTGCATATAGTTTATGTTGTTGCAGGGTGTGTAGAACCCGTTGAATATGCTGCAAGTGTTCCGTTCAAGTCTTGCTGTAGATGAGGATGCCATGCAGATACACCACTACAAAAGTATTGGTGAAAGGTCGTAGGATATCGTCCATCATCCTCATAAAAGTCGTTGGAGCATTTTTCAAACCAAAGGGCATGACCAGCCATTCAAAAAGACCTTCTTTTGACTTGAAGGCAGTCTTCCATACATCTGTCTATTTTATTGGGACCTGGTGGTAGCCAGACTTCAGATCAATCTTACTGAAGTATTTGTCCCCCATGAGCTGATCAAGGAGGTCGTCGATTCGGGGAATCGAGTACCGGTTGCGGACTGTAATTTTATTCAGGGCCCAGTAATCAATGCAGAGTCGCCAGGTCCCATCTTTCTTCTGCACCAGCACGATTGGGCTCCCACAAGGTGATGAGCTGGGATAGATGTGCCCCTTGTGGAGAAATTCTTGGATTTTCCTCTTGATCTCCTCGTTTTCCAATGGAGAGCGGCGATAGACTGGCCCATTGGGTAGCGGTGCGCTTGGGGTCAGATTGATGGGATGCTTGACCTGGCAGTGAAGAGGTACCCCGGTAGGAGAGGAGAAGATATCTGAGTATTCTTCCACCACCTTATCCACTTGCTTCTGTTGTGTGGAGAGCTCGGTCACGGAGGCCCTAGATGTGGCTGCGATCTTTCTCTTATTCTGAGAGCAAATCATGAAGAAGACAAATTTCCTGGTCTGAGAGATGACCTTCCTGCATTGCTTGGCAGAGATCAAGGAAATAGCACTAGGAGGGGCTGCCTCGAGTATCCTGTACAATTTCCTGTTCAAAGAAATAATAACACTATGAGGCCTAGACTCATATACAGCATGACGTTTCCATAAATAGGGTTGGCCCAAAAGAACATCTGAAAATTCGAGAGGAACAACATCACACAATACCTCGTCCTTGAAGGGCTTGATGTCGTACGACAATCGACACTGTTGGTTGACGCAGAGATCGCTTCCTTTGTGGAGCCATCTAATGGTGTAGGGTTGTGGGTGCGGTGTTGTCGGAAGGGCCAGGCGCTTGACGACCTCTGCTGAGATGAGGTTCTTCTGGCTACCGCTATCAACGATGAAGTGCAGCGGGGTGCCTTTTACCCACATCTGTGAATGGAAGAGGCGTTCTCCTTCTTATGACTCGTCTGGATCATCTGGCTGGAGCTTGGTGGTAGCAATGGTGGCACTGGGTTCCGCATCAATGATCCATCTTCCCCTTTCTGGTTCGGACTTAGAGTCAGAATCCGCATTTGATTCAGATGCTTTCACTTCAGCCACCAGCGACTTCTTTGAGCGACAGTCATCAGTGTTATGCCAAGGGCTCTTATGGAAGTCGCACCACTTCCTGATATCTTTCTTTGTCTTTCCGGTGTCTTTCTTTGCTTACGGCTTGGACTAGTTGTCCTGATACTGTCCATATTTGCTCTGTCCTTTATTATGTGGGTTGGGGCTGCCCTTCCTGTCTTTTGCTGTGGGGGGTTCCCAGGCCCAAACTGCCGCGTCTTTTGTTTGAGCTTCTGCTTGATTTTGACGGCATATCGGTAGGCCGCGCCCAAGGAAGAGATGTCCATAAATTCCATTTCGGTCTAGATGTATCTATGCAGACCACCACGATACTTGAGCACCAAATGTCGCTTTGAATCCTTGATACCTAGCTTGGTGCGTAGGGTATGGAAGATATTTGTGAACTTTGGCACTGCTTGGTCTCTTTCTTCTCGCAGCGTGGTCCATTTGGCATACAAGTCGTCATAACTTCCAACATGGTAGTATTGTTCCTTAATAGCATCCTTGAAGGATTCCCAGGTGGCCGTGACTGAAAATAATGAGGTTTCATTTCTGTCCTTTTGTTCGCAGACAGTTTCCCACCAATCTTTGACATGGGGAACGACTTTGAGGAGCGCAAAAGTAATCTTTTCTCTATTCGAGAAGTTATGGACAAAAAAATATCCTTCTAGTAGATTCAACCACTTATCTACAACATCTGCGTCTATCTGACCTTCAAACATAGGAATATCGAAGTTGATTTGTACCTTGAAGGGGGCGGCGCCTCCGCTTGAGGAAGATGCGTCGCTTGTTGGTAGTCGCCGAAGGATTTGTGTGAAATTATCCATCATCTCGTTCCTCTGTTGCGTGAGGACTTCCTCAAGCAAAATTTTGAATGGATCTCCTGTCCTGTCATCTTTCCTTTCTCCTGCCATGAGAGGTCGCTTGGGCGTGCGATAGCTTTTGTCCTCAAGAGAAACAAGCTCGAGACCCAATTCTTTGTACCCTGACCTCGTTGGGGACATGCATTAAGGCGACAAGGAGCAGACCGCTCTGATACCACTGATCCAGATTTTATGAGCAGAACGAAATGAATACAAATTATTACTAGATGCTTAACACAAAATAATAGAGTACAGTAAAACTGGTTTTCTATTCAATAAGGAAATAAGCTAAAACTGTAAAATGCAGTGGAAAACAAGCTTGTTGGAATGGTGGCGACTTATCTCTGAGAAGAGATGTGACGGCTGCGCTCATTCAGAACAAGATGGTTACAATGAGGCTTTGAAGGCCTTTTACAATAAACATGAATGTTAAAAACCCTAGACATCCAAAAACTTAACCCTAGGAGACGAAGCGCCAAAAGTCATGTGGGCCCCGTTTGGGTAAGTTAGTACATCAACTTCCCGAGGTCGTAACTCTTGCATACAATCTCCATTTGGGGCGTACACTAGCTCGTTGAAAAGATCTATTCAATGACTACAAAAAGATATGGAAAATATCGATTCCGGCATGCTGAAATGACAGGCGCGCAGTACTTGTATTTTCCTGAGAATTCGACGCTGAAAAAACGTCGTTTAGGGCCTCAAAATGGTTCCGAAAGTTTAGCACCCAAAAAACTGCTAAAAATAGTATATTGTTGAAATTGCCAAAAAACTGTTTTGAGCCAGTTGGAAAGGTGGGTGGCCACCAATATCCACCTGGATCATAAATATTGAAGGTTTAGGGAATTGGAATATAAGAGTGTTGGTTAGACCTTAAGCAAGAAAGTCTAATAGAGATGTAATGCTTTCATGGGAATGATAAATTAATTGTTCCTAAAGAATGGTTGACTATTGTAGAGAAAAATTGGGAAAATGTACAAAGATTATATTGGTTCTCATCTTTTAGATGAGGTTCTTAATCAGTGGAATAATATTAATGTAAACACTAGATTAATTTGTAAAGGTTGGGAAACATTTGAAAAATTATTCTTAATTAGATGGAAGATGAAAATAGAAATGACTAGAACATAAAATAAATGATGAATTCAAGAAATCGAAAGAAGAGCTCATGGAGAAGGGTTATGAGTTGTCCAAGGTGAAAGCCTTTAATGCACACTCAATGAGGAGGTTAAGAACTTAAAACAAGGAAAGTTGAGCAAATGAAAGAAGGACAATGATGAGTCCAAGCAAGAATTGAAAATGAAAGATGACGAAATGAAAAAGATGTCCAAGCATAATCAAGATTCTCAACGATGTTAAGAATATGAAAATGTATCTACAAGAATGAGGATCAAAGAAGGATGAAGATACCACTAGAGTAGTTGAAGAAAATATTAGTAAAAGACTCGAAGACGAAATTTGCAAGAAAATTGAAGAAGCCCTAAATATTGAAAATGTCAAATAAGAAAGTTGATCTAGAATTAAAGGAGGACATTAAAAATTGATGGATAACATGACCATTCAAATTCAAAATGAAAAGGTACAAGAAGATCATCAAAAAGAGCTTGAGGATGTAGAGATCAAGCTAGAGGATAAAATCCAAATTGAAAAAATAGACAAAAATATTTGAAGGCAATCTCTCTTAAGAAAATATTTTTGAAGACCAAGTTAAAAGGGTAGAGCATGCCATTATACCTATAAATAATATTGATAATACGAGTGTGGAAATTGAAGGAAAACCATAAGTGAAGGTGGAACTATATTGTCACTCACATTAGTAACCAAGAAAGTTGGCAAGAAATACAAGAATATCATAAGCATCGCCAATAAAGAAGATGTCAAAATCAAGGATATTCATGGAATAGGGAATCAATGAACAATTATGTGACATGATATTATCAAAGACCAATAACTACAACAAATTGGAGAAGCTACAACAATACATTGAATCAAAGGAAATGAAGCTACCAATAATTAACATTGAAAAAAAAATGGTTATGGATGATCAATAATCATCAATGGCAATAAGAGAGCAAAAAATGTATTATTTGGTTTAATCACATGTAAAACCATTAGCCACAAAGCTTTGAGGATAATTTTTTTTGAAGGGTAGGTATTATCTTATGACCATAATGGGGTTGTATATGAAGATGCATGTATATGTAATGAGGTTAAATGTATATGTAATATGGGTTGGGATGGCCTTAGAGGGGCTCACATGTGCAATGAGTGACAATATGTATATATATAGGTCAATAAAGTTATTATAGGAGATACAACTTTATTATTTGGATATATGGATATACTTGGGTTAATTATAAGAGGTTCTCCTAATAATAAGGAATTATTGTGTAACTCATCTTTATTATCACTTCTGGCGTTGTGCTCCACACTCATGTATGGTGTGCATTATATTATGGTTTCTTATACTATTTTATATATTGAATTTATAACTAAACCTATATCAAGACCTTAATCTGACACTACGTAACATGAGCTTATATCAAGACCCTAAACTAACACTACGTGACATGGATCTATAATAATGTCCTAAATAAATAAAAAATGAATAAACTCACAATAGATAAATACCTCAATTTGATCACTAATGCATGCCTATAACCATATGATATTAATTTATAACCATAAAAACTACACATCACATGCTCATGTGAATTCAACTATTCATTCCATCAATTTCTAAACAAATGCCTATAACCATATGGTATTAATCTATAGACCAGCCCCACTTTACCAAATATTTATTTTGAAGGTGGTTTGTTGATTCACCAAATATTTATTTTGGAGGTGGTTTGTTGATTAATGGTTTAGTAGTTGAGACATGTGTCGCCCATAGTAAACGTAAGGTGCAAGTTTAGTAGTGGAGACATGTGTCGCCCATAGTAAACGCAAGGTCCAAGGTCCAACTTTACTATGTATACAACTTTTTCTTTATCATCTTATCTTCATGTTTAAAAAAAGTTTTTAAGAATGTTGGTTGAATTGTGATATAGTGATTGAGATACATGTGATGGATTTATATTCAAATCTTAATAGGTATAGGGTTTTTTCGGTTGGCATCATTTAATTTGATGAAATTTTATGTGAAAGTAGATGTGATAAATGAAATGAGCTTTATAACTTCTTATATTTATAAAAGTGTTTTTTAAAGATTTAAATAATATATTCGTTGAAATAGAGGGCTACCATCTAATTGAGTCATAGTCAAATTTTGATGGATAAGGTCATTTTCTTGTTAGCTTACTTGAGTTTGACAAGCTTTTATGTTAAAGTGGATGGATTTCATAAAATATATAAAAAAAATGTTACTCAAATTGCAGTTTATTGGTTGAGACAGGGTGTCAACATACCTAGATTCAAATTTTAGTGGAGTAGAGTCCATTATGGTTGGCTTACTTGAGCTTGTCTAGGTTCTATGTTAAAGAGGACATCATTAGAGAGGATAAATTTCATAATTTCTAAATCTATATAACATTTATAAAACAATCTAAAAAAATTAAAATTTATCACATTGTGATTTAGTAGTTGAGATAATGCATTATTGTATAATAGACTAGATTCAAATTATGTTGGGGTAAAGTTCCTTTTTATTAGCTTACTGAAGTTTAACAAATAAATACATTTTTAGGGGCGGAATTTTGCCAATTAGTTATTTTTGGGGCTTTTTCAACAAAAAATAAATTCGCTATTTGGTCATTTTTAATCTTTAATATCGTCTATATTTAGATAAAATATGTTTTTTTTGTATAATAATATTCGCCAAAACTTACAAGTTTGAGTAGTAAATTGTATGTTTCATATTTAATATTCACCTACCAATATATATATATATATATTTTTTTTTCAATCCAAAATAATCGCCTAAAGTATTATACTTAATTATACTATTATAATCCTTAAAAAATAGCCTGTTAAGAAAGCTAGACTTAAAATACACCAAATTAAAGTGAAAGAAGCTTATCACTCTCCATGCCTTTAAAAAATGTTACTCCAAATAATTATATAAATTATGAGTAAAGTTCTAGTATTCCTCAAACGTTGTTCTTGAGAGAAATGATGTACACATAGTGGACAAAGACGAAAGATATGGTACGGGAGAGATAAAAATGGAGTGAGTTAAAAAGTGGACAAAATCAATCTTTTTGGTGAATTTAGTTATTTTTTTCATTTCAGTGAAGCAAATTCTTCCTTGATCCACTTAATTTTTTGAAATTGCAATGATATGGATCTTCTTAAAAGGGACTATCACCGTTACAAGCAAAGTTCCATGGTCAACGACAGGGTATTTTTTAAGGATTCTAATATTATACTTAAGTATAGTATTCTAGGCGATTATTTTGGATTGAAAAAAACATGTATATATATAGGTAGGCGAATATTAAATATGAAACATACAATTTAGTACTGAAATGTGTAAATTTTGGCGAATATTATGATTAAAAACCATATTTTATGTAAATATAAGCAATATTAGAGACTAAAAATGACCAAATAATGAATTATTTTATGAAAAAAGCCCCCAAAATAGCCAATTGACGAAATTTCGCCCCTAAAAATTACATTGGTCAAAGGTCACAACAATAAGGTACAAGTATAACTTTTGACAAAATTCCTACTAGACTTGGGGGAAATTTTTAATTAAAAAATGGTTGAGTATGTGTTTTTAAGTTACTATAATAAAATCCTCAAACGTGCAGACTATGTTAGGCGAAGTTTTGTAAACGATATCCAATGAGGTACAATGTGGATGCTTCAATGATGAGTACTCTAGGTATGACACAAATCGATACTTTCACACTCCTTAAGGCGCAACACCTCTTCTCACATGTGCATACATGAGATGACGAGTACGATGCATAAACAAGAATCAATGAATGCACGAATAAGAGAATGATGTAGAAAATAGAGAAATAGAAAATATAAGGTTGAGCAGATAATTAAAACGTCGACGACCACAATTCATGTTGGACATAATTACATGTAGGGCAGGGAAAATTTGAAGGATCCATAATTTTCTTAAAGTGTAGAAACCTTGGCGAATCTTAATAATTCTTAAATTTCCAACCATAAAATGTTTGGCAATATTTTTATAAAAATATTAAAAATTCTAAGGATTTTATGTAGTTTCTGGACAATTTTGGAAATATTTAGAGTAAAAAATATTTATCATGTGGAATTTGGACAAATCATCGTAGAAAAAATGGAAATTGGCGAATTTTTTTTGGAAGCTAAATTTCACCCCTACAATTTTCCTTTATGCACGACACCTACGTGGGTCTTCAATGATGAGTATGACATACATACAAAGTAGTCTATTTGTGTAACAATATTCCCTCTTCGAAAGGTAAATGCACATAATTTGACAAAGAAACATCGTAATTTTGACAGTAAAATTCTACAATTTTAGAAATTTTAACATTGTAAATAGAATTCTAGTCCCAAATTCATCTTGGAATGTCAATTCTATATTGCAATTTCAACAACCAAAACTTAAAATTTCAACCATCTATTAAAATCCCCATCAAATTTTTAAAAATCAACGATATGAAATAGTCTATTCCCATATATATATAAGTGTAGCCTAAACGTTCGATAATTTTGCGTGTTTCCGACAATATTTTTTGGCACAATTTTGATCGAATCTGATAACAAAATTTAAGATCTCGATTTGGTTAATTTAGGTGCCCTGGAATATTAAAAAATGTTGAATCTATTTTTTTTTTTTTCCTTGGAAAAAGTCCATAATTTTATTTCAAAAAGATGATCAAAATTACATATTGCACATGTAGTAGAATCAACAAGGATCCCTACATTTTCACATATTTCTGTCCCATATAAGCAGAAACAACAGCTTATAAAGAGCTGAACCAAAAAAAAAAAGAGAAACCCAGAGAGAAGAACAGATAAATCTTGAACATACTACAGAAAGAGTGAGCAGAAACCCGCTCAAATCCACCATAGCCACACAAGAACAAGAAGCTATGACCATCCACAGCTCACATTGCAGCAGACTCTCCACAGAAAGATATAGATCCGTCAAAACCGAAACCCTCATCGGAGGAAGTAGAAGATCCACGTCTGTGGACAGAGTAGCAGACACGGTAGACCTCCCAAACCGGCAAAAACAGCCAGCAAGCAAACCCCCGATGAAGAATCAGCCAGAGAAACCCCATTTTGGCTAGAGCAGTCCGCCGAAGCAAGCTGAGCATCCCTGAAATCAATCCCCAGACGCCTCCACCGTATGAAAGGGACGACGAACATGTGCGGCAAGGGCGTGACCAGACCACAGACGGCCAAAACGATGATACATGAACAACGAAGAGAAGATCAAGAAGCACGAAGGCGCGCAACTTGTACCTCGAGATCGCACTAAGTCGAACCCTCAACGTGGCCAGGCACATCCAGAAGGCGATGGCAACCCTCGGGAACGAAGCTCTCGACGTGTAGCAAAAACCCTGATTGAAGAAACCACAGCCCCTCAAAATAGAGCGCCGAGGAAAGCGCCACGTCTGCTACGATTGGCCGCAACGATAAGACGATTGCAGAGGCGCAGCAGAGGGCAGCCGTGGTTCCTACCGGCGACTCGCACTTGCCCTCGATGTCCGATGTGAGTGACGCACTGATCCTGAGAACCACCCACTGGAGTCCGAACCCCGAGGAAGCCATCAAAACAGCGCCTCGCCGGGGATCGGCAGGCGACACCCGCCGTTGCTCTCGCTCGCCAACACTACCACGACCACGATCAAGAAGACGCAGAGCACGGCCGCAGATTCTTTGGGGGTTTTCAGATGGGCGTAGAAGTAGGCTACGAGGTGCCATAGCCCCAGAATGAACATGTACAGGGAGCCCACTAGTGTGGCCTGATAAGTTTTCGTACCGCCGCAGCCACAGGAAACCCACCATTCCACATCAAGAAACGTCGTCTGCCGCCAACCGCCGCCGTTGCCAGGACGAATAACCAGCCATCATCGCTCGTCTCGCCCTGTCTGCCATCTGCCACCGCTGCCATGGAACCTCGTGAAGCTGCTGCCGCCGCCACATGAACGCAGGGTGTGCCCGTAGCCAATGGATCACCGCGCAAAAGCGCTGCGCCGCCCACACACCAGGCGCATGGAATACGCCATCGATCCTCAGTTAAACTCGGGGTGGTGGCCATGGGAGCCATGGCCGCCGGGCACTTCCCTACCCGTTGAATCTATTTATACATTCACAATATTAATTTAAACAACACATAATTCAAAACTAAAAAAAAAACTTTCACTAGATTCTGATAAAAAATTCGCTAGACAAGCAAAATCATCAAACGCTTAAATCTGCAGTAATTCATTCAAATTTCTCGAAATACAACATAATTTCCCACATACAACTTACATTCAAAATATTGATTTAAACAACACATAATTCAAAATTTAAAAAAAATCTTTCACTAAATTCTGATAAAAAATTCTCTAGACAAACAAAATCATCAAACGTTTAAACCTAGAGTAGTTCATTCAAATTCCTCGAAATGCAGCACAGTTTCCCACATGCAACTTACATGAAATAACAACTAGAACATACAAACAAAAATTAATAAACGCACTAGCTTCCCACCAAAACCTTCAACGATCGCTTTCCTCACCCCAATAGGTGCATTACTAGTTCGGATTCAAATGCTTATCCAAAAATCCATAACATTAAGAATAATAAAAATAATAATTTCGCTATCTATTTCCCGTCACATCAAGTGTCAAATCAGCATGACACATGGGATGACGTTCACACAATCACCTAGCATTTCTTATTGCCAAAGGTTGGAATAAAATGTTTTCTACGCCGTACGTGGGACGGCAGTCTTACGTGTGGCGGCCGTTCGCTACGTGGCAGTCTGTACGCAAATATCGCGCCTGAGGCGTGTGTGGCAGATATTTTTTTGGAGGGCAAGTTACCGACAAGTGGAAGTGGGGGTCACATGGAGCTCTCTGCCAAAATCTGAATCCAAATCTGATTCAAATTGAATATTGGGCCCTGGCCAATGCCAGCGGAGTTTAGGATATTTTCACTCTGCCCGTATATGCGTTCCACGTAAGCTTTACGACATACATACATACTCCATCGCATCATAGGGATGGCTCGGGCGACCATATGCCATGCTATGCCATGGCGTGGGGCCCATCCGATGCATGGAAACTCGATTACATTGGTCAACTCGTGGAGCTTTGCAAAATATCTATTTCAGTTAAGTCGGTGAAGTCCATGCGTGGCGGGCCCGATGCGCCGTCCCATTCTTTCATGTAATTTTGAGTATTTTATTATTTAATCTTTTAAAATCTCAAAACGACAAAGATTAATCGAAGATGCTCAATTATTTTTATTTTCTTAATTTTTAATTTGTTTGCTTTGGGATTTGGCTTTTTATTGAACCAATCGTGAAAGTTGAACCTCGGTGCTCAACTTGCCCATTCACTTTAGGTCATGTTATTCCTTTCGTGTATGATTAATTTCATATATTATAACTATTGATTCTATATATTATAATTAGCATATTTGAATTGGGAGATTAAGATGGAGTCAACATTCGAAATAAAATTTTGCCATTAAGTTTATTGGAGTAGTTTTCACCGAAGTTTTTATCTTCGACTATCATTATGGGCAATTTTGAATAAACATTTCATTCTCAACCATCTTTTTGAGTAGCTTTGAGTGAAGATCTCATCCATGACTACCTTCTTGGGCGATATTGACCTAAGATCTTATCATTGACTATATCTTGGGTAGTTTTGACTAAAGAATTCATTTTTATGTAACATCTTTTTGTCTCTTATATTTACATTAGTTTTAGGAGAACATATATATGTTATAGTGCATGTGTAAGACACACTTTTGATGGCCACATGATTGGGTCCTACTTCTACACAATAGTATTAGATTACCACCTTCTTAGACAATTTTGACCTAGGATCTCATTATCGGTCATCTTTGACAACCTCACACTCAACTCATGCAGAGATCTCAATAATGACCTCTCTCAACAAATTGATTTAGGTCATATTGTTAGGTTTGTTCGAATACGAAGGTCATCTAGACTATAGACATAGGCATATTAATAAAGTCACTTGGTGATTTATATTTAATTATTTTCTTAAAGTACACATAAGTCATTCTAGAGTCACTTGGTGACTTAGGCTATGATTCCACTCGAGGGGAAGATGAAAGGAGGTTCCTATGGGAGAGTAACCCCATGATGCAATGTGTCAGCCCTAGAACCTATCTAATTCTTCCTTGTGCCTTGAAGGAACCAATTGCCTTATTTTATTCAATTGTTGAATTCCCACATGAGGTTGGTGAGGGAGTCCTCTCTTGTAGTTTTGAAAGCATGGGTTGAATATCCTTTCCTGGCCTTGTAAGAGTCCTTCCTATGGGGAATATAAGAAATGTTAGTTGTCTTGTCGACCATCCTTTTATCTCCACGATATTTTATCATTTGAGGGATGTCTAGTGAAATGGAGCCAAGCAAAGACCCAAGAATGCGAGAGGCAAGTTACAAAGTGGTAACTAGGAAGGGAACCACAAATAGAGAGAGAACTAAGAAGAGTTCATGATGTTCTTTACCCTATCCCATGACTAGACTAAGAATGGAACCAGGTTGGTTGTAGGTGAGCAGAGGCTAGGCATATCGGAACCTTACCTTTAGATTTGTTGCTCATGATATTCTTGAGAATCCCTTGTTGGTTTCTGCCTGGAATGTTTGAAAGGCACACAATAGCTTACACCCTTATTGCACAAATTGGTAATCACTCTAAGAGTTCGATTTCTTAAGGGAACTATGGGTCAGTCAAGGGAAATTCCTTCCTTGTGTTGTGTGGGGTAGTTGGAAGGAGTGTCATGGCTGCGATAGCTAAGTGAGATTCTTGTAGAAGCTTTGGATGAGTAATTGGCTAAGTATTGAGAGTAAATGGGTGTTAGGCTAGGAGATAAAATCCTAGGGGTGTCCTTTTCCCTGGTGGCCTCATATCTAGGCTTGAGGGTGGTATCAGAGTTTGATGCCTATGGTTGGGTGGAATGTTCCTCCAACACAACCAATTACTTAAATTAGATTTCATTGAGGACAAGTATACAATGAAACTGTGTTTATGCAATGTTTATCTTTATATCTAGTTATGAATATGACTGATTATGCATGCTATGTGTGTGAAATCTTGTTTATTCCATTGTGATATATGTTCATGCACATAGATGTATATTCATTGGTACTTTCAATGTTTCCCATGGAGGATAAATTAGCTTGAGAAAAGGTTAATGGCTTCATGGGATGGGGTTGCATAACTGTTTCCAGGTTCAAAGAGTGGAACTGAGTCCCCCATTGACATCAAGGGTTCATAGAGGTGGTCGAGGAGCCTTGGTTAGAACACTAGACCACAATGAGCCATAGATTATTTTACCAGAGGTTTCATAGGAACAACTTGATGAAATGCTTCAAAGAATGGAATCGTTATAAGTGCCATCATGGAGATCCATGGCGTATTTGAATGTAAAAAGGGATTCAATCAATTAATAGAAGGTTGTATTGATGGAAAGTCACAAATGTAGTTGATGAAAGACAAGTTAGATGTGGGACACCAAGTGATAAGCACTAGAGACCACCAACCACAAGAAAAGTGCTAGGTGTACTCTCGGGAACCACCTGTCATAGACCCCACCATATTAAATATGATGAATTTAAAAAAAATGGAAAATGGTGGTGGGCCCCACCGATGCCATGTGGTTGAGGTTGCTATATCAATAGATTCCCTCCTGGGATCTATAGTATCCTGTCTCCAAATGATCTGATTTTCAACTGGGCCTACAACCACTTTTCCTTCCCTAGTTCTCTTCACACCTTTCCTTATTACTATCTTTTGCTTTATGCTAAAGCAATAATCTCCCAATGCAACCACCACAGCTTCTCCAAAGTCAGTTGTGTCCTCCGATGAAGATACTAACAATCCTACAGAGGTATAAATGGGTATCAGCAGGGATAGGGAAGTAGATGGAACTAGGGTGGGATCTTGAGAAACTTCAGAATTAGTTTTAATGACGGTAGGAATAGGGATAGATGAGCTGTCAACCTGTGATTGAGTTGAACATGGAAGATGAACAATATTGTTAGGGTTGGAAGATACAACAACATCATTCTTCTCCATCGGATGAACATATGGTTCTAAGGATTTAGCTTGTTGTGCACGTAAAGGATCTTGTGGGACATTTGATGGATCATCAACTTGTTGAAGAGTAGAGGAAAAAAATTGCTATGATACATGACCCGAGGAGTGAATATGAGGCGATCAAGGAGGTGATGGATCACGAACAGTATCATGGGTAGGTTCAATAACATTAGTAGTAGTCGATGTACCATTATCATGAGGTAGCTCATAATTATAACTTGGTTGGGATTCAGGAATTAACAGGAAGAGATGAAACATCAAGGGTTGGTAATTGAGGAGGCTCATCAATGACTAGAGTTGAGTGGAAGGATTCTTCTGGTTTAACTTCATCTAAATCAAGAATTCTAACACTAGACTTAGGGGTTTTAGGTTTTGAAGTTGTGGTGAATGAAACCTTTTCACCTTCAACTACTAAATCAGAAATCACATTAGAATAAGTACCAACAATAGTAGGAGGAACAGTACGCTGAGACAATTTACCTTGAAGATATTTTGCTTGTTGTATTAAACTGTTCAAGTTCTTCAGAGGATTCCGAAACTTTCTGGTTTCCATTGGCTGCTTTCATTGATCTTTATCTAACTCCTTCTATGCTGGAGGTTTAGGTGGAACTGTACCGACCACCAGGGATTTACTACTGGATCCAGATTCTGCTTTCTTGGCCTGTTCTTCAGCAACAAATGCTCTATTTCTCTCTCTGAGTACTAATATGTTTTGATGTTTCTGTGATTCATGGATCATATTTCTTTGTGATGGGTCAGGAATTTTCCCCAACACTTCAAAACTGAGAGCTCCCTAGTAAATGGAGTCATTAGGTTGAGTTTCATGGATATATGTATTCTTCAATTGAGCACGAAGCAAGTACTGCTCAATAAACTTCTTAGAGTCATGCATTTTTTGACACCTAACCCCAATTTCAACTCTTTTAACTTAGTAGCTAAAATATGGGCATGAGAATCATTCTGGATGACTAAGTGACCACTACACAATGGGAACTTAAGGAAATCCCTTGTTTTCAATCCTAAGCATTGGTCATGAACTCCATCCACTATAGTCTAGAAAACCACTTCTTCCAAAACCATTCTATCAGAGACAAACCTTGAGAGAAGATGGACTGAGTTATGACCCCAAATCCTTAAATCAGTGAAAAAATCACCACAATACCAATCTCCCATTGGGGATACCAAATTCCTAGCATTCTCAGAAAATCCTAGGTGCATTTGTTTTAAATATAATAAGATGAACAACATCCAAAAAATTATCACAAGTATCATAAATGTGAGGCCTGTAGTTTTCATCCCATAGAATTGTACAGTAAACCTGAACAAGAGGGTTTTGCATTGTCCAATTCCATTTCATTGAAGGAAATGCAAAATATGTACACATTATATATACTAGATATGTTGACATGAAGAACTTGGGATTCCTGATGGTTGGTGTCTTTTGCACTTGAACAATTTCATCTTTCATAGTAACAAAAAAATATGAGCCTAGTTAAATACTAGTCTTGTAGTGACAATATGAAGAACCAAGGGAGTCCATTCAAGCTTGAAATAGGCACAATTCTCCATTCCATAGAATCAACAGAGCATAGAAGCAAGAACCTTGTAGGGTTCTCTCAAATACCGAATAGGGTACATTTTGTTAGGTTTCAACATGAATATTTCTGAATCGAACCACCAACTTTTAAGCAACTCCTCTAATCCATACTTTTGGTCAAAAGCCCTAAAACAATCTTGTGTCAACAATTGCTAAGTGTTAATTTTTGAGCATTAATTCAATATACTCTAGCATCTTTACTGAGAGAATAACATGTACAACATATCAAGCATATCAATCGCAACAAGCAATCACATGAGACAATAGACACACAGAGTTTCACTGGGGAAAACCATAAAGGTTTAAAACCCCACAACTTCCTCAAAGATAGAAAGAGCAATGATACAACCCAAGTACAAGAGATAGTCCTGCTAGTAGCTACTCCTCCTTCCTCACTTGTGCGCCACTTTCCGATGAGTGCATAAGTGAATACTAAAGTGATCAAATAGAGTGCCTCCCGCACTCTATTTATACATGACCTGACCTGCCCAATAAACTAGCAGGGCTGACTTGTCTAACTCAGTCTAATAACCCATGGTAATACTAATCAGGGCCGACCCCACACTTGGTGGTCTGATAACTCATCACATGCAAGTTGCGACACTTGTCAATACAAATGATGACACTTCCGTATAGAGGAATAATAACATCTCTATAGGAGTACAATATAGATAGGTGAAATACATTCTGAAGTTACAATTACATCAACACTCCCTCTTAACTAGGAAGGTATTTCTCGACACAGATCTGCTAGTACAAGTCTTCTTCTCTAGATCATCGTCATCGTCACGGCTGGTGCTATCTCAATCAATCTCTAAACTACTCGTTATAGGAAGTTCTACAAGGCCAGCCATTTTTCATGCTGGATGTAGGCCCACCACCTGTAGGTCTTCATCATCACTGGCCATACTGTGGAATCCTCGGGACTTATTACGTGCGTCACAATGCCTCGAAAGAGCATCCCATGATTTATTATGGGCACAGAGCCCAACCTATCGGATCTCCCAGGTCTACTTACATGTGGTCACCACAATGCCTCGAAAGAGCATCACAGGACTTATTACGGGTACACAGCCCAACCTATCAGATCTCCCAGGTCTACTTATATGTGGTCATGGAAATGCCTCGAAAGAGAATCCCAGGACTTATTACTAGCACAGAGCCCAACCTATTGGATTTCCTAGGTTTATTTATATGCCATAGGACAATTCCTCGAAAGAGCATCCCATCACTTATTACGGGCACACAAACCAACCTATCGGATCTCCCATGTCTACTTATATGTCCTCCCAGAGCAATGCCTCGAAAGAGAATCCCGGGTTTGATTACGGGCACACATCCCAACCTATCGAATCTCCCAGGTCTACTTATATGCTCATCTGCACAACCTGTCCACAGCCACGGAGTATCAACCTGATACTCACCATACATCATCACATGATCATCCTGATCATCATCACAACATCATCCTGATACATATCATCTGGAGCAACATCCTAAAGCTCATCATCCACGATCATCCTGATCATACAGTGCATCCTCCTAATACATACCAAGTATCTACTTGATGCATATCATACATGATCTACCTGATCATACAATGTATCCACCTGATACATATGCAAATACATGATCCAACTGATCATATCCAACATCCAACATGATGCATATACATGATCCAACTGATCATATCTTGCATCCAACATGATGCATATACATATACATGATCCAACTGATCATAACAAGCATCCAACATGATGCATATACATATACATGATCCAACTGATCATAACAAGCATCCAACATGATGCATATACATATACATGATCCAACTGATCATAAAAATCATCCAACATGATGCATATACAGAGCAGTAACTGGAGCATCGTCCTGATGCTTATCATCCATCATTTACATCCACAACCATGGGAAGGAACCTCCTCTCACCATGCTCTGAATGGATCTTGCAAATGTGTCCATCACTTCTTCCTCGAAGTGTCATCAATCTGAAGAACACCAAGCCTCTCTCTGAAGTACTCGAACTTCACTCTGGCTAGTGGTTTCGTCAACACATCCGCAACCTGCTCATCTATCGCAACATACATGAGCTTCACTGCTCCTCTTTGCACCATATCCCTGATATAGTGATATTTGATCTCAATGTTCTTCGACCTGTCATGGAACATCGGGTTCTCAGACAACTTTACACAACTCTGGTTGTCACAAAAGATACTAGTAGCCTCCAATGGGAGATCAAATAGCTCAGACAGTAGCTTTCGGATCCATACTACCTCACAACTAGCCGAACAAGCTGCAACATACTCTACTTCGGTTGTACTCAGTGCTACGCAGGATTGCTTCCTGCTAAACCAAGAGATCACACCTGATCCCATACTGAAGCAGCACCCAGAAGTGCTCTTCCTATCTGCAGCATTGCCTTCCCAGTCCGAATCAACATAACCCTGCAGGTTAAACTTTTGATTCGCATCATACTTGAGCCCATAGTCAATTGTACCCTTCAGGTACCTCATAATATGCTTTATAGCAACTAGGTGAACACCTCTGGGATCTGTCAGGAACTGGCTCAATGTGTTCACCGCAAAGCAAATATATGGTCTCGTGTTCGTCAGGTACATCAAGGACCCAATCATATGACGATACACCATGACATCAACCGGCTCAGATGAAGCATCACACAGAAGCTTCAGGTTCGATGCCATAGGTGTGGCCATGGCCTTGCAGTCCATCATCCCGAACCTCTTCAGGATCTCTACTGCATACTTCCCTTGTCCAAGGAATATCCCATCTGCACTCTGCCACACTTCCATTCCTTTAAAATAGTGCATTATCCCCAAGTCCTTCATCTCGAACTCGACAGCAAGCTTCCTCTTGGTATCGACAATCAATCCATCCTCACCTGTAACAAACAGGTCATCCACATACAGAAGTAGTATCACAGGATTGCCTTCCTCAACCTTGTAGTAAATGTTGGAATCCGCTTTACTCTTAGTAAAGCCCAAACTGGATAGAAAGCTGTATATCCTACCATACCAAGTCCTAAGAGCTTGCTTCAAGCCATGCAAGGATTTCTTTAACCTGCACACATATGACTCACTGTCATGTGTCTCAAAACCAAGTGGCTGCTCCACATACACTTCCTCCTCGACTACACCATTCAAGAAAGTTGTCTTGACATCCATCTGGTGTATCTTCCATTTCATCACTGCAGCCAGGGCAAGTACTGATCTGATGGAAGTGTACCTGGATACAGGAGCAAAATTTTCTTCATAGTCTATTCCCTCTTTCTGGGAGAAGCCATGAGCTACAAATCTTGCTTTGTACTTTTCTATGCTTCCATCTGCATCATGCTTGATCTTGTAGATCCACTTGGAAGTCACAACAGACTTCCCTTCAGGTCTTGGGAATACATCCCAAACATCATTCTTCATGGTTGACTGGTATTCCTCGACCATGGAATCCTTCCATTCTTTCTTTTCCGTTGCTTCTTCATAACTGGAAGGTTCTTTGTTCCATGCTTGATCTTGTAGATCCACTTGGAAGTCACAACAGAATTCCCTTAAGGTCTTGGGACTACATCCCAAACATCATTCTTCATGATCGACTGGTATTCCTCGACCATGGAATCCTTCCATTCTTTCTTTTCCGCTGCTTCTTCATAACTGGAAGGTTCTTTGTTCATAATATCACAGAGTAGGGCAACATAGCTGGTATGAGATATAGTCTTCTTCCTTTCTCTGTGTTCTTCTATGGAATGCAATACCTTTCTTCATCTTGAATGAGCTCTCTATCCCATGCAGGTTTCCTCTTGTGAGAGTTCTTCTCACGGGGTGGATCTACAGGTTCTTGTGGATCTTCTATTTCACGATCTGCATCTGGAATTGCTTCAGTCATAGTGGTGTCTTGAAATCTGGTTTCCTTTGGTTCTTCATGATCTTCAACAGGTGCCTTCTTTGATTTGATGTAAGTTGAGTTCTCATCGAATGTTACATCCCTGCTGACATCAATCTTCTTGAACCCTGGAAAGTATATTCTGTAAGCCTTCGAGCTTTCACTGTACCCCACAAAGATGCCCTTCTTTCCTGAAGGATCTAGTTTTGTCCTCTTTTCCTTTGGAACATGTGTATATACTAGGCAACCAAATATTTTGATATGGATGGCTTCAGGTTTCTTACCAGAGAAGACCTCTTCTGGTGTCTTGTTGTCCAATATCTTGTGAGGTGTTCTGTTCTGCACATATACAGCTGTCCTAGCTGCTTCTGCCCAAAGATGCATATGCAGATCCTAGTCATGCAACATTGCCCATGCTGCTTCCATGATTGTTCTATTCTTCCTTTCTGCAACTCCATTCTGTTCTGGATTGTAGGGAGCAGTCAACTCCCTCTTAATCCCTGGATCACTGCATAGCTTCTTGAAATCACCTGAAGTGAATTCTCCGCCATTGTTGGATTTGAATGTCTTGATCTTCTTATCAGTTTGATTTTCCACCAAGGTTTTGAATTCCTTGAACTTATCAAACACTTCATCCTTATTCTTTAAGAAATAAACCCAAGTCTTCCTAGAGAAATCATCAATTAAAGAGACATAGTATACATACCCACTCAGAGAACTGGATGACATCGGATCGCACACATCAGAGTGGACAATCTCCAAGATTACTTTTGCTTTGCTTTCACTGCTTGGAAATGCCTTCTTAATGTTCTTTCCTTTTGCACATCCTTTGCAAACACCTTCATGCTTGGTCTTGATTTCAGGAAGACCCTCTACAACTTTGCTTGCATTTTGTAGTGGCCTATAGTGCACATGTGCAAGCCTTCTATGCCAAAGTTCACTTGGCTCCATGGATTCTTGTACCATGGCATGTTCAGGTTGTCCTTTCAATTTGTACAATCCTCCCTCTTGTTCTCCAATCACTACTGCATCATCTATAGTTTTACCCTTTGGCCACATTAGGACTTGGCCATCTACGAATGCAACCCTCATGCCTTTTGCATCCAATGCAGATATGGAGAGTAGGTTCTTCTTGAGCCCAGGTACATATAGAACATCTTTCATCTTCAAAGACTTCCCAGTGTCTAGGTTTTAGGAGGCTTCACCACTTCCCTTGATAGGATATTGATAGTCATCCCCAAGTTTCACTTTATGGGGTGACTCATGTTCAGATAGATTTATAAAAGATTCTTTAAACCCAGTCACGTGTTTGGAAGCCCCACTATCAATAAGCCAATCATTACATCCATGAGAGATAGTACCTGTGAGGGCAGATATTAGAACATATTCATCTTCACTTGATGAATCATCACTTTCTGCTCTAGCCTTCTTCTTGGGAGGTTCATCATCCTCAGTAGCATGAGCATGATATCTCTTCTTGTTCTTCTTCTTCTTCTTCTTGAAGTTGTTGTTGTTGTCTTTCTTCTTCTTGGGATAATCTGCAGCAAAGTGTCCCTTCTCATTGCAAGTGAAGCATCTGAGATCTTTCTTATGATGGTGGTGTGAAGGTCTTTTGTTATGAGATGAATCCTTCTTGAACTTACCTTTCCTGGTATGTGTTGTGAGAGCTTGATCTTCATTCCCCATCTTTTCTTCTCGGGCCACAATCCTAGCTTCTTCTTGAGAGCATTCCTCCCACAACCTACTGAAAGAAATCAGTTTTCTTCTTGCACAGATTCCTTGGATGAAGGAGTCACATGACCTAGGTAGGCCATTCAATGTGGTCATAACAACTTCACCATTATCCACTAATTCATCCATAGCTTCAAGTTGTTCCTTGATCTGAGAGACTTTAGAAAAATAGGATTGAATGGTCTCTCCATTCTGAAGCTTTACCCCTTTCAATTGGTTCCGCAAAGTCATCTTCCGATTTATGTTCTTCCCTTCAAATAGCTTGGTCAGGGAGTCAAACATCTCCTTGAGTTACTTTAGAGATGACACATGTGGTATGAGATGGTCTTTGATAGAATCAACAATGATTCTCTTTTCCTTGACCAAGTTCTTCTTATGTAAGGCCTTATCCTCTTCTTCCTCTGGGACAGGGACCTCAGAACTTATGTAGGTGTCCAATTCATTTTCTTCCAGGATTAACCCAATCCTATACTTCCATGCTTGGAAGTTATCATCCCCTTCAAGATTATCCTCAAGCTTGGTTTTGTGAGACATCTTAAAGAGTACTTCAAATGGAAATAGAAAAGATTTAGGTCTTACCACTTGATTTGCAGAAATCTGGATCTGGTGCTGGATTAGGGTTTGTCAGAGAAACCCTAAAAATTCAAAATGTGAATTTCAACTTTCTGAAAGGATAGAAAGATGCGCCTTGATGAGCTGATCAGCCTGGTATACTCAGAATTTGAAAACTGCAATGTTTCACCCTTCAGAAATGCTTTTCAATCCCCTGGATTCACTAGGGAGCACCGTGAATTAGGGTTTGAGTTTCCTAGAGCTTCACCCAACCAAAAAGTTCGATCCAAATCTCTGAACTTCGATTTTTCCAAGGCGCTTCCAGCTATGGTCTCAGAATTTAGAAATTCCTATTTTTGTGGAAACCCTAATATTTAGGGCCAAAAATGAAAGTGCCCAGAATTGAATTTTGATTAGAAAGATGTGCCTTGATGAGGAGAGTCAAAATGCCCTATTGCCTTTCAAGATCTGTGAAGAGAAACCCAATAAACAAGAAGCCTTAGCTTCTACAACTGCACAATGTCTTCTTCTCAGGTTAGCTCTGATACCATGTTAATTTTTGAGCATTAATTCAATATACTCTAGGATCTTTACTAAGAGAATAACATGTACAACATATCAATCATATCAATCACAACAAGCAATCACATGAGATAATAGACACACAGAGTTTTACTGGGGAAAACCATAAAGGTGAAAAACCCCACAACTTCCTCAGAGATAGAAAGAGAAATGATACAACCCAAGTACAAGAGATAGTCCTCCTAGCAGCTACTCCTCCTTTCTCACTTGTGCGCCACTTTTCGATGAGTGTAGAAGTGAATAATGAAGTGATCAAATAGAGTGCCTCCCGCACTCTATTTATACATGACCTGACCTGCCCAATAAACTAGCAGGGGCGACTTGTCTAACTCAGTCTAATAACCCATGGTAATACTAATCAGGGCCGACCCCACACTTGGTGGTATAATAACCCATCACATGCAAGATGCGACACTTGCAACACTTGTCAATACAAATGACGAAACTTCCGTATAGAGGAATAATAACATCTCTATAGGAGTACAATATACATAGGTGAAATACATTCTGAAGTTACAATTACATCAACACTAAGGAGATTTCATGGCATAAATCTTTGCAAAAGGGCCAGGTTTGAAATTGGCATATACGGCCTGATTCAAATCCTGGAAAGTGGTTGTCAGGATATCCGTATAATCTATCATCCACCAGATGAGATTTGTGTATGGCATGATGGTTGGATATGTAACAATAGCATGAATGTGTGAATAATGATATTCTGATAGACTCAAGCATCTTCCCCAGAATGAGAGAAGTCGTTGTTGTTGAATATGCTGTAGATGGTGGCCCGGTCCATGCATTCAATATCACTATTCCAGCCATCGGTATCTGAATATATGTCGAAATTTGGGTCTTTAGTCTTGTGTTCTTCTGCGGCTTCCTTTTCCCTAGTTCTATGAGCCATGGTACCTATGATCTATTCTGCAAGGACTAGAAAACATAAGCTATTTTGAATTTTTTTTAAAAGCAATGCATGCATAAAATAACAAAATTGTAAAATACCTAAGAAAGATTGAAATAATCACTATGCAAGGAAGAGTAAACCCGTCTATAAGCTGTGATCATTCTGCGACTTGTAGCCAAGGATAAAAATGGAGTGAATTGATAAAATTGGTTCGAAAATCGACTAAGGGTAAACCTCCTAACCAAGAAATCAACTTGCCATCAACCATAAATGTGACGTATAGAAATGGTAGTTAAATCATGATTACAAATTGATTTTTCTATTTGATTGGTTGTTAGGGTCGAATAATTTGCACGTGTGTTAGGTTCATGAGTTTCCAAAGTCAGAGATGCTATTCTGATGTGTGATCATTCAGGGTTATTAGGTCTCGGGTCTCAAAGTTGTTTTGAATAATTTATAAATTATGTTGCCGACTTTTGACATCCGACGAAATAAAATGTCATTGTCAGGATGTTGAGAGAAAAAGTTATATTTTTAAAACAAATAAATTATGATTTCTGACATTCGTGATAAGTGTTAGGATCAAAATATCGGTGTTGGGACATCGAGAAACCCAATTGGTCATAAAAATTTATGATTCCCATGGTGCGAACTTGTAATATTAGAATAATAATGTGAGAGATAAGAACTTAAAGTTAAGAAATTTTGTGACTTTCGATGTCCAACAATAACTAGAGAATGTCAGAATAAGGACATCAGGGATTTTAGTTTTAAGTAGTAGAAAATCTCGAGATCTGAGGTCCAATATTTTTACATAAAACTTGAAAATTTAAGTATCAGAAACGTAAAAAAAACATATTTTTGAAATATAATTGATCAGAATTCACTCTAAGGTACTAAAAATGAGAAATTCCATAATTCAAACAAGAAATGAAATGAAAACAACTTATCTTTGAAAAAGAAGAATTTTTTTAAAAGGGGCTCCCATCATTTTTTATAGAAAAAGTGGTGGGTATGTTGTGGCTACAATAAATGGCAGCTCACTGGGAAGAAACAATTATATATGTTTCGTCAAAATAGCGTAAGTTCTCTAAACGTTAAAGATATGGGAACTTATATTGCAGTTTCCTTGTCCTTCACAGCTAAACAAGTTCATGCACCCCTTATTTCTAATTTCTAAGCTTTTGAATAAGTAATCAACTTCATTAGAAAGTTTGAACCATTCTCCTTAAGAATCAAAATTTAAGCAAAATAAGAATTGGAGCATTAGAGAACTAAATTTTCTAGGAATAATTATGATAATAGAACAAGAGAACATAGATTTAACCAGTAAATATAATATCATAGGCATTGCCACTGCTATAACAGGCATCTATAGCCTTGGAAGGGTTTCCTTTTAACCCAACTTAGTTGCTTTGATCCCATCTGCTAGGTATAGAAATAAAACTTCCAGGCTCAATCAATAGATGAAACTTGATGGAAATTAACTAAATGCCACTACCCTGGCTTGGTAACCAACTAATGATAGTGTCATTCATAGACACCCATAGAAGTGAACATGTCGACTTGTGATGAGACCTCCCGTCCCTTAGCCTTACAGGTGAGAGCCATTACCCTGACTTGGTGACCAGAAGTGGTAATGTCACTCTATAAGCACATATGATCATGATAGGTTGGCTCGTGATGAGACCTCCTATCCTTCAATCAACTTCTTAGGTTTTTCCTTTTAAATCAAAATCCATTTTGTAATTATCGTTTACCCCCTCAGAGATTATCCGACAGACGGGGAAGCATAACTAAAACTCCTTAAGAGTAAAGGATGATGTAAAGAGTTGAAATGATTACTGATCGTTGTCAAGTTTACCCATTCCACATAAAAAGTATTATTTTCAAAGGAAATTCAATCTTTATCACTCAATTCACAAATTAAGATATTTGAAATCTTTAGGATAATATTAAAAACCTTCTTTCAACCGATAGTGGATATCTCAGTGAAAATATTTCAGGGAATGATGTTTGAATCAACTGTGAGATAAACCACTTAACATACATTTTCCTTATCTTGTCTCTCAAAAAACATAACAATTTACTAGGAAGAGGTAAAGGATATAATCTTAGTGAAAATTAACAGTAGCCATCTTATTAAACAATAAACAAAAATAAACTATAATTATGAAATCTTAATCTCACAGCAAAAAGAAAAGAAAACAAACCAAGCTATGTACAATTCTAGTCAAATTTGACTAGGAGAAGTATTTTTTAAGGATTTGTGCATTCACTGGAAATGTTTCAGGTTTTCATTCTAGTGTCTGCAAACAAAATGTACTAGGACCCAATTTTTTTGTAATCGTAAATGGTCCTAGCCACAAATGTTGGAATTTCGTATGTTCACCCTTATCTCCGCGAGGCTTATCCCATTTTAGGACTAAAACTCCCACTTGAAATCCATTTCAGAAGAAGATCTGTCATCAAAGCAGCATTTGACAAGTTATTGGTGTTGATAAAACTTATCTTTCGACTTCTCCCTATCTTCTTCTAATTTAAACAAGGTATTTATCCTATGAGTTAAAGCGGGAAATCATCCTCTTGAACAAATTGTGATAGTTGTAATGAGGGAAAAGAAATATTCGGAGAAACAATTGCTTCATTTGCATATAAAATATAGTAGGGTGAACTACCAATGACATCCTTAGGGGTTATCCTATCTTCCCATAAATCATTAAAAAGTTGAGCATGCCAATTCTTTTGATGACTTGCAACAGTCCTTTTTGAAATTTTAAGCAAGTTCTTATTAGTTGATTCAACTAAACCATTTCAATGTGGGTGATAAATTGTAGAATATTTTACTTTAATTCCCTTATCTAATGCGAACTTAGTAAGGTCCATGGAAGAAAAATATGATGCATTGTCAAAGAATAAGAACTATGGAACACCAAAACTGGTTATGATATTGGAATCAAGGAGAAAAATCACCTAGTTCGTGTTCACTACTCGAAGTGGAAATACTTCCACCCATCTTGTGAAGTATTGTGTAGCAATAAGAATATACTTATCGGTTGCAAAGAAGAGGGATTATTGATCGGTCCAACATCATCCAAACCCCACTCTTGAAAAGGGGTATAGATAGTGACTGCTTGCAGAGGGTATGCAACCCTTTTTGTTCTTCCATAATATTTCTGACATACATCACATTTGTGAGCGAAGGCGTAACCATCCTTAAACAAAGTCAACCAATAATAACTAGCCCTCAAAATTTTGTGGGTCGTGGTCTCTCTGCCAAAATGGCCACTTGTGGGACTTGCATGCAATTCCATTAGTATCCTTTCAACATTTTCCTTTTCAACACAATGCAATAAAATTCCATCATAATTTCTCCTAAGAAGAATGTTATCAATCAATTGATATGGAGCCACTTTTAGTCTAAGAGCTCTCCTCTTCCTAGGTTCCAAATTTTTAGGGGCATATCTGTGTGTTAGAAAGAACTTTACATCATTATACCAAGAATTAGGAACTACAGGAATAAAATAAATTTGATTTTCTACACAATATTCTTCATTTTTCCATTCTAATTTTTCTTTTCGTGCTTCAAAAAACTGTGCCGCCAACTTGCATAACCCTTTTTCTCTCACAATTTTGGCCTATCTTGATTTCCATATCATACTCTTGTAATGTTGTCATCCAGTCGATGCATTTCTCCCCAAGTTCCTTTTGAATTAGAAGGTTCCGAATCACAGAATAGGGGACTATCACTTTAGTTATGAACTTGAGGAGATAGGTTTGAAGTGTTTAACATCCTTATATATAACATAGGCCTTCTTATCAACACCTTTGAGTCCAGAGCTCATAAAAGAGATCAATATTTCATCTCCTTCCGAATTTTGTCGTGTCAAAATTGTAGCATAATACATATCAGAAGAAAAAGTATATAAAATAAAATCCTTTGAAAAATCAAGATACATCAATGCATGGGATTTTGTAATGGCCGAATGGAATTTCTCAAAAGAATATTTTTGCATATTATTCCATTTAAAGATCGTATCCTTTTTATCATATCCTGCAATGGTTTAAAAATTTGAGCAAATCCAGGAATAAACGTTCTAACGAAATTGATATTTCCTAGGAAGGACTGCAAGTATTTCTTTGAATTGGGAAGGTTAAGTTTTGATATTGCTTGAGTCCTATCTGGTTCAATCATCATTCTATGTTTAGAAACCACAAACCCAAGAAATCTACCTTCAGTTACGACGAAAATAGATTTCTTCAGGTTTAATGATATACCGTACTTCCTGCAACGTTCAAAAAATTGTCTTAAATGAAAGATATGATCATGCCTTTTCTTTGAAAAAATTGTGACATCATCTAGATATACAACAAAACAATTGTGAATCAAACCTCAGAATGTAATGTCCATCTCTCTTTGGAATGTAGCTCTTGCATTTATCAATCCAAAGGGAATTTTCCCATAGGAAAAGGTTCCCCAAGGAGTTCTATAAGAATTTTTCAACTGAACTGAGTGAGAGACTAAAACTTGGTTATACCCCAAAAAACCATCCAACAAAGAAAACATTTCTGATCCCAATACCTTATGAAGAATTTGATCCATAGTTGGTACCAGATAATTGTCTTTTTTGGATGCCCTATTTAAATTCTGGAATTCGACACAAAGATGAATATCTCCATTCTTCTTTTGAACATGGATCAAATTGGTTATCCATTGGGTATGAAAGACTAGAAAAATAATCCGAGCAACCAAGAGTTTTTCTAATTCTTTCTTAACTGATGACTCAAGTCTAGGATGCATTTTCCTGAGCATTTGTTGATATGGTTTAGCCTAGGGTTTCGTTGAGATGTTATGCTGCATGAAATTCATATTGAATGTCTACAAATTGTCGTACGTCCAGGAAAACACATCTTTATAATCTATGAACAGTTTAATGAAGGATGCTTTTTAAATAGGTGTACATTTTGTTCCTAGATTTATGTGTTGTAGGTTTTGCTTAGTTCCTAAGTTGATGACCTGATAATTGATACAAGAACTATTTGTAACTTTCTTAAATTTGTCTTGTAGATCATAAAAAATTTCAATTCTGACAATTGATTTTGGAATGAGAGTAGTAGGATCGTGAGGATCTAATGTGGAATAAGCAGAATCTGATGGATTAGGAAGGGACTCACCATGAACATTCTCATCAATAGAAAAATATTTAAAATTATCTTGTGCAGTGAGAAATTCTAAAATATGTCGATCATTGTTGAAGACCTTCCAATTAGTCACATTATCAGGGATCAAAGGCCTATACATCTATTCAATAGAAAATGCATCAGGTGCAAATCCATCAAGGGGAAGTAATTTTGATGTGACATTAGTGAGTAAATCAACATCAAAGTTTTGGGACCGAGGTACAAAATTTATGTTGAAAGATTGGAAGTGATTAATTAAACTCCATACTTCCCTCTGATAATTCTTCAAATGACTAGAAATGCAGTGAATTGAATTCCTAACCTATCTAAAAATTATTTCAGAGTCACCATAGACTTTGAGAACTTGAACTTTTAAGTCGATATATTTTCTAAGACTCTGTATGAGTGCCTCCTACTCAACTGTTTTATTCATGCATCCAAATTCTAATCTACAGGATATCAAAATTTTATTTCTAATTGGATTAATCAAAACAAAGCAAGCTCCAACCCCTTCTCTAGACCTAGAGCCATCAAAAAACAAAGTCCAATAGGTATTATCTAATATAAAATTTTCATTTACATTATATACATTGTGCAAGATAGACACCGATGAATCTATCTGAGAGAATTGCATGATTTTAGATTGTTTATCAGTTTCAAAAAAAGGTAAAATTTGTGTAGGGAAATTCCCAAAGAAGGTATCAATGCAATAATTCCCTATGTGAGAGTTGAGGAAAAGAGAGGGTTCACTAGGGTTGTCAAGATCAGTAGCAATTTGTTTCAAATAAGGATCCCTATTAACCTTAATATTATTATGTTTCCCATTATATGGCAGCCATAGATGTGACCAGTCGGTGGCGAAGTATTGGTGTAGGCGGGAATGAACACATCCTATCCAACCCGCACCTTCCCAGTAAATAGGGTGATTCCTGAAATTGAACCACTAGACTTAGCTGAAAACCAGCTAGGTCCTTCTCAATGGCGGCCCTTCTCTCCAAAATGGGCTTTCCGCAACCTTCTGACAGTCATAATTGACCTTCCGCAACAATCTTGTAGAAACACCTTCCTTCCGCAATTACAGTGCCTTCCGCAATGATCCTTCCGCAATCTCCTTCCCGCAACGGTCCTTCTGCAACACTCCTTTCCGTAGCTTATGGATTGCGGATTGTGGGTGCACTCCTCGTGACTTCTTGAAATGCTTCCGCACTTTCCCTTCCGCAATTTCCTTTCTACACATGCGTATTGTAGATTGTGGGTGCATCTTTCGTGTTTTATTGAAAGAGCTTTCCGCAAAGACTTTCCCGCAATGTGGTTTCCGCAACTCTAGTCGTTAACTCCCGGGCTCTTTCCTTCTATGGAACGAGATATCGACCATCGATCTTTTGCGGATGGAATCTCGTCCGTTGATCTTTGATCAAGGAGAAACACTTCGCATTGGATTGCACAGATGCTAACTCTGGTGCACGTTCACTTGATCGATGCTTGCCCGCTGTCGATCTTGCTTTCGTCTTGGATCTGAGCCATCCAACCTCTGTTTAGTCGCTTGGACTGTGCTCTATGATTTCTTCGTTGATTGATCATAGAATCAATCAATCCAGCTTGATCTTCGTCCAGATCTGATGAAAACTAAATACGACAAGATATATCTCTGCTACGAATTAGTGGTCTGCTTACAAAGGACTTGGGTGTTCTTACTGTTCATACAAACGCAAATCCAAAGATTCATTCACATAGATATCAAGTTATCATTCACACACAACTCTACCTAATAGAATCTAGGCTTATCTCTCATTTAGATGCATAGTTACACCATTAACACACAGAACTAGCTAATTTCATTAAGTGAAAGCAAAAAAATCTATACAGTCGTATTTTCCTCTGATATGCAGGAAAATATCCCACCAACTCTTCCTCATGCAGAGCTTTCTATCTTGCTCATTGAGCTGATCTCTCCACCCCTACCGAGTTCCTATCTTCCCCTATTTCATCCATTCGAAACCCTCCAAAACCGAATGGATGAACATCTAAACAAACTACTAACTAACTCCCCTCCATCACTGAAGGAGTCACTATCATTCAACAACAAACTGGTTACCTGGATTGATCTCCACGCAGGGAGCGTCAACTCGCCACTATGATCTACCTTCTCAAAAACTGACACATACTATTTGGTTACATACTTGCAATTATTCAAAATACTTAATAAACAGACTTTCTCCCACTTCAGGGCAGCTCGTCCTCATGCTAGCCACAACATGTGAACATGCAATCACACTGCTGACTCAACATTGATGCTCCTGCATCAAGTATCCTCTCATATTTTTGGATTAGTCCCTACTCAACCACATCCCATAAAATTTAGGGACATTGGCGACTACAATATCTATATTATGGTGAATACAAGGGTCAAAGGAGAGTCTTACCAAGATATTCCTCAGTTCTCCTACCACCTTAACCCTAGATCTGTGTTAGAAAAATAGGATTGCAGAGCATAACAATAATCAAGATGCAAATATAAATCACATAAAACACATTACAAGAGAGACACCAATATAACGTGGTTCACCCAATATGGTGTGCGTCCACACATAAATTTCTAGTACTTATTATTATACCATACAGCAAATGAAGGGATACAACCTACAACACATCCGCTGCAACTTCCTCTTCAGTCTCTCTCAGTATGTCTTACACAATCACATATATCTTTACAATGCTACAATACATTACACAACCGTATTACGATGTATTCCTTTTAAAGGGGAATTACAAGGGGAAAATACTACAGGATACCCAAATCCATGGGCCCGTAATCTGTTGGCCAACAAAACAACCCCCACACCCCCCCACTCGGGTGAGTGTACAGTCCACTTGCATATCATATAAAAATGGGGTACAACCATGGATGAAACAACATCATATCTGAATCAGGAAGATCAGGCTCCACAACCAACAAATCTGTCCAACTGAACTATTTGTGTAAGAGAAGGTTTCATATCGACATTAATATTCTTACATATAGAAAGAGGCATCACATTGGAGGATGCATTAGAATCCACCATGCAATTGTGTACATTTCTATTGAAGATCTAGAAGTAAAGAAGGAACAACGATGTCTCGATTTTCTTGCCAGTAGGGGGTACGTAAGGAGGTTGTTCATCATTTCTTCTCATAGGGGTTTCCAAGTTGTTTTAAATAGTCTTACCTTTGTTGGAAACCAAATTTTGAAGAAATTTATCTCGAATCGCTGGGAATTTCATAAGTTCAAACAAGGAAATACTACCTTTAACCTTCTTTAGGTCTTCTACTGGATAATATTCTAACTCAAGCATAGCTACCTCTCTTTGAGCATTAGATTTAGTGTTCGGAGAAGTATTTATATTAGGATTCGATGTAGCAGGGGAATCTTGAGGTAACTATCCCTTACCATGAGTGTTTTATGGATGATGTATAATGTACATCAACTTAGGATTTTCCTCTTCATAAATCCCAGCCAGTTCTAAAAAATGATTAACCGTGCGAGTATGTTGTTCTTCATCATTTTTAGGTGGTTGTTAATCAATCTATGTATACTAATTAAAGTTTGCTTCATTCTTATTAGGAGGAGGCCGAGGGTCTCCTATCAAATCTCTCAGGACATTAGAAAGATCATCTACGTTCATCCGCTCTAAGGAAGGCATCGACTGATTGGAAGGAGGCTAATACGACCTTCTAAAAGTGGGTCTGTAATAAACTCAATTAGATGATATTTCACCTAAGTTTTTCCCCATGTCTACTACCTTGTTAGATACCTTTTGAAGGACCTTATACACACTTTCTAGATCAAGTGCCCCTTGATCCTTCTTAGCCACGGGGGGTTTCAGAAGTGGTTTTTATTTCCTTCAATAGGTAGAAGGATGATCATTTTCAGCATCTGGATTGTATTTTAAACTGAATATATCCTTTTCAAACAACAATCCTCATCAAATGATTCTTGGAGGGTGGATTTCTGGGATCTCTTAACCCACATGGTTGTGGTAAGAGGGAGAGACTTTGCATAATACTCTACAATGAGGTTTTCAGTTGGAATAGATGCAGCGGGATATTTTTTCTAAGGTTAAAAACCTCTATTTAAAATATTTGATTCTTTCCTTGTTCTCCAACTTCATCTTGGATAATTCCATGACCAAAACCTTAGGCATTGTTGACGCAACGTCTATCGACAGGGGTTCAATTCGCATTGTCGCCAACAAACAACCAACCCAAACTCCCTTACACACCGGCTCGGAAAGGTGTAACCCTTTCCAACAACACTTGCGGAGCAAGTGTAGTCTCACCCAAGATGGATAAGGGGGATGTAGGAACCAAGTTTCCGCAGTGGAGTTGAGAATATTCTTCCAACACACATTACCCTTGTAGAAACCAGAGATTATAACTTTTGCAGCATATTATCAATTCACCATTCGCACATTAAGTCATTCGCAAATTTCAACAAATAACAAACATTCGAACAACATATTCGATCTACTTATTTTCATCAAGAGTAATTTTTAAACCCATAGCATATTCGCATCAAAGATATTCTACAACATACTAAACTTGTAGAAAACATTCACATTCATCATCGCACAAATATAGAGACAGAGATTACACCATAATCGAACATCTTCATGCATTCATCAAACCCTGCTGAATGAACCTCGTAGAAATAGTGAATAAACCATGTCGCAGATACAAAATAGATCAAAATATGGAATGAATCCTACAAAAAATGGATGCCCTTAGGCTTACAATCCTACTCTATTTATATGCTTCTATTTGGTTACAAAAATATCCACATGACCAATTCTAACTAATTTAACAATTCTTGTGCTTCCGCGAACTCCGCTAATGGTCCTTCTTTCGCGGATTGACCCTTTCGCACCTGTTGGCTTCTGCACTTCCTGCAGACTTATCCTGTGCCAACAGGCCCCCAACACAAACTTGTGGCTCATCCCGAGCCACCTCATCTGGACACTGCTGGTTGGTACTCATCCTTCGCTGTGCTCTAAACTGTTCTTGCCGTATGGAGCTCGCTCTTGTGTACTTCTCGAATTCACCCATCAATCTCTGGTTCGTTGTCATGTACTTCCTGAACTCATCCTCCAGCCACTGGAAACCTTCATCATCTACCTCTTCGGCATCAGCTGTCTCACTCCACGTTCGTTCCAGACTGGGGAGAAATTCATCGACATCTCCAAGGTGGGAAACATGCCGACTGCTCCGACACATCTATTTCACACCTTGGATTACCTCCTACCGGGGCCAGGGGGCTGCCGCCCCTAGCATTTTGGTGGTCACAGAGACCACGAATCTTCTAAATATCACCACACATTTAGACATCTCGGTTGAGACCCACACATTTAGACATCTCGGTTGAGACCCCGTCTCTGTTCCTTCCAAGTGCCCGCGCCGCTACCTTTTGTGGTCGTTCATGCACACTCGTCGTTTTGGCCCTCAACGCCCCTGAGGTGCTTCCGCATGAAATGAAATGGATCATTTCGACAACTTCCTTGGAATTCCTAACTTAACTCTCTTCCGGACCAATTTGCAGTATGGGTTCCTCTCGACTGATAGATACTTCCTTGCTCAGCTAACCTCCCGCGCCTGCTTTTATGCTTGTTTGTTGTGTCCTTGATGCCTGACTTTGAAATCAATGACAAATCTTTGCACATAATCTTCTGATCCCGTCATCATGTCTTTCCACCATCTTCTAATCCGCAGTGCTCATGTTCGGACTTGACTCCTCACATGTCAATTATGGGAAGCATCGACTACAGTCCGGCTGGCCATGCTTCCATTTCCGCTTGCCAAACGTGTGAAGCATCTCGCATGCTTTCATTATTTGTCATTATGACCATTTTTTTTTTTTACTTCTGCACCTCTAGTGCTCAACCGCTCTCTGTTGGATCATGGTGATAGGGCTTCAGCCTATTCCCATTGACTAATTTGGGTAACAATACTCCATCCAAACTTTGTAACTGCACCGCACCTCCACAGTGACAAAAGTTATGATGTATGGTCCTAACCAGTGCATTTAAAACTTACCCGGGTGTTTCGCAAACTTACTGTCATACAAAAGAACTGTATCACCGTTCTGAAAGTGCTTCAATTTGACATGGGGGTCGTGCCACGCCTTTTGTCGGTCTTTTTCCACTTTCTGATGGAACCCTCTAATGAATCGATCTTCGTCAAGCTGTATCATTTGTGCCAACCGTTGCTCCATTGCGCCATCGTCACTCATCCCTGTCACTGCTGCGATGCACAAGCTTGGTACAATGTCCTCCATCGGCATAACTGCTTCCTGGCCATAAACGAGCTTAAATGGAGTCTGGCTAGTCAGTCGTTTGCATGTAGTGCGATACGCCCAAAGGACCATTGGAATTTTTAAGTCCCAGTCGTCGCAGTTCGCGTTGCACACCTTGGTGAGTGCATGCTCCAATACCTTGTTAAACGCCTCAACTGTCCCATTTTCCTGAGGGTGGTAAGGAGTACTCTTCTTGTGCTGGACTTGAAATTCTTCCGTCATTGATGCAACCACCTAGTTAACAAAGTGCGTCCCTTGGTCACTCAACAACATTTTTTGGCACCCAAACCTGGTGACCACATTGTCAAATAGTAACCATGCTGCAGTTGCAGCGGAACAATCTCTTTCTGGTGTAGCTTCCGCCCAACGCGTCAGGTAGTATGTAGTAGTGATGATGTAGCGTGACCCTGTTCTTTTCCCAGGTGGGTTGATGGGTCCCACAAAATCAACTACCCATTTTTCGAAGGCCTGCAGCGTCACTTATGGTACTAGTGGCATTTCTTCCCATCGTGAGGGCATCTCGGTTCGTTGACATACGTCATAGCTCTTGGTGTAGTCCGCAACATTTCCATGCAAGGTTGGCCACCACAGCGCTGCTCGAAGGATCTTCCTAGCAGTTGCTCGCCCGCCATAATGTCCCCCAACAATCTCGTCATGAGATTCTGACATAATCCTCTCTTGTTCATGTGGAAGGACATATCGTCGCAGAATCTCATCTGGGCCCATTTTGTACAATTCCCTTGCAATTAACTGGAAGTATGCAGATCGGACAACTAGTTGCTTCTTTTGATTGGTAGTGAACTCAGTCGGCGCCTTCCCTGTTGCTAAAAATTGAATGATTTGCTCATAGTGGTTATCAACCATGCCAACCTTGAAGAACTGAGCATCCGATAATCCTTCACCGATGCTCCTTGGTTCTTCCCCTGACTCTATCCGTGAAAGGTGATCAGGTCCTGCGTTCAATCGTCCCGACTTTACGATGATCTCAAAATCAAACTCCTGAAATAGTAACAACGAGCGACAAATATTCCCCCACAACACAGGCTTGTTCACCAAGTATTTCAGCGCGGAATGATATGTGAACATCTTGAAGTTCCCCCCTAAGAGGTAATGCCATAATTTCTGCAAAACATAGAGCATCGCCAACCCTCCCTGCTCGGTGGTCGTATAGTTCTTCTCCGCTTTCTACTTGCGAAGGCTATCAGGTGGTCGATGTCGCCTATTCCTGGTTGGGCCAAGATAACACCTAGTGTGACTTACGATGCATCAACGTGCATGTGAAATTCCTTTGTCCAATCCAGAAATGCGAGGATTGGTGCTGCGACCATCTTCTCTTTCAATATGTCCAGGCTTTTCTAACATTCCTCGCTCCACTCAAACTTAGCATCCTTGTTTAATAACTTCTACATGGGTGCCATAATGGCTGCATATCCTCTAATGAATTTCCTGTAGTAACCTGTGTGTCCCAACGTCGCTCGTAGTTGCTTGGTCGTCATTGGTGGTGGGAGGTCAACGATGATGGCAATCTTTGCCGTATCTACCAACATTCCTTCTCTGCAGACAATGTGTCCTAACAAGATTCCAAACGGAGCACAAAAGATACACTTCTTGAGGTTCCGGGAAATTTGGTGCTGTCGACATTGCTACAGCATTAGTCTTAAGTTCGCAACATGATCCTTGACTAATCCATATACTGTCCAGTCATCCATATAGACGGCGAGAAACTTATGAGTATAGTCTTTGAACGCCATGACCACTAGTCTGGAAAAAATTGTTGGAGCATTCTTCAATCCAAACAACATCACCGTGTACTGAAAACATCTCCACCCCGTGATGAATGTAGTCTTGTGTCAATCTTCTTTCGCAATCTTGATCTGGTGGTAGCCAGAAAATCCATCCGTAAATGGATATATCTCCTGACCTGCTACTCCTTCGAGCACCTCATCCATGAATGGGGCTGGGAACAGATCATGTAGGTAGGCATCATTCAACTTCCTTAAGTCGATGCATATTCATACTTCATCGATTTTCTTGTCTTGGACGACCATTGGACTGATCCATTCTGATTCTTCCATCGGTTCTATAATGCCGACCTCTAGCATTCTTTCAATTTCAGCTTGCACACGTTCCTTGTATCTCGGATTCAATTGATATGACCGCTGCTTGACTGGCTTCGCATAGGGTTTCAGGGGGATCTTAATTTCCCCTAAGTCTCTGGAGATTCCCTTCATCTCTGAGAATTTCGTTGGAAACAAATCCTGAAACTCATGCAACAAGGAAGTCATCTTCGCAATGGTCGATTCGTCCCAGTAGTCGCCAATGCTTATGAACTTAGGGTTCTCCTCTTATCCAATGTTCACCTTCTTGATCTTCAATGGTTGCTGAAATTTGTCCAACGGTATTTCTAGTGCCTAAACACTGTGAATGCCTTCTGATTCTGGCACGTATATAGCCCTAGGATTATCCTCATCGTCGGGTTCTCTAGTGACGTTGTAACACTCCATCAACATCTCTAGTGTCGCAGTCCATTGAAGTGCCATCGGTTGTCCTGTCGGTACTGCCTCGAATATCTTTCCGCGGATCGCCTGTAGTGCAGTGTGGATGAAGGGGTTGTAGTCTGAGAAAGAAAACGATTGGCTGAAGCCAATGGTAAGCTGTTCCCAAGAAGTCGTCCCACATCGTAGTTCTGTTGTGACATACCAGCTCCGTGGTACTTCATCCAACGTGTGTACGAATGCATGTACCCACTACTGCTTTGCTATCAATCCCCATTGGTTTTGACAAGCATTCAGATGCTCCTTTGGGTCACTTCATCCATCATATCTCGTTTTGTCATACCCTGCAGCTTCACCGAACCAAACTTCCATGAGGCGTCAACATAGTGGCCAAGTTTTGATGTTTGATTTGTGCGCCGCCCACCACCATGCAGGAGTAGCCTTCAAGGCTTCCTCCAGGGCCAGTAGACGCTGCGGTTCTGCCACTTTTTCCTCAAACTCCGTGAGAAACTTACTCAAGTTGGGAAATCCCTCATATGTAGGTAACACGTATTCCTCCATGGCTAGCCTTGGCAGTGACTACATCACCCATGCACATCTTCTAAAGGATACTTCATGTAACCGGTTCTGCCAATTTTTGACGGCCTCGTCTGAATCTGATGATGCCGAGCTGGTGCTGCGCCATCCGCGGGGGATTAACATAATCCTCAGATATGTTATACAAACTGTCCCACCCTTTCGCAAACTCGTCTCTGGATGGTTCCACATAGCGCAGCCCTTCCGCGGGGTCCAGTGGTGTGATGACTCGCAACTCATGATTCTCAAATGACATTGTCCGGATAGGGACTGGTGTCATCCACGATTTCAATGATGTCGAAATCAACATACATCTTGAGCCCCTCAATTTTGACTAGAAATTGACATACCCGACCAAGCGGAGTGACCGCACTCTGATTTTCAAATCTTAGCTATACTGGTGACCAGGTCATATGTGGTTTCCCCATTGTCTCCCATGTCTGCTTGGTCAGAATATTCACATCCAAACCCAAATCCAGAATGATGGAGCCGACATCAAATGCTCCAATTTGTGTCGACATTCACATCTCCCTTCCTTTCTTTTTCTTATGTATGCGATTAACCTTCCGTTCCTGACGTGCACCTTCTCGTTGATGCAATAGACTAGCTTTTTCTTCCAGTGCGTCTAGGTCCTTCGCCAATTCCAGGAAACTTTCCGAGAAGGCCTTTAGAGTGTTTTTCTTCCTCCGCGACTTCGTCGAGTCGAACGTCTGTGGCATTTCTTAGATTTCTTCCTGAAGAGGTAGCTGCCTCCTATTTCTCATTGCCTCCTATGCCTTCAAGAAGACGTATGTTGGCCCGGTTTTGCAACCAGGCTTAGTGCTATGGGCACCTGCTAACTAGTAGCAGCAGTTTCAATAGAATTAAACAAGAAACTAATCTAAACTAAACTAATCATGGATCTATGCAAGAATATAAGCAAATAGTGTAAACATTTAAAAAACAAGAACAAGAAAATATTAAAGAATGAATTTGTATTGAAAAGTGGGGGGCAAGCAAGTGCTTGCGATAATACCTTCAATGGTGAAGGTTGACGTTGAGCAACTCCCAAGATGAGTAGCTCCAAGCTCCAAGAGGTATCCTTCTCCAAGGTTGCTTACAATGGCCAAAATTCTCAAGGAAGATTTCGGCAGCATGAGGATGAGATAATGGATGGATGTGAAATGAGGAGCCCCTACCACCTTTTTATAGGTTTTGGTGGTGGGGAATACCATTTGTGGAAACCAAAATGGTATTGACCAACATGGTTTAGGTACCTTTCCCTCCTTTTTCCTTTTTTTGAATAAAATTAATATTTTTATTCCCTTTTTAATATTTTGGGAATTTGGACCCTTTTTGAGGGTTTTTTATGCTTTTTTAGGAAAAATAATCTTTTTGAGTGGGAAAAAGGGGTGTACTAAGGTCTTTTGGTGACCTTTTGTTGGTTTCAGAGGCTCAGATGGTGGAAAAGTGGACAAATGGGTCATGTGAATAAGGGAATGAGCTAGTGAGCACTTTTTAGGTGTTAACAGATTGCCCCCTGATGTGTGAGGGCAGGAGCTCATCGTATGGCCGATAGACATCATAGTTCTTTTGTCTTTTTCTTGGCTTTAGGGAGAGAAGAGACCGGTTGGAGACTGGAGCCACGACCCTTGGAAGCTGCAAAAACAAAAAATATTACATGGCCTCAATATGAATGAGGTATAATCTCTGATAATGGACGAGGCGGGCATTCCCATGCTCGTATCAAGACATATACATAACAATTAGTCCCAAGAAGGGGGATCTAATACATAAAGAATCTACTGGTACATCATAATGGTCCAGGGGGGACATTATTTTGGGATATACTCCTGATCATAACTGATCTCAATAACTGATACACTGGGTTAACTGATGAACTGCTGAAACGGAAAGTGTCCAACATCTGTAGGGACTCAAAGACTATGAGTCATCTATGAGAATTACTGTAACTGTATACTCAAGGGAGTATGAAACTGGGGTACATCTGAATACTGTCGCCATGCGCAACCCGGATATCTATAGAAAAAGTGTAACTGGTTTTATCCATAGGAAGATTCTCAAATGTGGAGGAGTCAGGAGGTATCCGGGGTCTTCGACTAAGAACTGAAAGGATCAATGTCCTGTGCGAATCTCAACGATGCGATCAAGGTGTTGAAGTCGAGCATGTGAGAAACAATCATTTGGAAAGGCACTGAGGATTCCTCTCGAAATGATTCGTAGGCACTCATCATAAATGGTAATGAGTCCAAGACACAGGGACCTCTAGGTCTATCCTCTGGAATAAATGTGGTTGTCGTCGACAGAGGGAGACCAACAACTAACAAGGCAATGGTTTTTCCTTGATAGGAGCACGAGGTGTAGAACTGAAGTGTTGTAGTACTGATGGTAGGACTGACATACATGTGGGGATGGGAAATAACTGGGTCAAAAAGTGGGTAGAATCAAACTTCCTTTGTTCAGAGCATGATGACATGGTTGACTTGGCAGCGTAGGGAACTGACTTGTAGGTGTGGAGATCATTGCTTTGACTGAATATTATATATTGACTCTGGGGGGGGGGAGGACGAGCTGATAGGTGCTGTCGAGGGTTTTTCAAGGTCACATACTGCAGAATACTCTGAACAAAGGCGACCAATCATGGGGAAGCTGTCGTATGAGTAGATGTGATCTGTCGTGGTGCCAAGAGGCACCATTGATTCCTTCTTCGTAGTTGTAATGAGCTCCAAGAAGGGATAAAAGTGTGCTCTGAAATGGTATGGTCCTGTGGATTTTGTGAGCCCAGGACGGCTCATGCTCATGGTTGCTTTCATGTTTAGAGAGTCTGAAAACAGTAAGTGGACTCTATTGGTGTTCTTTTTCGTAGTTTAGTCTCCAAGGCCCGAAAAAGCATAAAATGATGCAGATGGAGAACTCTTCTAGCCGATGTGACTAGAGTATTCCTTTTTCGTAATTAGTCTAGAAGGTCCGGAAAGGGGGTAAACTTATACTAGGTAGACGCCCTTTCAGATATGTTTAACGAGCATGAAAGGAAGCAAGGTTGCTCGGCAATCTTTTTGTTGTTTTAGGAGTCAGAAAAGAGCTTAACAGAAACTCCCTAAGTGCCTTTTTCGTAAAAGGGGTTGCTCGGCTCGAAAAAGGGATAAAATTATACCGAACAAAAATGGATTGATGGGAGCGAGAAAATGTCTCAAGCGTCATCATGTGTGCGGGATACTGGATCCGGTGACATAAAGATTGTCAAAAGGGGGCTGCGGTTTTGTGGCCCGCAAACCGAGGCAATGAGAGGGCATTTTGAAAAAATGGCCGAAAATTATGGGCATGAGAGCGAGAAATGATCTCAAGCATCATCACAAGCGCGGGAAACTGAATCCGGCGATATAAAGATGGTCCACCACAGAGAACGGTGGATGTGGCACGCAAACCGAGGTGACGAGGGGGGCATGGAAAAAAATGCCCAAAAACTATGGAGGTGAGAGCGAGAAATGATCTCAAGCATCATCACGAACGCTGAAAACTGGATCCGATGATATAAAGATGGTTGACCACGGAGAACGGCGGATGTGGCACGCAAACCGAGGCGACGAGGGGGAATGGAAAAAATGCCCGAAAAATCTGGGCGTGAGAGCGAGAAATGATCTCAAGCATCATCATGAGCGCGGAAAACTGAATCCGGCAGTGAAAATGGTGCGAAAAATGGAGGTCATAAGGACTCCGGAATGGTCAAAGCAAATAACTAGGTTAAAAAATTGCTACAAATAAAGGTGAGCCCACCAAGCCAATGATGCAGTGGTGGGGAGAAATGATGATCCGCGGGGGGAAATACTATCTGCATAAAATCAACTCAAATATACAAGTGACACGTGACCTCAAAAATGGTTGAGATCATGAATATGAAAAAGTGAGCAGGGTTAATGACCTGCCCCCATGCTATGTGCATGGGGTTTGTGATTGTGGATCACATATGTGTTGGTTTGAATGATGGGCTCATTGAGATGTTGAGATAGAGATGATGGGGAAGGTTCAAAATGATTGATCATGCCCCCTATCCCGAGGTCGAGGTAATCTATTATGCCCCCTAACTCAGAGGTGTCAATGTGGTGCAGATGTTGTCTCAGAGAGAGATCAATAGGGCATTGAGCAACTGCTAGCAGGGTGTTATACCATGAGGCTATGGGTTGTGGTGGCATACTGAAGTGATGATATGATGATGGGGGATTCCCTTTGTGGGGTGGATGCCCCCAGTATCTCCGACGCGAATCACGATGATGATGAGTAAGCAAGGTTTTGGGTCTGCCCCCATGTTGTGGACATGTGGTTTCCTCGTCGATTTGAAAGGGTTGAACATGTGTGTCTAAAGGATCAATTGAAGGGGCCGATTGGACAGAGGGGTATCCAGTGGAAACCATGTAAATGGTGTTAATCTCTCCGGATGAGGATGATGTGGGAGGGTAGATCTCCTCGATAGTAGGGGGTGCCGTCTCAAGGTCCAAATTGTTCATCTCGTAGAGGGCTGCTCTATAATCTGGGATGTCATGACAGTTATGGGAGTAGTGGCCGTAAATACCGCATATCGCACATGGGTGGTTGGTATGTAGTGATTTATCACGAGGCATGGGGTTTGGATCTAGTTTGACCACCGGGATGTTGGGGTCGTCGTCCAACATTTGCATGTGTTCCTGCAATGCAGGTAACTACGGACACTGATGTGTTGGATGGCCTAACTCATCACACAGCGAGCATTTTGGAGGAGCACGGAATACGGGGGGAGGTTTAACCGCCTTGGGTGGGGGTACCACAGTGTATGGTTGTGGGCCTTTTCCCCCAGTGGGCCTGATGAGTGGAGGTGGATTTGTTGATGACGAAGGAGTAGTGATACCGGGAGGTGGTTGGGTAGAAGTGACGATGGGTTGCACCGGCTGCAGGATGACATTTGGTGTTGGCGGGGGAACGGGAGGCGAAATATACCACACGGGTAATCCCAATGTTAACCCGGGGAGGCTGAGGGTAGCCATAACCGGGGCGCTTACTACACCCGAAGGAGGAAATAGAAAGGGGATTGTGTGGATGGGTGTAACCCCAATGTGACCAGGGACCAATGGTGGTTTGGGTAACAAAGGTGGTTGATTACCGGGTGTTGGTGTATTCTGTGAAAGAGTACAGAGGTTCGCAACATGGGTCTCCGGTGACGGTGGTGGAATGGCCTGGAATGTAGAGGTCATCGGTGCCTCGGAGTAAAGTCTAGGTCCTACTGAGGAAATGAATGAGGTAGTTGCACCACAAACAGGTTGTTCAACCATGGGGAGAACATTTTCAGGTGTGGCGGGGGCCTTGGGATCGTAATAGGTGAGCTGGTCGACCTTGACCACGCGTCCCTCATGGGGGAACTGCATGGTGCGAAATACGGATGAGGCAACAGCCCGCATGGCATACATGTAGCTGCGACCAAGTAAAAGGTTATAGTCTAGTTGGGCATTGATGACCTCAATGTCAATGAGGACGGTTTTACCCGCCAGCTGGACGGGGACATTAGCTAATAGACCTTGGGGTTGTGCCGAACGGCCGTCATAGGCTCGCAATGCAGTGGTGGACTGCTAGAGAGTAGGGGATCCCAACTTCTGCCAAACGAAAGTGGACATGATGCATGTAGAGGCCCCTTCATCGATAATGCACCGATGGATAACAAGATTCTGAACAGAAACGAAAAACTTGGAGTGCTAAAGAGGAAGGCAGGCGTGGTTCAGACTGGTCTGAATTGAATGCGATCAGCTGTGAATCATTGGGGTCAATGGCGCCAATGGTAGAGAGAAAAGTTTTGCGCTGCGAAGGACAGTTTTTCAAAACTTCTAAAGCAGACATGGCTGCAGGAGACTGGGCTAAGTCGTCGACAATGTTGTAATTCGATGCAGCGCGAGCATTGGGATTACTGTTGATGCGACGAAGTGGGAAGCAAGGTGCTTTGGAAGCACCATCAAGTGGAGCCGGAGGTATACGTAACGTTTGATCTGTGGGATTAAGGTTAGTGTTCTTGTCGGTGGGAGGGGCTTTAGAAGTGGAGCCATATTGGTTCCGACGGGTTTGGAGGTTGGCAGCGGCGGTTGACATCATCAACAAGTGGTGAGTACCTGAATCAAACATGGGTTGATCAGGGGCTGCATAAGTGATCTGCTGTGGTGGCACGTTGCCCTGAGGGGGGGCTAACGGCTGAGTGTTCACTATACCCTGGTTTGGAAAGGGGTTTTGCAGCACCAAGGGTTGATGTTGAGGTGGTGGAGGGTTGGGTGGCGGCTGAGGAGCCGCTTGCCCTTGACGATGGGCATCGTCGGTCCAGAGTTGCCGAGCTCGCTCCAAATGTGGGCAAGAATGCATTTAATGACCATAAACCCCACAGATAGAACAAGGGTGGTTTGTTCTGAGGATATTATTTCTAGGCTGCTTAGGATTCCAATCCGGATTGCGGTTGGGAGGAGCAGAATTGTTATTCTGCGGAGGATTGGGAGGTGGAGGACCTTGCTGATGTTGTTGGTTATTGCCGCGGTTACGACCTATACCACGGTTCTGTTGCGCACCTTGGTTGCGCTGGTTTTTTTGGTTCTGGGGCTGGTTGTGCTGTGTGTACACTTGCCCTTGAGAAGTGGGAGGATTTTGGTTCGCCGCAGGTCCAGGAGCAGGTTGTGGTGGATAATAAGCCTGTGGTGCTGGAGGTGGTCCAGTTTCCTGCTGGGGTTGTTGGTAACCCTGAGCTATTGGATAGTACAATGGTTGAGGTGCAGCTGGGGGGGTGTATGCAGGTGGTGCATGACCAAAACACTGAGGTGGACATGAAGGTCCATGGGTATGGTGGTGATGTGCCATGGGAGCATATGAACTGGTTGCTCCAGACTGAGATGTAGCCCGCGAAAGGTCGGGACCATCGCTAGGATTTGCAATGGAAAAGGGTTGGGGATGCGATGCCATACGACCAATGATGCCATCAGCGGCATGGGATGCCCCCGGCGCATCATGTTGGGATGACTCACCCCGAGGGGCGTCCGGTATAATGGTATACAGATAACCCGACTGGGCGTAAATGAGATCAAACTGTTGGGATTTGAGGATGGCCTCTTCTTCAGACTGGGGTCTTTCGGATGCCACATCCTTCGCAATGAGAGGGAGAAGGGATTTTAGAAACCAATCTAGGAAGATACGGTCGTTTAACTTAATTTTGTAGAGGCTTCGGCGTCGACGCCACTCATGAATGTGGTCAGTGATGTGGGTGGCCGTGTTCTGTCTGCAAGATAGTAGGATCTCGACGCCCACATCATAGCGGACAGGTAACTGAAAGAACTGCAGGAAGGTCGAGGCAAGGGAGGTAAAGGTGGCATGCGTCCCATGGGGCTGCTCAATATACCACTTGGCTGCAGAGCCAGTGAAGGTACGCTGTAACAGACGGAGGCAGACAGAGTCATCCACTATGGAGTTGGAGGAACACCATAGATGGAAGGACATAATATGGTTCTGGGGGTCCTCACCTGCCTTGCCCTCAAACTTAGGGATGTCAGAGGGGAGTTTGATGGGCATGTGAGGCCACGCAGAATCATGTCTGATAGGATCATTGGTGAGCCTAGCTAAGTCTGGAAAGTTCAGACTTGCCATGTACGGTAAGCTAGCAGATGTGGTGACTGGGACTGGGACATGCCTAGTCGTGGTGGTATGATATAGGGGTCCAGTAGCACCTAAAGGTATGCTAGGTATTGAAGGTATATGTCCTCCAATAGGTGTGGTCTGGTGTGGGCCAGCGCTTCCAAGTGCAACATGGGTTACACTTGGGTTAGGAATAGTAGTGGTGATTCCTGGAATCTGAGTTGTGGGAATCAAAGGGGGTGTGACCCCTATGTTGGGCATACCCATAACAGGTGGTGGTCCTGTGTGGGGGATTCCTATAACAGGCGGTGGCCCTGTGTTGGGAATTCCTAAATGTGGAGTGTCCACCATATTAGGCATACCTAGGGGGGTAGGTGTTTCCATGGATGGCACCGCAGTAGAAGGGTCTGTAGACGTCTCTCCTATGGTGCTGGTAAAGAGTGGATCAAATGGTGTTCCAAACATAATGTTGGTTGGGAATAACGCAGTGGGGTTTTCAGATTCTACCTCAGAATCAGAAGTGAAGTGAGGCGTGTCAGAATCGGATGACTGTCTAGTTGACCAATGATGTGTCGAGTCAAGAGATAAGGATCGGTGTCTGTGACGTGGTGAGCCAAGTAGACTGAACTCTGGGAGTTCTCCCTGTAGACGACGAGAATGTCTAAAATTCTCAATGGTGAGAAAATAAGTTTTTATGAAAAAATCTGTATGTGTAAAATGGTAATATATGAAAAACTCAAAACCCTAATGCAACCAAGGGTGCAACAAGGGGAGTAAAAATGAAGGCTCTCAGGCCAAAAAATCAACCTCAAAAAAGGCACTTATTCTAGCAGCTGTGCTACAATAAGTGGAGGGATGCAACAAATGGTCAGAGTACCAACATGCAAACAACTTCTAGAAAAAATAGGTGTAACTAGACCAAAGGTGGGTTGAATCATGCAAACACCTAACTAAAAGTATTGTGAATCAACAAACTATATTCTCTGCAAGGTGATGAAATCCAAGTCAGACAATATTGAGTGTTAAGTCCACGGCTAGATATCCCCCTACCGGGAGGGACACCGGGTAATCAATCATAAAGAATGGCTACTAGGATACTCCGTTCATGACGCGTCGAGAAAAGGTAAATCTTCCGTTTGGTCCTTTACCGCAATACCCCCATACAGGGATATCCTGAGAACTGTGAATGGTAGCCCTTCGGTTACTGAATGGATTTCGGTATTCCACTCAGGCTTCCGGAACCATCCTCGCGACTTCAACCCTCCTAGGGGAGAGGCCTTCCCACAAACCGGTTGTGACCGCGCCAATAAATACTAAGATATTTTAGCTCCCTAAAGGACAACAACTATGTATCAGATGTAAGAACTGAGGGGTGTTATTGGAACACCTATCCCCTCAATACTACCTAGCTACAAAGTTCTTTTAGTGTTTCCCAAGTGGGGTTAAAAGTGGGTTGAAATTAGGGTAAGTTTTAGGGCTCACTTTAAAATTAGTATTTGATTGGGTGCACGTGTGGTATTTTAAACTGAAAATTGAAAAAAGTAAATGCTAAGTATTAAAAAAATAGAGGATCTTTTGAAAACAAAAGCAAATTTTATGACTTTTTCAATAAATGGAAATTAAATGCTTTTCAAGGACTATTCGAAAAACAAAGGATCTTTCAAACAGGAAAGCAAATAATATAACTTCTTTTTGAAATAAATGGATTTCGTTTTCAATAATTGCTATGGGCAAAATATTTAGAAAAGCAAACAGCAAAAAAATTTAAATCTAGATAAAATGCAAAAATAGATCTTTCTTTCAATTGATGAAATTTTTTAAAAAGACTTCTTTCACATGTGCATTCTAAATAGTAAAATGTTTCTATGGCTGTAAAAATATGCAGAATTTCTAATACTGGAAAACGTGGGCCAAAATGGGTGAACTGAAATGATAAATAAAACTAAAATAAAATATTAGATAAATTTCTATGAAAAATTTCTTAAATCTAATAGCATATTTGGATTCCTTGATCGAAAACACCCAATTTGAAAAAAAAAATCGTTTCAAACGGAGTTCGGGAGAGGGATATTTGGTCGTTTGAAAATTGAGCCACGCGGCCAAAAAATCACATCGCGGGTTTTAGGCTAAAAGTCGCGATGTGCATCGCGGGTTTTGACAGAAAAGCCGCGATGGACCGCGCGGGTTTCTGTCGCACAGTCGCGATGGACAATGCGGTTTTTAGCCACGAAGCCACGATGTGCAGCACGGTATTTCAGCGCACAGTCGTGATGAGCCGCGCGGAAAATGACCGCGAAGCCGCGCGGAAATAGGCCGCGAAGCCGCGGGGAACCGCGCGGAAAAAAGCCGAAAAGCCGCGATGAGCTGCGCGACTGTTAGGCTAAAAACCGCGAGGCGAAAGCCGTGCACAGGAGCCAAAAAACGAACCCAAAAATTGAGAATTTCGGGCGGTTAATGGCAATAGATGGGGCCAAAAACTAGAGCAGCAATGGATCTGCTGTCTAGGATGGCAGATCTATGGATCTAAAGGCTAAAAAATAATAAAAAACTAAGATTGAAAGCAAAACTTGAGATCTATTGTTCAAAGCCAGCGGAGTCGCCAAAAACTGTTGGCCCGGTTTTGCAACCAGGCTTAGTGCTATGGGCACCTGCTAACTAGTAGCAGCAGTTTCAATAGAATTATACAAGAAACTAATCTAAACTAAACTAATCATGGATCTATGCAAGAATATAAGCAAATAGTGTAAACATTTAAAAAACAAGAACAAGAAAATATTAAAGAATGAATTTGTATTGAAAAGTGGGGGGCAAGCAAGTGCTTGCGATAATACCTTCAATGGTGAAGGTTGACGTTGAGCAACTCCCAAGATGACTAGCTCCAAGCTCCAGGAGGTCTCCTTCTCCAAGGTTGCTTACAATGGCCAAAATGCTCAAGGAAGATTTCGGCAGCATGAGGATGAGATAATGGATGGATGTGAAATGAGGAGCCCCTACCACCTTTTTATAGGTTTTGGTGGTGGGGAATACCATTTGTGGTTTTGTGGAAACAAAAATGGTATTGACCAACATGGTTTAGGTACCTTTCCCTCCTTTTTCCTTTTTTTGAATAAAATTAATATTTTTATTCCCTTTTTAATATTTTGGGAATTTGGACCCTTTTTGAGGGTTTTTTATGCTTTTTTAGGAAAAATAATCTTTTTGAGTGGGAAAAAGGGGTGTACTAAGGTCTTTTGGTGACCCTTTTGTTGGTTTCAGAGGCTCAGATGGTGGAAAAGTGGACAAATGGGTCATGTGAATAAGGGAATGAGCTAGTGAGCACTTTTTAGGTGTTAACAACGTCCCTTTCGGCTTCCATGTCAAAGGTGACCTGCTTCCATTGTGTTTGTGTTGGTCGAACATTGGTGTGTGACCTGTCGCCTCTTGTCACCGTCGCATGGCTACTTCTAGCCTCTGTCGATATCATTTGCACGACCGATGGTGCGTTTTGATTATTTTGGTTTTGGGTCTGGGGTGGATTCTTAGTCTTCCATTTCTCAATGAGCCAAGGGTAGTCCTCTACGCTGTGATCTACAACACTGCAATAACTGCACTGCGACGCTGTGTTTGCAAAATCCCTTTGGTAGTGCCCCTGTTGGCCACAATTGTAACAGATGATTGACCCTCTTCCCTATCCAGCAGCTCCTCCACGTCCCATACCGGTGCCTCGGCCTCCACGGAATCCTCCCCTGAAACCTCCATGTGGTGGCCCATATGGTTGATACTGTGGCTTCCCATACTGCGGTTACTGATATTGTGGCTTCCCATACTACGGCTGGCCATACGATGGTGGCAGATACTGTGGGTTGCCGTACTGTGGCTTCCCATATTTCCCCTAGTCGTATTGTTGTAGTTGGTTAAACTGAAGCTGTGGCTGGCTGTACTGCAGTTATTGTTGCACTGTTGGTTGCTCTTCTCCCTTCATAAAATATGTGTCAGTTTTTCGATCTTGCAGTAGGTCATAGACCCTGCAATTGTAATGTCCCCATTTTGACCCCCTTTGTATTAAACCGTAAATGATGTAAATATTGTAATTTAATCATGGTGAGGAGCTCAAGGCCAAGGCCCCACCATCGATTTAGCGTTTCATGAATCGGCAATTAAAAATAGATGCCCATGGTTCTTGTGCGAGATGGGCACAATGTAAATAAGACACCATGTAAATACGAATTTTAATGGAAAAACCCACAACCGGCTATGCAATGCAACAAAAGAGATGGGGCATGTCTTTACAAGGAAAAGGGAGGGAAATTATTCAAAACCTTGAGCCAAGGGTGTTAATCCATGTGTCAATGGGGAAACCCATAAACCATCAACTACCCATTTTGTCTCATGTACCCAATCATTTAATTTTTCCAAGAAATTGGTTAAGGCAGTTAATGTCTTGGGATGGGAGAGGTATGGCAGTCAGATTTTCGTGCATGGGCAAGCTACCAACCTGAAAATCGTATTTTTGGCTTGCTGGGCAAGAAAACCCTCACGAAATGCTACCCAAGGCCATTCCTCATGCATTACGTTCTTCCTCTCACGCAGCTTGAGCTCACAGGAAGTTATCCTCACGTTTTTCACCATAACCCTGTGTTTTTCCATGCCCAGGAACTCGTTTTTGGATTGTGCAACAGCTGGGGAAGGAGGGACGCGAATTGGGATCGAGGGTGAGGGCGTTTTTGGCCCTAGGGCGTTTTTCTGGAATGGGTTTTGTTTTCCCCAGTCGAATTTCCAAAGTGCCAATACGTTTTGAGTCTACCCACGTTTTTCTGAAGTCCAGGAAACCCCATCTCATGCATCCCGCTGTTGGAAACGTTTTCTCATGCTCAACAAGTGTAGGTGGCTGTTAGGTGCATCCCTGTTTTGTTTGGAACCCATGAGCAAGAAACTGGAATGGTAGTGGACAGAATTGGCTTGATAAACCTAGTGTAGGGAGTATCCTCTCAAGAAGATTAAGAGGGCTGGCTACTTTTCTATGCACACCCTGAGAGCACTAGAGAGGAAGGTATGGCTTGAGGGACTGTATGGCAGTGAAGAGAATACTTCCTGGTGTTGGGTGTGTAGGCATTGTGAGTGCCAAGCTAGATAGATCTGAGAGAGGTACCCATAGCTCTGTAGTTGAGCTCACTAGCTTAGCAATTCTTCCTTTCCATCTCCTAGCAGCCTGATAAACCCAATTGTAGATTGGCTTGGCTCATTTTGGTGTATGCTTGGCTATGTGTGAGTCTGCTGTTCCCTGGTTCCTTGTAGAGATCATGCCCAGCTCGGGGGTGGCAGTGGTGCTGAGAGATTAAGGAGCACACTGGCCTATGGTTGGGTGGAACGTTGCAGTTGCATAGCCAGTTGCTTGGGACTGCCTTATTGAGATAAGTATTCTCTTGTGTAAATTGGCAATTATCATTTGATGAATGTTATGAATGTATGTGAATGTATTAAACGAAATTGCTTCTGCTGTGTTTTTAAAAGTTTATGCATTTCCATATGATCTTGTATAGTTCTGCACAGATCTTTACTTCATGGCTGTCACAGAATCTTGAATGTGTGTTAGAGATCAACAACATTGATTTGATTACAGTCATTTTTCCATAGTATGCATAGATACAGGTCTTTGCATCAATGATTTTAATTCCAACGTTTTGGGGCTAATTGCCCGGATTGTGTACCACGTCCTCTCTATCCTGCTGTATGGTAGGAGGGGACACTACAGCAATCCTTCTCATCATGGCCAACTGAGCGACAGAATTTGCAGTACAAGTTTGCTGGATTCGATACCATCTTTTGCAGATATACACATTCTTCCAGTAGATGTCCTCTGGTCTGACAGATAGGACACCATGGCATGCCTCCTTGACGAATGGGGTTTGGTGCCCTCGACTTCAAATACTCACGGAATTCTGGGAAATTGTCCTTATGGTGTCCCTCAGCTGTGCACCTGGTGCACAATATGTCTCTGCAGGTTTCCTTTCCCTTCTTGATATCCTCCAATTGAAGTGTTAAATTGGCCAATTGCGCCTGGACTCTATCCATTCATATCCCTGCTTCACTGTTTGATGAAGCCTCTAGCTTCATCACAATCTCTAATGTTTCCGCCTGTGTCATTACTCTTTGCTACATCAGTGGTCCACGGATATGCGGTACCAATCCTGCGATGAATCATTCTTTGTGTTGCAGCTCATTTATCGGAAAGCTCACTTTTGCTATCAATGTCTTGTACCGCTGATCGAATTCCCACACCGGCTCATTCAGGAATTGCTTAATCTCCTTGAGCTTAGTAACATACTGCGACTCTGATTTTGGCTTTTTAAATTCATCAATTATCGCCATTCTGACCTTCGCCAACATCTTGGCTGGTGTTCCCGTCGGAACCCTTATAAACTTCATGAACCAGTCTAACGCCCGACCCCCAAGGGTCGTCGTTATTTGTCCCATCTTTATGGCTTCGCCTGGACCTGCTTCACGGTCTAGACTGCTTCACATATGAACCAATGTTGTTCGGTATCCTCGGTCCCATTCCCCTGAAAAGTAGGAATCTTCGCCTTGTCTTCCATCCTAACGTTGCTACTATTATTGTTTAATAAATTGCTACTCTTACCACTGCACGTAGGGCAACTCTGCGAGTAGTTTGGTTTTCTGCCTATAAAATTTGGAGTAGTGTGCGGGGTTGAAGTTATGTTGTAACTTATGATCTGTCCTTCTTATGGGGTAGCCTGGTCAATGTATCCTTCGCAATAAGGTCGCTTCCTCCCTTGTGGTCCTGTTTCACAGTCCTCCATACCGATCCTCTCAGGAGTCTCTCTCTGAGTCCTCCTCTTCTTCTCAGGACACCGGAATATCGCTCCACTCCTCAGGGTACCACACTCTTCGTCAACTTCCCTTAGAAACTCATCGTCGCTCATGTCCATCTACCCCACATCTTTCTATCAGATCCGCATTCACGCGATACCCTCAACCTATGCACATTGATCAAGACATCCTCAATATTCCCTTTTCACAGACAAGCATCTTAATCCACCATTTAACAATGAAAAGAACCTTCCTCTCGGTACCTTGAAGAAATTCCCCTCGGCGTCACTATACGACTTGATAGTGTCTACTGTGAACTGAGTCATGTATCCCTCAAGGATACTATCAACCCAGAAATCAATAGCCCGTGATACCTTGTTATCAACTTGCTTCAGCTGTCGGATCAACTCTGGGGTCCAACAATCAGGTTCAGTCTTCTGGCAGTGATTCTTTCGAAACGTAGACTGCACTAGCCACTCGTGCAGCAACATTGGGAATTCATAGAAGAACATCTCATGGATAACTGAATAAATGTATTTATGCAGCCAACTGGTTGTTGTCTATTTAGGGTCTCGCTTCTCGCTTCCTATGAATTCCTCCACCTAGTTATCAAACCACTCTTCGATCTTTGGTTTCGTCATATGCCACATCATATCCTCTTCTTTTCTTCCTGAGGGTCCCGACAACGGAACCATTTGTTGATGCAGTGTCTATCGACAAGGGTTCACTTCGCACTGTCACCAACAAACTACTAACCCAAACTCCCTTACACACCAGCCCGGAAAGGTATAACCTTTTCCAGCAACACTTGTAGAGCAACTGCAGTCTCACCCGAGATGGATAAGGGGGCTGCAGGAACCAATTTTCCGTAGTGGATTTGAGGATATGCTTCCAACACACATTACCCTTGTAGAAACCAGAGATTATAACTTCTGCAACATATTATCAATTCACCATTCACACATTAAGTCATTCGCAGATTTCAACAGATAACAAACATTCAAACAACATATTTGATCTACTTATTCGCATCAAGAGTAATTCTTAAACCCATAGCATATTCGCATCAAATATATTCTATAGCATACTAAACTTGTAGCAAAAATTCACATTCATCATCGCACAAAGATAGAGACAAAGATTACACCATAATCGAATATCTTCATGCAATCATTAAACCCTGCTGAATGAACCTTACAGAAACAATCAATACACCATGTCATAGATACAAAACAGATCAAAAGATGGAATGAATCGTCCAAAAATTGGATGCCCTTAGGCTTACAATCCTACTCTATTTATATGCTTCTATTTGGTTACAAAATGGTCCACATGACCAATTCTAACTAATTTAACAATTCTTGTGCTTCCACGAACTCCGCTAATGGTCCTTCTTTCATGGATTGACCCTTTCTCACCTGTCGGCTTCCACACTTCCTACGGACTTATCCCATGCCAACAGGCATTTTGTCATCCCCAAATTTTTCCAAGAAAGTAGTTTCAAATTGGTTCCAAGAGACAATTTTCCGTAGTTGTTGAGAGAAATACCATGTGGAGTCCCTACCCTCAAAGGAATAGGGAAACGACCTACAAACTACATCTTCATGTTCTATGTTCCTCGCCTAATTGCTAACATAAATTTATTTATGTGATCGTCGATTGGTTGTTTGGTGTCAGGATCAAATTTGGGCAATAATATTTTTGGGTTCTTAGGTAATGGATGCTATGGACCAAGTATGACGACTGCATCTTGGTCAATCTAGGGTCTGTTTTGGTTATGTCCCATGTGTTGGGATCCCTTGACCTAGAATATCTAGTAGAATATGGATCATATTGGTGTTCCAAGGATCCCTCTTCAAATGAACTCCCACGAGGGGAATCCGAGGGAGACTCAGGTGGTGAATGTAAGTGACAAGATCTTCTCGATCCTAAGATGGGATGATGTCTATTCGGTGAAGTTGATTCACCTGATACAGAATGAGTCCAAGAATTCAATGGCGAATTAAATTCTTCAGCTGTGGGATTAGGATTATTTTGGCTAGTTAAGATATTATGCAAGGAATAGTTAGGAGTACGAACTGATTGTAAATTTTCCAACTGTGAGATAAATGGGGGATTTTCGTCAGAATGGGGATTATGATCTGTGGGTTGATCAAGATGTAGACCTAATCGCTCTTGAAAACCTTGAATTCTAGACAATCTAGTTCAAGTCCTGGATAAAATCCTTTGGGAATTCTAGATTATTTCTTGAAATTCATGAATCTTTGTTAAAGGCATAGAAAGTATAGGATCAGTCACAAGTAATTCAGAACGTGGAAGATGTGTGGAGATCAAATCAGATTGATAATTGGTTATAAAGTCCTATGTGATGTGAGGTTTCGAATGACTGTGAGTTATGATTAGGGAGCGAGTGGTTGGAGGTTTATTATGGTTTTCTTTAGCCATTAATTCGTAAGTGGCCCTCCTTCTAGCGCCATTTGTTGACAGGAGAAATTGTTCCACTTGTCAATGCAAAGGATAGAAATATGATACAAGGGTGTCAGAAAACCCTACAAAAGAGTCTTCCTAGTCCTCATTCATTTGGTATGACTACTTCCGATGGATATCAAGGCCCCGTTAGACACAAATTGGTTTTGTGCTCCGATAAAGGAGACTTGATGAATTTTATTTCAACTAAATTCTAATTAAAACATAAGCTAAACTAGGTTATTATAGGATTTGATCAAGAGAGCTTAAATTATTATTAGTCAACAGGAAAAACTGTTAACTGGAATAAATCTAAAGGAAATATGATAAAAATTAACAATCTCTAATAATAGAATATACTGTAAATGGTTAAGAACAAATCCTTAAACAATGTTATAGCCAATTACTTATGCAATCTTAACAAGATATCATTAAAGAAAGCATGAGTTAAAAATAACATAGATAATCCGAAAATCAATTAAAGAATAAACTATTTAATGTTTAAGCAAGACTAACAAGTTAATTAGTTAATCAAGCCCCTAATCAATCACAAAGGTGTGCCATAAACATATTTTGTGGAAAATATCCGACATGTCTTGTTCACAACACAATTGATTAACAAATAAAGCCAAAATCAAGTGATAGCCATTGTAATGCAAAACAAAATTATAAAATATAACTAATAAAATTTAAAAAATGAGGAAGAATAACTCAAAAACAAATTAAAGTTGATAGAAATCAAACTTTTACTAAATCCGAGACCAATATGCAGAACATCCTCTACTTTCCATTATCTGGTTTGCAAAATATTACAAAGTTCATCAAGGAAAATAGAGAGTTCAACAAGATTTGATGCAAAATATTTTATTAGCAGACCGACCAAGGTGTCTGTTGGCACAGGATTAGTCTGCATGAAGTGCAGAAGCCAACAGTAGCGAAGAAAGACCATTCGCGGAAGAACGGACCATTCACGGAGAACAAGGAAGCACAATATTAGTTAAGTTTGTTAGAAAGGGTCATTTGGACCATTTTGTAACTGCCATAGTTGGCTATAAATAAGAATATGAATGTAAGCCTAAGGGCATCCGATCCTAGAATGAGATCATAAGTGATCGATAGATGTGCAGATGAACTCTACAATTTTTTGCTCTGTTTTTGACAGTTTTGTATGGATCCACGATAAGGTGTTCTAAACTATTTCTGCGAAGGTTATACTGCAGGTTTTGATGAGTTAATGCATGAAGATGTTCAGATATGTTCTTTTGTCTCTGTTTATGTCGAATGATGAATGCTTTATGTTGTTTTTCCATAAGTTCTGATTGATGCGATCACTAGTGTTAGTCTGCTAATGCGAATGTTGATTACATAACGAATATGCGAATGATGAATGTATGTTTGAATTTCAAAGCATGATGCAAATGTGAATCTCTGGTTTTTGTTACGATAGAACTAGAATAGATGCATGTCCTTTCCCCTCTGTGGAAACCTGGTTCCTGCAGCCCCCTTAATCATCTCGGGTGAGACTTCACTCGCTTCACGGGTGTTTCTGGAAAGGGTAAAACCTTTATGGGCCGGTGCTTAAGGGTGTTTGGTTGGTGTTTGTTGATGACAGTGCAAAGTGAACCCTTGTCAATAGAACTGTGTCAACAAATGGTTCCATTGTTGGGACCCTGAAGAAGAAAGATAAGGACATGCTGTGGCACCCAATGAAACCAGAGATTCAGGATTGGTTTGACAAGAAAGCAAATTTGAGGAAGGAGAAAATCAAAACCCCGGGTAGATGAAAAGCAATTGGTTGGAAAAGCATATTTATTCTGATATCCATGAGATATTATTCTGTGAATTCCTGGTATTACTGCATGAGTGGTTGGCGCAACTGACATTTCAGAAGAACCATTTCCAAGGAGGTGAACCTAACCACTGGACTCCAAAACTAATACAACAGTTAAAATGGGTCGACAATAAGGTATCACGGGCTATTGACTTCTGGGTAGACAATATCCTAGAGAGATACATCACTCAGTTCGCCGTTGATATGATAAAATCATACAGCGACACAGAAAGGAAATTTTTCAAAGGACTTAAAGGAATATTCCTACTATTGCTGAAGTTGTGGATTAAAATGCTCATCTGTGAAAAGGGTATACTGAGGATGAATTTCGACGAGTAGAAGATTAGTGTGTGGAAGTTGTGGGTGCAGCGTGAATGTGGGTCCAATAGAAAGATGCGGGGTAGATGGACATGAGCGACGATGAATTTCTAAGGGAGGCTGAAGAAGATTGTGGTACCTTGAGGAGTGGGGCGATATTTCGTTGACCAGAGAAGAAGATGAGGACTATGAGAGAGTCTCCCGAGGGGACCAAAATGGAAGACTGCAAAACAGGACCATAAGGGATGAAGCGACCTTATTACGACTAAGAAGAAAGTGAACAAGATACCCCAGAAGCCGAAGAAGGACGGACCCTAAGATACAACGTACCTTCAACTCCTCCCACTACTCAGAACTTGATAAGAGGAAATACAAGTTATTCGGAGAGTTTTCCTATGTGCCAGAACAATAGTAAGAGTAGTGGATCAGTAAATAATAATACTAGAGCGCAAGAATGGAAGGTGACGACACAAAGATGCCAAAATTCCAGGGTAACGGGACCGAGGATCCCGAACAATACTGGTTTTTGTGTGAGGCAATATGGATCATGAAGTAGGTCCAGGATGAAAATATAAAAAAGGGACAGCTAGTGAAGACCCTCATGGGTCGTGCGCTAGACTGGTCTATGAATTTTACTAAGGTACCGACGGGAACTATAGATAAAACATTGCCACAGATCAAGACGAGGATGATCGACCAATATAGAAAACCAAAATCCGAGTCGTAGTACATTACTGAGCTCAAAGAAATCAAGCAGTTTCCCAATGAATCAGTATGGGAATTTGACCAACGGTACAAAACGCTAATGGAGAAAGTGAGTTTCGAGATGAGCGATATGTAGCATAAAGAGTGGATTATTGCTGGGTTGGTACCACACATTCGTGGTTCGCTGATGCAACAGAAGGTAGTGACTCAGGCAGAAGCGTTGGAAATCGCAATGAAGCTGGAGGCTTCACAGATCGATGAAACAGGCTTAGGGATGGATCAAATACAAGCGTAGTTGAAAAAATTGATGATCCAGTTACAAGACATGAAGGAGGGAAAAGAGTCCCATGAAGACGTATGGTGCACTAGGTGTAAGACATAAGGACATCACAAGGATCAGTGCCTAGAATTTTGAGAATATTTGCAATTAGGTGCACCAAATCCCCTCAGTCAGGGAGGGATTCCTTGGTATTGCGTCTATTAGATGAGAGGACATCGACTAGAAGAATGTGTGTACCTGCAGAAGATGGTGTCGAAACCAGTGAACTTGTATTGCAAGTTTTGTCGATCGGTTGGCCACGACGAGAAAGACTGTAGAGATTACGACATACTCCAAGAAAGGACTGCGGATACATTTTTCATGAAGGGAGAAGAGCAACCATTGGTACAACAGCAACAACAGTACAATCAACAACAACATCAATATAATCCACAACCTCAATACGATCAGTTGCAGTATGGTCAATCACAGTATGGTTAACCGCAATATCCATGACTGCAATTTCAACCACCGCAATATCCGCATCTGCAGTATGGTCAACCGCAGTACCTTCCATACGGGTCACTACGAGGAGGATTCAGAGGGGGGTTCCACAGAGGCCGAGGTGCCGGTTCCGGTAGAGGAGGAGCTGCTAGATGAGGTCGAGGACCCATCATAGTTTACAATTGTGGTCAGCAGGGGCATTTCCAGAGGGATTTCCTGAATCCAACCCCACAGTGCACTTACTACAGCACTGTGGACCATGGTGTCGAATATTTTCCTCAGCTCATCATGAAGTGGCAAACTAAGAACCTAATACGACCTCCGCAAAATCAAAATCAGAACCAAAATCCGCCACCAGCGGTACAAAAGATATCAATAGAGGTCAAAGGTCAAAATGTGATTGTCGGAATAGTGACCCGAGGAGGAGCTGTGATAGGGGCCGACAGGTCACAGGCTAGCGTTCGACTGACAGCAATAAAACAAGTCACATTCGATGCAGAAATAGAAAGGGATATTTTCTTGAAAGCACAGGAGGCAATGAGGCAGTTGAGGGAACCAACTCTTTACTAGAAAGAAGTTACTTATGACATGCTTCCAACATTTGACACAACGACTTTGCAGAAAAATGCTAACACCTTAAGAGCCTTCCTAGAGAGTTTACTAGAGCTGGAAAAAGATCAGGATTCATTGGCGGAAATATCTATCCTGCTGCATCGACGGGACGGTGCACGACATGAGCAAATGGTCAATCACATACATAAGAGGAAGACATGAAGAGAAATGTGGAAGTCCGCACAAGTTGGAGCATTCGATGTCGACTCCATTATCTTGCATTTGGGGTCAGATGTAAACATCCTAACAAAACAAACCTGGGAAACGATGGGGAAACCACAGTTGGCTTGGTCCCCGGTACAACTACGACTAGCAAACTAGAGTAAGGTCACCCTGATCGGTCGACTATGACAGGTCCCTGTTGAGATCGAGGGACTCAAAACATAGGCATATTTTGATGTGATCGACATTGTCGACAACACAAGGCTTTATCCAGTGTTGTTAGGGATAGACTAGGCAATGGAGAATCGGGCTATTATCAACTTCAAGAAAAGAGCTATATAGTTCGAGAACCGTGAGATAAGGGTAGTTGCACCTCTTGACCCCACGAAAGGGTGGACATATGTTGAGCCAACAAGGGATGAGTTCATTGAGGGATGGGACAATATTTACAACATCTTCGAAGACTACATAAATTCAACTGCAGATAGAGAGTTAGGGTGGCGCAGTAGCAGTTCGACATCGTTAGATCGGATGAAGCACTTGAAAATTGGCAGAATCGACTGCATGAAGTGTCATTTAGGAGGTGTGCATGGATCACTCAATCCCTATGACGGGTAGATATAGAAGAGTGCGATCTACCAACATATGAGGGATTTCCCAACTTGGCTGCATTTATCACTGAATTTGAAGAAAAAGTGGTAGAACCACAATGACTATTGGCCTTGAAGGAATCCCTGAAGGCTACACTAGCACGATGGTGGGAGGCTCCCAAGTGCACTATAACTAACTGACCACTATGTCGATACCTAATGACGGTTAGGTTTGGCGACACTGAAGGATACTGCGGAAGGAAGTACGATGGAAGAGGAGACTCGAAGGAGCATTTGGATGAATGTGAACACAAATGGGGACCACCAGCGAAACAGGAATGGGCCCACGCATTTATTCACACATTAGATGAAGTACCGCAAAGTTGGTATATCATAGCAGAACTATGACGCAGAACAACCTCATGGGAACAGCTAACAATTGGCTTCAACCAAACATTCAGTTTCTTCGAAGAAAACCCCTTCATCCACAGTGCATTACAGGAGGTCTGGGAGAAAGTCTTCGACGCAGTTTCGACAGAGAAACTTATGGGACTTCAGTGGACTGCAACACCCCAAATGATGATGGAATGTTACAACACAACAAGAGAACGAGACGATGAGGATGATCTGAGGGCCACATATATCCCAGATTCAGAAGGAATTCGCAGCATCGAGGCGCCATATATTCCTTCCGATAAGTTTCAGCAGCTGTTGCGAATCAAGAAAGTGAACATTGGGTTCGAAGAAAATCCCAAGTTCGCGAGCATCAGAGATTATTGGGATGAATCAACTATTGAGAAGATGACTGAACTATTGCACGAGTTTCAGGACTTATTTCCGACAAAATTCTCGGATATGAAAGGAATTTCAGGGGACCTAGGTGAGATGAAAATCCCACTGAAACCTGATGCGAAGCTGGTCAAGCAATGACCTTACCGGTTGAAGCTGCGGTATAAGGAAAGGGTGAAGGTTGAGATTGAGAGAATGCTGGAAGCAAGAATTATAGAACCGGTATAGGAATCAGAGTGGATCAGCCAGATGGTGGTCCAAGATAAGAAAACCAGTGAAAACAGAACCAGTAGAACGCAACCGAACCTAAGGTCCAAGGAGCATGAAAGACGTGAATGGGAGCGACCACAACAAAGGATTGGTGTTGTAGAATCAATTCTGACACTCAAAAAATAAAATAAAAAATCATCAGCATCTGTCGACAAGATAACTGCAGACTACATCAAGAAGCAGCATGATTCGACCACTCGGAACCTGCCACGATGCAGAAGGGTCCAATTCGGCCATAAATGAAGCAGTTAAACCATGATGGTCGACAGAAAAAATGAAAAAATGACACAATTAATGATCGACGCATGCAATGGATTTGGGAAATTAGTGTTGGATTTGCTAATTATTGTCTAAAATCAAAGGGATGTGGCAAATCAACACTATAAATATGGGGCAGGGGAGCAGGTCAACGCATTGTGTGCTAAGCAAGAACCCATCGAGTAGCGCATGGAGGTTCACATTTCGAGCACAAGCACCAAATGGCCCCAACAAATTCCAGTTATGTAGGAGCAACCCGAAATCATATCTAGAATTTCATTCAAGAAGAAGCGGAGCGCCACTCGACCTGTAGACACCGGACGAGAGTCAAAGAAAGGGACCCAGAACTCAGCTCGACTGGCAGAAGGAGAAGCACGCAAGGAAATATCATCGTAAGGTGGTAACTTTTGACCAATGATACTAGGGTATATACCGCAGGGAAAGAAAGGAAAACCAGTGGTTTGAATCAACAAGAACGAATGGTATGAGATTAAAATGCCGCTGATACCAAAAGGAGTTCCTCAAGCTGGGAACATTGTGGCAAATTTTTAGAAGCTACAATATACCGACCATGACTTAGTGAATTTCCCAAAATGTGCTGAAGCATACATCAATTTCATCCATGGAGAAGGATTCCCAACCATAAAGGAACCCGCGTAGTGGGCATTGGTATTGGAGCAATTGGGGCTACTATGCCTCACCCAGATATCACACTTCGGGCGATTAGCGAAGGTTAATGCATGTGTCAAGAAGTTGTTGGCTTGTTTTCATGGAGGATACCTATGGCCACATGAGAAGATTCTAGTCACAGTTGACCTGATCGCAAGAATCACTGGGATACCTAAGGACGGAGATGATCCTTCACAATTTTTCGAGGGAAAAGACAATGACAAGTAGCTCGCATTGTGCCAGAAGACAAAGTACAGAGTGGAGAAAACATCTCGAGGTTACCTAATTAGCACAATTAAGAACCAGGTCATTAGGGTCGGAGCAAAGATATTAGCAGTTAAGGTGGCGTGGAAGAACAAGCCCAAAGAATGTACTTCGGGAATCATTGGCTCCGGGAAACTATGTGCCGCAGGAGTGCAGATGAATTGGTCAAAATTTATGCTACACCAATTGGTCGAAGACGTATTCGATGCATAGGAGAAAGGAAAGGCATTCACATACTCATGGATCATAATACTGGTCGCATTAGTAGGATGGAGGGATCCAAAGCACTATCAAGGCATGAACACAGTAGAATCCAGAATATGTGAAGGAGGTGGTACTAAAATTTATGGGCAACAACTGATAAAGAATGACAAGCATCCAACATTGTACAATTCTACTTGTTCTTAGATATGATGCGGATAGATGTGCAAGCGATACCGCGGATAACTGAGCAAGCAACAAGGAAGTATCGACCGATCGCAAGGCTATTGGTCGAATCCCAGACATTTTACCTTCAAGCCCGAGCGGATAAGATGTGATAGTGGCTGCGAACACAGTACAAGCTCACCTAGGAGGAGCTAGACGCCATCATCGAAAGATGGCCAACATAGTGGAAAGTCCCAGCTGACGAGAAGGACCTATCGAACTTAGAGAATGGAAAGGAAACAACTCTACTAAAACCGTCCGAGGAAGAAAAAGACTCAGCTAGTCGGAAGGAGGGCGCAGGAGAAGATGACCCTGTGAAAGAGTAGTCGGAGGCCTCCAGCCATGATGGAGCCTCATTAAATACCCAGACCGATTCTGACCTAGAAGAAAAATACAAAGAAACAAGGATAAAGCATATGATTGACCGTGGAGAAGGAAGCATAAGTGGTGGTCTTCTGGCAGAGCAGGTTAATAGGATCCTGGAGAAACTAACGGAGATCGTAGAAGAAAACAATGCGAAAGTCACACAACACTCAACCGGATACTTCTACCAGGTAACCGAACTGCTATCAACACTATCGAACGCAGTTGTATAATCCAGTGTACCACACGAGGAAGTTCGACCGAGTGCGTCGACAAGAAGGGTTGAAGTAGAGGTCGGCACAAAACTAAGGTTAGTTCAACTTTTTCTAAATGCAATGACGACAGGAAACGAAGAGTTGGATGTGGAACTAAGGAAGTACGACTCAATCATGGTAGACTTCAACCTACTACCAATATTTTCACTACACAGGATTCAAACCACATCAAGTGTAGAAATCCGTGACCGAGAGGCCGAAATGCATGACAAGATGGTGAGGTACAAGCAGCAGGCGCACATCAGTGAGACAGAGGCACAGGGCCTTCAAGTAGAGAAATCCCAAACATTAGCCGACAAAGAGAAGGCTATGGAGGATAGAAAGCGGCTGGAAGAAGCAATATCCAAAGTATTTGAGAAAACCACTAAGGTAGATCATGACATATTACTAGAAGCAAAAGCCATATTATTGGGTGTACTTATCGATGACCTACAGAAAGAAAATGCAGAGCTGCAGGAAAGGGTGGTACCCAACACACCATCGGACCAGATTCAGGGAAGGGAGGATGCGATTGAGGAAGCCATGATTGAGATCACGGAGATGGAAAAGAAAGCCCAGGCAGTCGTAGAGGGTGCCACGGAGTTTTGGGGAAGTGTAGTCCAGGACAACCAGATAACCGCGCTGAAGGAGAAACTTAGCGAAGCGGAAGCACAACTAGAATCCTTCAAGGGATCAATCAAAGCGAGGCCCTCATTTATACAAATGACGAAGAATGCAGAACTAAAAATCATGCAGCAGCACGTAACTAAGGCACGCGAAAGAAAACAAAGAAGGGTCACACACTTAGATGAGCTCCAAACAAAATCCGAAGTCCTTGCAATAAGGGTAATGGAAGCATTGCAACAGGTTAAGCAACAGCTGGAGGAAGTGCAATAGAAAAGTTGCGAACACCCAACAGACCAGCAGGTGGAAGAATGTACACAACTCTGCGCATCATCAAAGGAAGTGGTCGATCAGATAAAAAACACATATGACGATTTCAGGCAGCATGTGAATGCACCAGAGGTGTGCAACTGAGGTGGCTCAAGGGAGATCCACAAGTTTGTGTTGGGGGCCTATTGGCATGGGATTAGTCCACATGAAGTGCGGAAGCCAACAATAGTGAATTAGAAGGACCATCCGCGGAAGAAAGGACCATTCACGGAGAACAAGGAAGCGCAATATTAGTTTAGTTTGTTATAAAGGGTCATTTGGACCATTTTGTAACCGCCATAGTTGGCTATAAATAATAATATGAATGTATGCCTAAGGGAATCCGATCCTAGAATGAGATCATAAAACCACTTATACTATGAAACGAGAACTTTATACTATGAACGAGAACTCTAGACATAAAAACATTGATTTTTGCAAAAAAAACACCAAAAACACCCCCCAAATAGAAAAGTGTTGATGCGAACATACACGAATTTTTTGTTGTTGTTAAAAAATAGAGCCATGGCCTAAACATCCCATACTCTTGTTTACAAAAACTTTAAATTCAACCCCTAAATTGGAAATTTTTTTTTTTTCTTCAAGAGATAAATTACAACTTTTTTGAAACTTGCATATTAAACAAACAAACAAAAAAATCATAAATAATTTCACCACTCTAACAAATAAAAACCAAAGAAATTATGATTGGATTCATAATGAATAATATATTAGACCATACAAGAACAAATAATTCATATAAATATTCAAAATTTTATTTAGAGTTTAAAACTTCTTTAGAGGTTAAAACTCATTTTATATTTTGACAAATTTTAAATATAAGATTTGAAATGACAAGAAAATTATCAATTAAAAAAAGCTAAAATACTAAATTTTATAGTTAATCAAAAGTATTGTTTCCGACATTACAAGTTTAAAAATGAAACATATATTAATTCCAACATTTGTTTTGTGCCCAACTTATGTTTTACATATTATATATGAATGTAAATATTTTGATTTTGATTTGGGTGCCCAAGTGTTCTTGGATATGTGATATGTGTGACAAGATTGCCCTATTTAAATGTTGAAACTTATTGGAACACATTGATATCTTATCTCTTAAATTGCCTAGTGGATTGGGGTTGTCAAGGATTGAAATATTCTTTATTTTTTCTATTATTTTTTTCTATTTCATAACATCCCTAAGGCTGAAAATTCACATGGTTAAGATATGGGAAACCTCTAGTTAAGAGATGAAATTTTTGTTTTGGAATTAAAAGTAAAAGAGTGAAAACCTCTAGTTAAGAGATGAAAGCGCTCTCTGGAACAATTTGCGGTATTAAAATGCATTTAGATCATTACACTATTAAAATGCTTTTTAAATTTGTAATCGCGTCAAACTTCTTAGCCGTGAGTGAGTAGCTCCCGCTCACTTGGGCACCCAAGGGCCGCCCTCACGGCCTACTCGATGCTCGACATCGAGCAGGTCGTGAGGGAGGCCCTTAGGTTCCCAAGTGAGCGGGAGCCACTCACTTGGGTGCCCAAGGGCCTCCCTCACGGCCTGCTCGATGCCGGGGTGCTCCATCAAGTGATCTCATGACCCTTGTAAAAGTATAATTCCCAAGATTCACAAACTTCCAAACTATTTGAGTAGTCATCCATGCTTGAGCTTTATCTACATTATAAGCGTTCATGTCTTCTAGGCATGGCTTCTTAAAATGCAAAAAAGTACTCTTCTTTAGTAAGTTCATTATCGATGTTAATATCAGATGGATTTTTAGCAATGGATACATCTCCTTTGATAAACCCAAGAGCATGGGTTGTGGTCCATCTTCTTGCAACTTGTCAACACTCTAATACAAAATAAGCTTGATTACTAAATGATGAAACCCTATATCTTCCTATTGAAAAATACTAATAAAAACTACAAAAAAAATTGTTGAACATAAATTTAACTAGTAGAAAATCATTGAAAAATCTTCAACTATAGGAATAGAGACTACCATAACAATATCTTAGTTGTAATAATTTTTCTGCCCCTTTTGATCCTTTCAAAACACTCGTTAACATTCAATGGCCACTATCTTGACTACACAACTCCTTCCCTTCAATACCGCATGGTAACTCCTTGACAACATTTTGTGATAATCTACTCTTTCTATCAAGCCCTTTTGATTATCTAGATCATTGTTCAATGCAAGAGAAGAGCATGCTTATCTTTTCAAGAAAAAAGAAAAAAAAATCTATTGCCTACACGACTAGTCCTACAATCACACTCTCTCTAATACAATATCAAAAAAGATAAATAGACACATGAGAAATATATACACAATAACACAATATGGCATTATGAATCACTGATGCAATTATTACATAAGAGTTCACCGCCTTATATTAGACTATCATGGAGCAAATCATTTCCACTTATAGATGTAGAATAGATTTGATTTAAACAAATATATATATATATATATATATATATATATATATATATATATATATATATATATATAATTAGGTCATAAAATTACTTTTATTGCAGCATGTAAACCTTATATTTAAAAAAATATTTAACTTAAAACAACATTGATTTAGTCATTGTAAAAATATTTGATGCATCCTAAATTGACTTTTTAAAAAATATTAGTTAACAAAATTCTCATATATATCTTTCATATTATGCATCCTATTCAGCTATTTGGGGACTCAAAGATAGTAATAGTTTGGGCAAATGGTAAAATTCAGATCAACGCTCCCCACCTCCAACATCTGCTTCTATCAATTAAAGAGTTCATCACCTCCTTTGAACAAGTTTCTTTTGCTCATGTTTATAGAGAATTAAACATGGAAGCATATTCGCTTTCTAAAATGGCACGTGTTGTACCTCCTGGCATCATTGAGGTAGAAGGATGGCAAAACGACCATCTAGAAGAAGTATGTATGTAACTTTTGAAGCCCTTGCGGCAGAACATAGTTTTTGGATACAAACTCCATGCGAGTGAATGTTAATATGAGCTTTAATTCCAAAACAAAAATGATTTTTAAATTTGTAATCGCGTCAAAATTCTTAGCCGTGAGTGAGCAGCTCCCGCTCAATTGGGCGCCCAAGTGAGTGGGAGCCACTCAATTGGGCGCCCAAGGGCCTCCCTCATGGCCTGCTCGATGCATGGCATCGAGCAGGCTGTGAGGGCGGCCCTTGGGCTAAATATGGAATTAAATGTAACATCACTTTGACATACGAAAATCAAAGTTTGGTGGACTTTATCTTTAACAAGAATTAATTGCACTTTTTAAAGGAATATGCTAGTCTAGAAGTAAAAAAAAATATGAACTGTGCTTAAATTTAAAAATAACATGTTTGATTCCAACTTCTTTTTAAAGGTTTTGTATTATTTTAAATAGATATTTAAGAAATTCATTGATTTAGAATGTAAAAGGATCCAATTACTTTTATAAAGTTTTTTAATTACTTGTTACTTTTAAGATCGTGTAATTACTTTTTATTTTTAAGAACATGTGAGAACATCTTCTCTATAACAATTTAGAAAAATATATATATTTTAATTTTCAAAATTTATATTTATATTTTTTGAAGAAATGTAAACATTTTTTTTAGTATTGTATTATAACTATGTTAATGTCACAAAGATCTTTTACCAACCACAAACATGTTATAATATAAAGAAATTTTGAGTAAAGTTAAATTTAAGTGAGATAGTTTTTCTTGAATAACAATAATTGTCTTTACTATCTCTTAACAACTAAATTATATAATATGTTTTACCATCTTCCAAATAAATAAATAAAATATTTACATCTATCTTTTAACAAAAATATAAAAATTTATTACCTTTCTAAATTCATCGAGCAGGCCGTGAGGGTGGCCCTTGGGCGCCCAATTGAGCGGGAGCTGTTCACTCACGGCTAAGAAGTTTGACGCGATTACAAATTTAAAAAGCATTTTAATACTGTAATGATCTAAATGCATTTTAATAATGCAAACTGTTCCAGTGCTCACTAAATGCATTTTAATAATGCAAACTGTTCCAGAGAGCACTTCCAGGATCCGTTTTGCATTGAATTAGCGAAGCCATATGAGGATAGATTTGAAAGAAGGGATTGCAAAACGGCATACAGATTGTTAATAAACGACGTTGCACTCACATACTTGTGGGGGATGCACCCTATACCCACGGTTTGATTGTCGACTGCAATCACGACCGCCACCATAATAGCCAGAAGTGGAAAATGATCAAGTTCTGCCATCGGTCCAGCGATTAACAAATATTTGGGCCCCTAGTGGTATGCATATATCTCAATAACTTTCAAAACTACCGGATTCCACTGAAATCAAATTTGTTCTTCTGAACTGCAGACTTTGAATGGGGAGAAGATCATTTCAATAGAGACAAAGTAACAAACACGTAACTAACTCAAATCTTACGAGGCGTGCTTTGGTGTAGGTTTCGATGAAAACTAGTTTTTAATTTCTGGAAAATGACATACGGTTGGTGACTTTCACGACGACTCGATGCAATTGAAATCAAGTCTACTCTAAAAGAGAGGTTTGAATGGAAACTATAATCTGCTGAGAAACGTGCATGGTGTGTGGCGAAGTGGTGTAGGGGTGATCTATTGAAAATATTATTTCTTGATCATGTGTGGCATAGGGGTGATCTGTTGAAGATTGAAGATTCTTGATCGTTGACAATTGAATATTTCATATTTATTAATAAGGTTTCATATTTAATACTGTAATGATCTAAATACATTTTAATACCCAAAATAGAACTTGTAAAGATTTAGAAAAATAAATTATAATAGAGGAACTTGAACTTATAACTACATTTAATAAAATTATCAAATATATGTATATATTGACAACAACTATCTTCATTTTAAAGATTTAGATTATTTCCATTATTCCAAAGATAGAAAGATTTAGGTTATTAATGTTTAATAATGATTTTTATTTTTTATAAAAAGTGTAAAAGGTTTTAATTTAGATATAAATATTAGTAAAAATAATATTTATTGTACATAGGTATCTCTTTAGCTCAATGTTATGATATTTTCACAAACATATATACCTCATTTCCACAGTCTTGTACATAGGTTTTCAATAGTTTAAGAATTTTGTTATATATCTTATAATAAAATCAATAAAATTATATTCAAAGAAACAATTGATAAGAGTGGTGGGCAGGCATATAGTGGCAATTAAGATAACCCTCATTGTGAAGTTTGAAGTGTTCTATCTTTCTAGATATATTTTTAAGAATGGTGCAAAGGCATATTTTATATTGCCAATTAAGATAACCCTCCTTGTGAAGTTTGTGGTGTTCATCCTTTCTACATAGATATATAGATATATTCCATGTCTAAATTTTTAAGCCACGAACTAGGCTTTGTGTGTTTCTATCAATTATTTGTTTTCTCTAATGTGATTGCGATTATAGTCACTTGCTATAATCATATATTTTCTTTTTAATATTGATAAATACAAATATTTGGGCTCCTATGGAGTCTTAACACTTAGACATCTGTGTTTCAATTGATTAAATATATTTTCCCTGTTTATAATGTATCATGTTCATAAAAATCAATGGAATAGGGAAGAGATGTTTGATCTAGTATTTTCATAGAATGAAGGAAGAAACATAAAATGGAAATATACAAAAGAAGATATTGCAAAGAATATAGTAATATAAAAAAACCCAAATTCTATTAATGGATGAAATAGTAAAAGACTGTAAACCGCAAAGTAATACAAAAATCTGTGAAGATAGATGTATGTGTCAGCTATGCTCATTCCAATAAATATTACAAGAGACTAAAAGTGCCTAATAACTTAAAGTGTTGATTAGTTTCATGTCTTGAAGAAAATTTTAAATTTGGCAATTTTTTGATAAGATATATTAGTAATGTTTTGACTTTGAGACTTTATTTTAGAAATAAAATTTCTATATATAATATTTTTAATATGTTTTTTACAAATATATGGTATATTGTTTCTTGAATTTATGTGAATCGTCACTTTTCGGAAAATAATATGAAATAGTATCGTTTTTGTAGAAAAATTATCTAAAAATTCATTGAAAATGGTTTTAAATGTCTTTATTTTCTGAATTTTTTTATAATTTTGTCAATAAAAATGGTCTTATTTTGTCCATAAAAATGTCTTATTTTCTAGAAACAATTGCAAAATGTATATGTTTTTTATTATAAATTACTTATAAATGTATGTTATTTTGTTAAATTTCTAAAAACACACTTGAAAATAGAAATTAAATATATTTTATGACAAAGATAATTCAAAGGCCCAAAAAAATGCCTCAAAATGAAAATGTGTGATACTGGCATCAACGCTTTTTGAAACGGAGGTAAAAATAGCTACTAAAATTAGGAGAGAGAAAAACGAGAACTGTGTCGAGTTCTCGTTTCATAGTATAAGTGGTTATAAATGATTGATAGATGTGTGGATGAACTTTGTAATGTTTTGCTCTGTTTTCGACAGTTTTGTATGGATCCACGATAAGGTGTTTTGAATTGTTTATGCGAAGGTTATACCAGAGGTTTTGATGAGTTAATGCATGAAGATGTTTGGATATTTTCTTTTGTCTCTGTTTATCTCGAATGATGAATGCTTTATGTTGTTTTTCTGTAAGTTCTAATTGATGCGATCACTAGCGTTACTTTGCTAATGCGAATGATGAATGCATGTCTGAATTTCAAAGCATGATGCGAATGTGAATCTATGGTTTCTATTGTGATAGAACTAGAATAGATTCATTTCCTTTCCCCACTGTGGAAAGCTAGTTCCTGTAGCCCCCTTAATCATCTCGGGTGAGACTTCACTTGCTTCACGGGTGTTGCTGAAAAGGGTAAAACCTTTATGGGCCGGTGCTTAAGGGTGTTTGGTTGGTGTTTGTTGACGATAGTGCGAAGTGAACCCCTGTCGATAGAACTGTGTCAACAATGTCTCCCCTTTACATTACAAATTATGACATATAAATTCAGAAAATTGGATAAAACAAATCCACAAAATCAATACCATATTTCATAAGACATAGGACTTCCTAACTGTTTAGATCAATATTGGTCACATAATCCTTCCATTTGGCATAAACATCTAGCATTTTCGATACATATTTGTAGCTACCATTTTAGAGTTGAAGTTGAGCCCTACATAAATAAGATTGAATTTCTTTTCTTCTAACTTTAGACCAATTTTCTGAGAAATTCTCCAAAGTCGCTTTCCGATAGGTTTGAACTGAAATAAACAATTAGAGAAGAAATATATCAACCTGAATGGCAGTAAGAATTATCTTGGATGACTCATCTCTCTGTTTATCTAGGTAAGTGATCCTCAATCTCGCAGCTACAACATCGACTAATTTAACAAATATCAACATTCCAATAAGCTCCATTAAATTATTTGTCAAAGCCCAAAACCTTGCACAAATTTTTTGCATTTTAACAATCAAACTAGAAACATCCTCACATAAAAGTCCCTAGGAATTCAAGGATACCCTAACTCGTTTAAGCTTGAGCGAGTCCATGTGAGGAATAATTTTTGGGACATTCTTCAAGTGAGTCTACCACTCACAAAGTTGTTCATAGGATTGAATGACTTTCTTCTTTCTATTGGAATGTTCTTCAATCTGGTCCAACAAATGCTTAGAAATATAATAATCATCTTGAATTTCATTCAATCCTTCAAAAAATGTTTTCTAAGTCTGTCTAAAACATTCATTAACAAAGATGGATTAATCCTTAAATTCTTACACATTGATCTTAAGAAAGGAGGAAGAAACTGACTGAGCCTTGAATTGTTTAAAATCTTCTTTAATATCCCTCATCTCAATGACCTGCCTCACAACATTATCATTTGCAACTTTCTTCTATCAGAGATTTATTGAAGTTGTTTCTAATGATTCCGTATCTTAGTTTGATGTTTAGATTTAAGATCATCCAGCTTCTTAACTAAATCTATCTCCAAAGAAAACCTTTCTTCTTCCAGAGCAACAAACTTGTCTCTTTCATCATCTAACATTTTATTCAGAGTAGAAACAAAGTCAAAATTAACACCAACAAATGCTACCATAGCAGTTTCTATCTCAATAGCTTCCCTCCTGGGATATTTAGTAGAATATCTCCAAACAACCCGATTTTCAACTGGGCCTACAACCACTTCTCCTTCCCTATTTCTCTTCACATCTTTCCTTGTTACTTCCTTTTACTTTCTGCTAAAGCAATAATCTCCCAATTCAACCACCACATCTTCTCCAAAGTCAGTTGTGTCCTCCTATGAAGATACTAGCAAGATTTTAGAGGTATCTATGGGCATCAGTAGGGATAAGGAAGTAGATGGAGCTTGGGAGAGATCTTGAGAAACTTCAGAATTAGTCTGAAAGAGCGTAGGAATAGGGATATATGAGTTGTCAACCTGTGATTGAGTTGAACATGGAAGAGGTATAGTACTATAAGGCTGGGAAGATACAACAACATAATTCTTATCCATTGGATGAACATCTGGTTCTATGGATTGAGCTTGTCATGCAAGTAAAAGATCTTGTGGGACATTTGATGGATCATCAACCTATGGAAGAGAAGAGGGAAGAACTTGCTCTAAGACATGATCCGAGGAGTGAATATGAGGTGATGTAGGAGATGATGGATCACGAACAATATCATGGGTAGGTTCAATAAAATAAACAGTAGTAGATGTACCATTATCACGAGGCACCTCTGAATTAGAACTTGGTTGGGAATTAACATGAAGAGATGAAACATCAAGGGTAGGTATTAGACCGACGTGATTCTGGTGACTCTCCTCTTATCCGCCTTGAACAATGGTGTAGGGGGATATCCACTTTGAAAAATGGGGTAAGTATTAATTATAATAATGTATAATCTACCAAACAAACGATTCTAAGGTCATATAGACTCAAGTAATTACCACAGCATGACACAACTATAAAATGCCCTAAAATATTCAGCAAGCAAACCACTTTTCCAAAAACCAAAGTTAGTGAAAATTTGAGATAGGATGCCTTTGAAAATAATAGTCAACAAGGGATGTTAATTCTTCAATAACCACTAGATGAATACATGATAAATAGTTACACTAACATTCATGCAACAATCATCATGGGATCAAGTACTCGCCTTCGGCTAACACCCTCTCAAGAAGATGAAACAAAGGTTATACATATATCTCAGGTACCACAAAAATTTCCCACAAGCAGTCACTTGGGTATAGTCCTAAGAAAAAAAGCTATGGTTACCACTTTATAAATCAATGACTGGGTAGAACAAGCAATTTTCAGAATAAGGTGTATGGGTAGGGAAAGTTGGACGAATGTCCAAGACCCAAAATTCTAACAAAGTAATGTCACCCCAAGGACTTGTCATCTTGATAAAACCTTTTATATGCGTGAATCCGACTAACCAAACAAAGAGGGGATACCACTTCACTTTCCTAGCTTAGACCTTGTAATTTTTTTTAACAAAAACTGGAAAAGGGATTATATTATAAAAAAGGTTGTGCACAACCATTCAATACAAAAATGAGCTCAATTTTGAGCTCTGAAGTAGTTTGAAGAGACAATACCAAAATTTGCACTAACTTGGATCTATGGAAATTTATGATCTGCTTCCTATAATTCACCATAATAGAGGAGGGATGAACCCTTACAAACTGGAAATTAAGCAAAATACAAAAAAACATTCAGACAAAAAGAGGAGTACCAACTCTACTATTCCTGAAATCCTTGCGGACCTTACATTGGTTGCTGAACAGAAGCTTCATCCATTGGTCACATATCTTCAACTCGATATTATTTACAATGATTGCATTGGGTCATATTTTCCATCTTCAAGATTTTCTCTTTAATGGTGTCCACAGTACCCACCAGTTCAATCAGGTTCCTCCCAAAATCGTCAATGAGAGAATCTTTGCAAGTTATTTGTTGAGAGATGTATCTCATATACTTAGTGAATTCTCTGTTGGCCTTGATTCTAGCACATACTGCTTCGTAGAACTTACAAAGATGGAGCTTTAATTCCTCTACACTGGCCTTTAGGAAGGCCATTCCTTCTTCTAAACCCGCCATAACACTAAGATGTTGGGCACAAACAGAATCACTAGAAAGCCAGGACGAGAGAGGAGGGTCTTCCAACTGCTCGCGAAAATTCTGTGTTGGACTATCCTCAATGAATATTCCTTCCTCACTAGATGGAATGGAGAGGGAAAGGCCTTCTAAATTATCCCAAAGCCGCTGTGACGATCCTTCCTCAAAAACCCTGTCTTCTGCACTCGAAATAAAGGGAGAAAAGATAGAAATCTTGTCTGAGTTTAATCTTCCGAGGGAGAAGATGTATCCAACAATGATCGTATTTATTAATTCTTCAAAGCATCTTCCAGCGGAAGGAAAAGTGAGGGCTTGGTCGTGCCCACGCCCCCCCCCCCCATGAAGTGGAACTGAAGGAAACTCACTAATCCTATGACACCAGTGGGACATGTCAATTTTAATGGGGCTAACGAAACCAAGGGGCTTAGCGAATGAACTTGAACCTTTGTTTTCCATCACCCTATTGCACTATTACAAGGGCAAGGTTGACACCTTTATTTGCTAACTCATCAGCATTTTTATTGTTTTCTCTTGGGACATGTAGGAAGAAAACCTTAGGTGGATTGTTTAGGCGAGAAAGTATTTTACACCGGGGGGGCCTTTTACATATCCATCTCTCATTATTTGGATGACTTGTCTTGAGTCTCCAAAAACCATTAATTTAACAATGTTTAACTTAGACGCAATTTCCATGCCGTGAAGAAGGGCTAACCATTCAACTTCATTGTTGGATTTTTTCCCTAGTCCCCAAGCAAAGGAGTTGACAGTTCTTCCTTCGGGATCGAAAATGATCCCACCCGCACCTACCTCCCCTAGATTTCCCTTGGAAACCCCATCAAAATACAAGGAGTGGCAATGTTGGGACTCCCACCACTGCTTGAATTATTCACTATTCTTTCTTATTTCCAAATTTGAGAAGGCCTTCTTTGTTTTGGACTAAAGAGAGATCGTCTGCACAAAAATTTGACACCACATGGATTCCGTCTGGGATAGAGCTTCCGAGCTTGGAATGGATATTCCTTTGGAGTTAATACTTTCTTCTATCAAGTTTATAGTTATGAAAGCAGCTCTATTATGACCAACCTTTTTGTCCTCAAACATGTTTTTGTTTCTTTCTATCCAAACCTACAAGCTTAGACCTTGTACTTGACGCATGTGTTATGTGTGCCTTCCCAACATGCGTCTCTTGCTACTAATGGATTTATCACTCAATAGTAATTTCTAGTTTCAAACGTTTGTGGCCTTGGAGAGGTTAACTCTCCAATGCTATTCCAAGGCCATATCCTTAATCTTCTTGGTTTTCTCCCAATATTAAATTTTCATTACTTTTAAATTAAAAGTGTTCATTCTTAAGGTAATTTAATTAGGTCCGAGAGGTGTGGTGCGCAACTGATATGTTTTTATATGACTCCAAGGGTGAAACCATTAAATGCATGAAATGATTATGGAGTACACTATTTCCTTCGATGAACCTCTAATCTAAATCTAGGTAATATGTTTTTATTCTTCTTTCAACCATGCAACATGGAATTCTTCTAAAAATTCAATAAATAATCCGTTTGAAAAATAGTTTTCAAAGCAAACATGTTACAATGAAAAACCAAGAAAATCAAGAAGACCAAAACATGGCGGAAAATGTACAAACTTGATTTACATTTATAATACATTTCAATATAACTACCTCACAACCATATTATAACTAAACAATTGTTAAGGTCTATTTAGGACTTATGATTATTTCTAACAACCCCCCTCTTAATCTTAAGTCCATACAAATGTATCAACTCATCAACAAGGACTATCACAAAAGATAATAAGACTTTAACTTGTAACTCATGGTCTGAAACCTCATGAGTGTTGATGATGATCCACTTGAAAAAAACACCAAAAATGGGTGTCGAAACCAAGTCTAGAAAACTCATTATGTATCAAATGAGCTAGACAACTGGTAAGTGTTCATTGAAGTGAACCCAAAATCAAAGAGAGAAAAATATCTGATGAGAACTAATTTGGATTTAAATTCCAAGACATCTCATAACCTAAAAATGCTTGACAAATATGATTGCACCAAGAAAAGATGTAGAAGATTTATTTGTCTTCTGCAAGATCCGAAGATCATCCCCGTAAGTGAACAAATAAGTTCACAAGATTCTCTCAGAAATAAACACACTAAGAATAACTGTCAATAATCTAGCTGACAGAGAAAAGTGTCAAAAGGCATCTAAACCCTGTATCCATAAAATACAGTGTCCAAAAAATCATGTGTAGTAAACTAGGTCAATCACTGGCACTACCTCAAATTCAAAATTCAAATACCCATCATCAAAATGTCGAACTATCATAAAAGTCACAAAGTAACTAAAATCCATAAAATCCCAAAATGTGGCAAGTCATCCATCCATCCATATCCATAAAAAACCTGAATCATGTCAAAACTTCCAAGTGCTGAAATGACTGGGTGAAATTCCAAATGAAGGTCAAACTGATGAATTTGAATCATCAAACATCAATCCTGAATCCATCATCCTGAAACCATAATCCATCCTCAATATTAACCTGTAATAAGTCCTAAAAGACATCATCAAAAGTGCACTTAGAAACTTGAAGTCAACAATCTCATCAATATTCCCCCTGACAACTAAAAGGTCCGAAGTCTAAATCATCTGATATACACCCTGAAAGTGAAAAGGGGCATCAAAATGTCCTTGAGTGAAGTAGAAAGAATCGTTATTCAACTCAAAAGACTATAGCAAAAGTGTGGGCCCCGCACATGCCCTGAAATCAACAAATCCCGAATCAAAACACTCCTATATGTCTGCACTAGTAGGATCTCCAATCAAACATGTTTGTACCTATGTATGGATCAAACTGTAATATTTCTCTAACAAATTGGCTTCCAATGACCAACGACAAGTACATAACCAACCAAAATGCACCCTTTTCCTCTTAATTTTTGGTTGCTTCCAACACTTATCTGAAACATGACTTTTGTTCCCACAAAAACTACATGGGTGAAATCAAAACACTGGAATTCCTAATGTTCAACTTAGTGACATTGTTGGAACTCTTTAGGTTCCTCATTCAACAAATCATCATCATCATCCTCAATACCTATATCATCATCCATATCAACATTTGCATTAGCACCTTGATCATCATCCTCTACCTATTTCTGTTCCATATCATCACGTACATGTTCCTAATCATCACCTTCACATTCATGCTTCCTATCAACATCAAATGTAAATCCACCGCTCAGAAACTTGAGTGGTTTTCTATAATTAGGAATATGAAAATGGTCATCGTCATCCTTTTCATATCCTAATCCATATATCTTTCATTTAAACTCAGTTTGTTCCTAAGGTCGAACAAAGTTATGGTGATTCTTGTGTTGATCCTTCAATTCATTCACTTTGTTCGATATTTTGTCAGTGTCATCAGTCGAAACTATACCGAATTGGAGCTCACAACCAATGGGTACATGTTTTCTATTTGATTCCTTAGTAACATCATTTTCATCATTTTCATATGATTTACTATCAAACAATGTATTATGTTGAAAGAGAATGAAATTAGAATTTTGATGTTGAACAAGACTTAATTGTTGTAAGCAACTAAGGAATTTAGTGAGAGTGCATTTGTTGATAGAAATTGTAGAGGCAGAAGTGGAGTTGATTAATATGTGCAACTGATGAAAAATTTCTTCAATGCTTGCCATTATGAATTGAGTTGAATATGCAATATTTTGTTTGTAATATTGTAGGACCTCTTTTGAAACCCCCTTATCCAATTTCAGGTAGGTTTTACAACTCAATGAACACAATGAACACAACTCAATGTTGTCATAAAAAAACGACCATACAATTGCGCCAAAAGATACAAAAATACTACAAACTCTTGTACAAAAAACTTTACAAATTAGAAGTGCAATACAACTTCGAATGCTTTGTGTCGATTTAATGGCAAGTGCATTATACAGTTTCTTGTGCTTGTGTACCTTTTATTTGTGGCCTTCAAATAAAGAGACTGCTTAAGTGTATGATTAAAACCCAAGTCAAAAACCAACAATCACCAAATAAAAAACAATCATGACCATTTGCTGTAGAAACTAGTCCTCGCAAACATGTATGAACATATGAAGGAACATGTCTATGAGATCTCTCCAATTACAAAAAGACACTTAACTCCAAATTGCTTTGTTTTCATTTGCTTTTCATACTTTGCATGCCAAGGTAAACTCAAATTGAAAAAAATATAGTTCTTCCTCTTAAACTTGTACCAGTATGTGGCTCGGCACCTATGGATGAGCACCTCAATATAGAACCTTCTAGACACCTCTATTTGACCAACATGTGTCTCAACATCAAGGATTTATCCTCACACAATTTCTTCCTTTCTCGCATCGCAACATCGACTCTAGTATGCTCTCCAGAATTTTTCCAACATCATTTATTTATATGTGTGGAGTTTCGATCAGAATGCTTTCACCGACCCTTCTGTTGTGATGACAATCGATCTTCAACATCGATCTCCTCTTCACTGGTTCACAAGATAGTAATCTAATAACAACACCTCTCTTTATGAATGAAACCTTGGATCACTCATTTTGTGGACAATGATTGCCTCACACCCCTAACTTGGCTCTGATACCACTGTTACAATGAAGAACCAAGAAAATCAAGAAGACCAGAACATGGCTGAAAATGCACAAAATTGATTAATTCATATGTACATCAAGGGTAAATTTATAATACATTTCAATGCAATGAACTCACAAATGTATTATAACTAAATGGTTGTTAAGGTCTATTTAGGACTTATGATTATTTCTAACAAAACAAACTTTAGACTCTTCTTTTTTTCAACGAGCACTCAAATCCAAGAATAGGTAAGAGAGATTGATTCTTTTCCTAATGTAAATCACATACAACACTTCTCCTAGTTGGGATTTATAATTTAAATTCTCAAAATAAAAACTTGTAACACACACAAACTGAAATCAACTCTACTACTTCCCAAACATAAATTTCTTATGAGTTTCGATTAATAAAGGACTTTGAAAAAGCACACAATCAAGAGCAACTCGTTACTAATAATTTTAATCCCAAAAAAATCATAATCAAGAATATTTATAGGTAGCACACACCCTATTAAATGCAAGGAAATTGCGGATTGAAACCACGATCTACCCAAATCAGAATGGTTTGAAGGAAAATATACCACATTCCTACTAAAAAAATCACCTAATCATTAAGCAATTTTGTCAATTTTGGAGATATAAAACTTGTAATTTCACAAAAAAAATCAACACAACATGATTTCCAAATGCTAAAATCTCTTCCATAATGCTATCTAATATGATTCATAGATCTAAAATCAAGAGGTATCATGCAATCTAGGCCATGCAACTCATGAAAAATCAACATCCAATCAATTGTAGAAACTCAAACATCGTGAACAAAAATGTAAATTAACTACTAAAACATTCAAATCACTTGAAAAATCAAGCAATAGGGAATTCAATCATGACCCTTAGGATATGGATCAATTCTATAAGTAAAAGATTGAAGCACATTTTAGGCAAAAGAGGGGCAAATTAAAATAAATTTCAAAGTTATGAATAATTTGCTTTTTTGTAGAAAATGGGGTGTGAATTTCCTGTCAAATTCTCTCCTATTTAGAAGATAGGGTGAGAATGACCCAACCCATTCATTCATGTGTAGAAGATAGGATGCAAATTACATCCGAGGTTGATCCACGGGGCAAAAAACTCTAGAAATTTGAGACATTTTGGAAATTTCAAGGTATTCGGGATAGGTTAAAGTCTTCAAAGATTACAACACTAAAAAATATGAGGGATTAAAATATTTAAAACACTGAAATATTAGCGAAAACACAGGATCTGAGAAAATAAATTCTTTAAAGAAAGTTTCTTGCCTAGCAAAGTTGCTAGTTCTATTGTGAGAAAATATGATGCAGTGCTAGAAAGAAGATCTCAGATCTCTCAATGGATTGGTGAGGGCCATTTACAGAGATGCAAACAAATAACTATTCATTTTCGTAATATATATTCATCATTTCTCAAAATTTTGAAGTAAAGGAAGGAGGGAGAGGAATACCTATTGTAGCGTGGTTTTCCGTTGAGCTCTGATCTATTGATCCTTGATTGCTTGTTGCTCCTTTTTCTCTTCAAATCACCCACACACAATCAGAAACATAACCTTCTCATTCCTTTAATTAACAAAAAAGTAATCAAATGCATTGAAATTAAGATCATATTCATAACAACAATAATGACAAATCAAATTGGGGGAAAACTGAATTTATTTGCATTAAATAAAATAGGAACAATACTTACAATCTTGATTCCAATTGTAGTACCATCCTTCTCCAAATTCCAAGTTCTCTCCTTTTCCCTTATCCCTTAACCACTAAGGTTTTTTACATATAGAGATTCCACCTTTTTCTCCAGCATTCTGACTCTCTCAAATTCTCTTCAATCATCCTCTTAAGCCTCTACCCCAAAGGGTTCTTTTATAGCCCTGAATTAGGTCAAATATGGTGGGAATCCCAATGTGGGTGATGATCCTAATGTCACATGCACTAATTCACATTTTCTCCATAATTGAGCCTTTTTACTTTTTAATTCACTTTTTCTCCACAATTGATCCTTTTTCACCTTTTTAATCTTGGTAGTGACCTTTTTAGCTCTAATTTAGCAACTTGTTGACCATAGTTTCCTCTTGAATGCTAAATCTAGTAACCACTTGCATGTTTCTTCTTGGAAAGTAGTCAGGTCATAGGAAAAAGTAACTTATTTTAGTGATTTTACTCAATCTTCATGTTTGGGAAGGCTTAGTATGTGCTTCCGACCCTCACCATTAAGGGTGTTAAATACTGTGTGACAAGTAATGAGAAATCAAGGAAAGCATGAAGGTGAAAAATGTATAACTAGAGGGAATTATTTAAGAGGCCAATCATGGCATCATATTTTACCTTATTATTGGTGTCAGCGCCAATACATAGACCATTAACATCCATGAGGGAGTGAGATGAGGAATATATGGCCTAAGACACCAAGGAAAGATTTAATCTGTATCTACTTGTTCCATGAACATAATCAATGTGACATTGCAGGGATGCATGATCCATCTAAAAATGACAAGAAAACAAACCATAATTCTCATCCTAAGGGGAAATATTTAAATGGCTATTGTACACAAAATAGAAAATGGAATTGGTCTCATGGACACAATTTGTTAATATACAACCCAATGTGGGGATTCCTGAGAAGTTGGCCATCCAGACCAGCTAGAAGATATTTCTCATTTCCCAAGTAGTGTTTTACAATGTAAGGGCCTTTCCATAGAGACTCAAACTTCCTTGACCAAGTGTGTCACGAGCTTAGTTAAAAACAAAAAACTAATTGCCTTCATAGAATGAATGTGGGTGTACATGATAATTGTAATGGGATTTGGAGAATTTCTTGGTTTCTTAAATGTTCTGTTAAGAGGTACATCGATATTCATCCACTTGTACCAAAGAAATAAATTGCTATTCCAGAGCAAACGTTTATGGAAAAATTTTGACTGCTAAATGTAAGGAGGGGATCTCACACTTGATAGTTAAAATATACTCCATGTCATGGATGAGATGGAATGGAGTAAACCTAGTAGAAGTTTTGCTTGATGTATAATATGCCCACAAGGTTTGAAAGAGCATGAGGTTCCAATTGGACTTATAATTATCCGTTATCCATTGGAGCATGGTTTTGAGGACTTTCTTGATTGCCTCAACTTGGCCATTTCCTTGATGTTAACACCGAAATTTTTTCCTCCTACATTGTCATTAGCTCCATCACACCTATACATCATTTCCGCATTCAATTTTCACTATTTTGACCTTGGTAAAACCAACAAATCAAAGCCATGCATAAAAAGGGCCCGTTCATACTCAAATCAACATTCATTAAATCTTCGCAAAGTATTGCAAAGATTCCACCATTTTGCTTCACTTATTGGACCTAATATTTTGTCTTTGACTCCATGGTAAAAACTTCTTTCCAAGAAATTTTCCTAAGCTATCTAAAGGGGGAACGTACCTAAAGACAAAAGGGAAAATACAAAAAAATATGAAGCATGGCCATCACAACTAAAGAGTTTATTTTGCTGCCCAAAACTTACAGTTTTTATGATGATATGAAAAGTAAAGTGGAAAACTTATCATTGTTTTAAAATATGGACGTCTATATCACTTACTTTAGTTTTTCTGTTCAATGGTGCTCCTACTTCGTTTTTTAGTTGTTCCAGAGGCATTTGGCAAGGCTGCTCAATGTCGCCCTTACTGTTTCTGTTGGTTATTGATGGACTTAGTAGACTGATAATGAAAGCAAAGTCGGATGGACAGATTAAAGGGCTGAAAATCTCAAATGACTTATTCATCACACATGCAATATTTGTGGATGATTTTTTAATCGTTGGTTTAGATTCCGTAGATGAATGGAGGGTATACGATGGCATCATAAAGTTGTTTTGTAAAGCATCTAGCATGAAGGTTAGTTTGCACAAGTCTTCTTTATATGAAAATATTCTTGGACCAGATTTGGTGAGGAGTATTCAATCATTCATGCCTTACAGTTGCTACAAGCTGGCTGATGGATTTACATACCTCGGTTTCCACCTAAAGCCAAATGGATACCTCATTAAAGACTGGCTGTGGTTAATTAGAAAATTTGAGTCTCATATTTCTCACTGGACCTTTCACCTCTTATAAATTGGAGGTAAGCTAACGTTGCTCAAATCGGTACTTATTGGAACACCAGTATATTGGTTTTCACTCCTACTTGTGCCATGCTCTGTCCTTAATTCATTAAGAAAAAATATGTTTAATTTCTTATGGGCCGGGGATTGAAGAAATCAGGCTTCTCTTTAATTGGGTGGGAGAGGATCTAACTTCCCTTTACATCCGGTGGTTGGGGGATAAAGCACCTGTCGGTTTTCAGCACCGCTCTTCGTTTGAAAAGTCCATGGAGGGCGTTATTCGGAAACTCTCTTTGGTCGAAGGTCATTCACCAAAAATATGTAAAAATCAAGGTTTTTCATTGGTTCAGGACGCCAAGGAAAATAGTGAGAGGGGCATCTCCTGTTTGGAATGGCTTCATGAAGGTATAATGTTGGCTGGAGATTGAGTTATGCTGGAAAGTTGGAAACGGACAGGAAGTGGCGGTGGGTGTAGATCCCATTATGGGGTTAAAGGGTGAATACCAATTATCTCCTGAGCTTCTTCGGTTATTACAAAATGCTGGAATATATACCATGAAATCTATTGTTTCAGACTGTGTGTAGAATTATTGGTTTCGTGCTGTAGATTTACATCTTCCAGTGAATATTGCTACTGAATGGGACAAATACGTACTATCTTTAAATATGGCCGGTATTCGCATATGTTCTGGAGAAGATATGGTGGTTTGGGGCGGTAATGCAGCCACTGGTAAGATTACTGCATGCTCTGCATATAACTATATTATTAAGAGGCGATGCATTTTTCCTAACCATTGGTGGTACAAAACAATTTGGTATTGGCATCTGCCGTTGAAACTTCAATGTTTTTTTTCTGGTATGTGCTTATGGATAAACTCAAAACATGGGATAATCTTGCATTGATGGGTTGGATTGGACCAAATCTATGCATTTTATGTAAAAACAATGCGGAATCGTCTTCTGATCTGTTTATTGAATGATTTTTCACTAAAAAGTTGTGGGAAAAGATATATTAGCATTTTGGTATTTATGTTATGTGGGGAGGCAGAAATGTTGAGGCTGGTTTACAGTTATGGATCAAGGATTGCATGCCACATTCTACTCTCCCAGTATTTGTATGTTGGGCTATTTGGTCTATTAGAAATAAAGAAATATTTGAGAACAATGTCCCATTGATGGATAATACATTCAATGTCATTATCTATTGTACCTGAAAACTGAGGTAGTACCTGTTAGAAGGGATATTGGACACTTTCAGCCTACTTACAGTGTCCCTGCTATATTCTTTGATGGGGCCGCAAACATGGGGAATTGTGGTGCTGGGGGCGTTATATTTCTCAGCCCGGAGCACTTCTATAATCTTCGTCTGAAATGTGGAAGAGGGTCAAATATGAAGGCTGAGTTACTAGCCCTTTGGTGCGTCACCCGAGTGGCAAATAACTTTGGGCTACCTAAGGTTGAAATTTTTGGTGACTCAAGAGTCACTATCAAATGGGCTAGGGGAGAATATGAATTAAAGGTATTGGAACTGGAATATTGGTGCAACAGAATCAAAGAGGAATTGAGTACTTTCAGCACTATTTCTTTGGAGCATATCTATAGGGAATTTAACTCCCAGGCTGATCAGCTATCCAAGCTGGCATTGGATGGGGAGGAGGGTATTTTGCACTAGGAGGAGTACTGTGAAAAATGCATGATTGACTCATGCAATATGTTTTTTTTGTACAAGACTGATTTTAGGAACTTTATTTTGGTTTTCTTGAACTTGTAATGTTTCTCAAGTGATCTTGATAGTAGTTGAAAGATCTGATCATGAACATTGAGAAATATGTTACTTACATTTTGGATATCATGTATGGTTTGATTCAATTTTTGAATATCAATAATATGTTTTTTTTCGCATGAAAAAAAAAGAGGTGTACTATTATATTAACTTCATTGGCATGCGAAATATTTAAATGTTTGTTTCATGGGATTAATAGGTCACGTATTTGTTTTGTCAAGCTGATTTTGATAATGAAAAAAATGATATGACAGTCGACCGTGCAACCATGTGATAATGTGTTTCCTATGTGGCATTTTCCTTAATGGCCCATCAACGTGGCAAATATTTGGTAAAAAGTTATTATTTGTCCCAAATGATCTGGCGGTTTTCTATAAGTTTTATTTATTTGAAGGGAAGGTTTCGTGAAATGCATTGGGGGTCATGGTCTATGGAATGGAATTTGTTATTCGCTTTCTTTGTCTATGCAATTCAATATGGTATTTGAGGGTTATTATTTGTAATTAAAAGTGACTCGGTTATTTTACTGCTCCGACTTATTAGCATTTTGTTAATGAAAATATGATGGTTATAAGAATAAATTAAGAGTGTTTGTCCAAAAGATATAATTAAAGGCTTTACTTTAAATATGCACATATCAGTTTTGATGTTGAGGGCATACATGAAAATTGAGTGTTTGGGGTTAATGCTAATTCTGAGTTGTTAAAATGAAATGGCAATGCTTCACCATCATTAAAGTTTTGTTTTTAACTGAATTTCAAGAATGTTTTCTTCTCTAAAACCCTAAGATGGCTTAAATCCTAAGATTTGACATGCTTGAGATAAGGGTTTTGACTCTTAATTTTGAGTAATTTGATTTTAAATGTTGTTTATTGAAATCAGTAATGCAATAGTCATTTTTCTAGCTTACATAGTTACGGTTTTTTACAAGAGAGTGCTGACATAGATATGGAGATACCCTAGTAATCAGAAATGAGAGTGTTATTTGACAGGAGAAATAAGTTGTGCGGGGCGAAATATTATGTTTAGTTATTTGAATTTTCTTTTATGTTTTTTCTTTAATACCATGTCCAAGTAAAAGACTTTTAGGTCCTTATTATTATCATTACCCTTTTCTCGATCGAAGTTATTTTTGGTCCATATCCCTCTTATTTTCTCGATCCCTATTGCCAACGATCTTCCTACTGTGATGCCAAATTCGTTTATTATTAAATCCACTCTCCAACCTTGAGAAAGACCGGTATCTTCATGTGATAAGAGAATATTTTTTGATGGTTTAAAGATTGATATGGGTGATATTATAATTTTAATGCGAGAGATGAAATTGGTTGTAAGTTTAATTTATCAGTCTTTAAGGACATAGATAATTGTAGAGTTCATGTGGAGTTGTCTTCTCACTTTGATGTCATCCTTTCTCTTCATTCGTAAACCTTCTGTATTATCCTCTCCTTATGTATACCTTGACAACATATGCATGATAATAACAATAAGCTTGTTTTGATGGGTATGAAAGAGTAATGAGTAGTTGATTGCCACTATGCATGCTTCATCTTAAAATTTTGATGTGTTTAATACTAAGGTAGCTCACATTTTGTTATGTTTAATCAGATACATGAGTTTCCATGGCATGGTCATTTTGACTATCACACGATTATATCCTCTATACTTTGATAGGTTTATATATATAGATACTTTGGGTTTCAAAGATTAGTAGGGTTTCAATTTGGGAGAATCAGGTTTCAAAAATTATTATGGAGTTGCCAAGCTCTTGCTAAGGTTATTTGGAGGTTTCTAGGCTCTGGAATTTTGACTCTTACAATCAAGACTCCAAACTGCAGGTATGTTTATTAAGCCTTAACTATTTTCCCGAATCGTGCCTATGAATACGGGAATTCGAAAATTCGTTTCATCCGGTGAATTATTATTTTTAATTATATTCGATTAGTTGAGCATCCCTTCCAACAATTCGAAATTGAGAGTAACCCTCTGTTACGTCAGGAGAAGAATCAATAATGACAATTCCAAATATATATTTAAATATTGTTTACCCATTAGCGAAGGTAGATAGATGAGTTTTAAACATAGTAGCATAATTCGAGTACGAATATGGATACAAATACAGTTCGAATAAGAATACAAATATGATTCGGTATGGAAAACTGTACATGAAAAGCCAATATGGCCAAATTATGATACTATGGTTTTAAATACATTTTCAGATCAAAATTGATAAAAATCCATAGAAGCAAAGCTTGTAGTCTTCTTTCGCAAATTATGATACTATGGTTTTAAATACATTTTCAGATCAAAATTGATAATCATGTAGGAATTGATCGTTGTCTGCATCATATTAGTACTGTTCTAAATTGAAATAGTTTTTTACCAGCATTACAAGCAGACTTGCATGGATGTTAGGTGGTTGTCACAATTTTGCAGGTGGACTTTCATGTATATTGGTGTCGAGTTTCTTCGAGTGTAAATATTTATTCCAGAGGGATGTCACGTCCCCATTTTGACCCCCTTTGTAAATGATGTAAATATTGTAACTTAATCATGGTGAGGAGCTCAAGGCCAAGGCCCCACCATTGATTTAGCGTTTATGTATCGGCAATTAAAATAGATGCCTATGGTTCGTGTGCGAGATGGGCACAATGTATATAAGAAATCATGTAAATACGAATTTTAATGAAAAATACCCACAACCGGCTATGCAATGCAACAAAAGAGATGGGGCATGGTTCTACAAGGAATAGGGAGGGAAATTATTCAAACCCTTGGGCCAATGGTATTAATCCATGTGTCAATGGGGAAACCCATAAACCACCAACTACCCATTTTGTCTCATGTACCCAATCATTTAATTTTTCCAAGAAATTGGTTAAGGCAGTTAATGCCTAGGGAATGAAAGAGTATGGGCAAGCCATTTTCGTGCATGGGCAAGCCATCAACTTGGAAAATCGTGTTTTTGCTTGAGGGGCAAGAAACCACCCTCGAAATGGTGCCAAAAGCCATGGGGAATGGGCAGTCTTCATTCATTCACGCAGGTAGAGAAGGTTGGGAGTTACAGTCACGTTTTTGAGCAAAAACGCAGGGTTCTCCCTGCCCAAAAACCCATTTTTTGGTTTTGGATAGTAGCTGGGAAGGAGGGGGTGCGATTTGGGACTGTAGGGAGTTCGTTTTGTCCCCGATTTGCCATGGGCGTTTTTCCTAAAAACGTTTTCTGCTACCTGGGGTTTTCTCCAAACCTCCATTGCTCGTTTTTAACCTTCCCACGTTTTTCTGAAGCCTAGGGGATCATTTTCCTGCCTGTCACTGTAAAAACGTTTTGTCTTGCCCCATAATGGTGTTCTGCTGTTGTGTGCATTCTCGTTTTTGGTTTGAACCTGTGAGCTGAAGTTTTGGACTGGTAGTGGATAGAACTGGCTTGATAAACCTAGTAGAGGGTGTAGCCTCTCAAGAAGATCAAGAGGGCTTGGATACTTTTCTATGCACACCCTGAGAGCACTAGAAAGGGAGGTATGGCTTGAGGGACTGTGTGGCAGTGAAGAGAATACTTCCTTGTGTTGGGTGTGTAGGCATTGTGAGTGCCAAGCTGAATAGATCTGGGAGGGACATCCTCAGCTCTGTGGTTGAGCATACTAGCTTAGCAATTCTTCCCTGCCATGTCCTAGCAGCCTGATAAACCCCAATTGCAGATTGGATTGGCTCATCTTGGTGTATGCATGGCTATGTGTGAGTCTGCTGTTCCCTGGTTCCTTGTAGAGATCATGCCCAGCTCGGGGGTGGCAGTGGTGCTGAGAGATTGAGGAGCACACTGGCCTATGGTTGGGTGGAACGTTGCAGTTGCATAGCCAGTTGCGTGGGATTACTTTTGTATAAGATAAGTATTCTCTTGTGTTAAATTGCAATTACTTATTTGATGAACATCTTAAATGTATGATGGATGTGAAATTCTTAATATTCCGCTGTGATTTTCTTAAAACCATACAGTCCCATCTATCCCTGTTATATTATGTTCATGCTTATGATTAAACGCTTCATAGGGCTAGACGCCCATTTTAATATCACATATGTTATGCAATTGTATATGTATATTTTCTTTCTCATTTGAATTTGAATGCGGGTTTAATGAATGGATATGGGGGCTAGATGCCCGGTTTAACCGTCACGATCCTCTCCATCTAGCTGGTTGGATGGGAGGGGATGTGACAAGGGATCGTAGTGTTGAAAGTTGATGCGGATTTGCCCCATATTCCAGTGCATGAATGATCTTACTCAACACTCTGCGCATTTACTTGGATGAGCTGTCCCATATCGATATTATTCACCCACGCAAGATGCATTATTGGTCTCACATGTCAAGTTGGCAGGGCGATATTAGTGCATATATTGTTCGAGACAAGTCGAGATTTGGGTTTCTCTTTTAATTATATGACGTCCAAGTGTTGAAAAGACCATTGTAACAGATAGCTAAAATGTTAACATATGACTTACAAGAAATGAGACGTGATTGATAATAGTTCGAATGTGATAAATGTACATGGGACATACCTCATGTAGGATTTGGTACTTCTCGATGAATGCAAGTGCCAAATCTCACTATAGACCCATAGCTCAAATATTGACCTTACTTGACCTTACTTCGAGTCAGGGATTCATTGTATTGATTGTATACAACATACTGTATACAACAAAAAGAGTATCGCTCAAATACCTGAAATGATTGCAACCCCAACAGATATCAACGATAATTACTCAGAAACCGTCTAGTAATTTAGTTTACAAAATATGTGTAGGAAATTTTATTTCATCTCGTAAAGTTGTATGACCATCCATCATTTCCCAATGGCACTTCAAATACGTCTTCCTCCAGTTCCCTGACTAATTCCTCAGCTTTCTCTCCACCTTACCAATTTTGCAGCCTGTATTTGTTATGTTGTTGTCTGATAAGTGTTTATATATTAGAATTTGGGGTGGACTATCATCTATGCTTTTCCCTATATTGAAGTATATTGAAGTAGGATGAGACAAATGTACTGTCCAGATTGATTTTATGGTTGTCCATAGATCTTCAGGACTCAGGACTCGAATTGAAAGCTCTTAGGATTACTTGAACTTGCGCAGACCACATCCTCTGTTAAAGAAAAATTTACTGATAGCATCAAAATGCGCTAATATCGTGATAATGGAAGAAATAAAATGGTTGATTATTTAGGTTTTTTTGTTTTTTCCTCCCTTTATTTCTTGGTGTTCATGCCCATGAGTGTTTTCACTCATTTCCAGGATGTCGTTGGGCCTATCATGGAATTTTCTGCATTATGTGGTGCATTTTTCTTACGTCATCTCTCATTGCAATCTCCACTACCAATACGCTCAACGTGTTGCCCATCGATTGTGACTACGAACGACAATAATTTACCTACCTGTTGTCATTTTTCCATTCTATCCTACGTGCCAAGGATGTGCTTTCCCTCCTGTTGGCACACTATTTTTCAAATTTGAATGATAAATGGATAATAGAAATTTGTTTTGGTATAACCCAAGATTTGTGGGGAAAGTTCCCAGTCCTAAAGAAAATATCTCACATGACCGTTGGCTAAGTCAGAAAGGAGATAAAATAGTTAAAGAAGCGAAAGAAGTAACGGTCCAGATTGACATGGGAAGAGATAAACAGCGGAGGCAGAGTATCGCCAGAGAAAAAGCGAGGTATATAACGCAACTAAAGGTGTTTGAAGTGACCGTTGGAGCGCTGTTAAAGAGAAGAAAAGATCAACAGTTGGTTGATTGATTGGCATTCAACTTGATTTTGCACTGCCAACATGCACGGAATAGCGGAGTGTTTGATGGTTACGAAATTTTAACCACCATTCACGTGTCCAAACCATGTCATTTCGCAAGTGGGGAAGGTGGTAAGGGAAACCGCCTTTTACTATTGCGAAACCACCTTACAGAATATTATAAAAAGAAAAAGGGTTAAATCAAAGGATCAAGATTTACAATGAGACCTAAGACTGTGACAAAGAGCTAGTGGAGAAAATTTATATATTTAGCTGAAAGATAAGTAAATTAGCATAGCTTCTAAATTTGGACAAGCCGACCAAATAATAAAAGAACCTCTGAAAATTGTCCAAGACTCTTTTAAAATTTAAAGGGCTTCTATATCATCCACAAAGTCATATTATAAACCTCATATGCCCAAGTACTTAACAATAATGAAAAATGGTTATTTTTAATATAAATATTTTAATATAAAATATTTATATTAATTTTTAAAATCCAAAATCCAAAAATGATTCATATCATATTATAACCTTGGCACAAATCTCGAAAAGTTATGGAAAAGTTAGAGGTTTGGAATCAAGGGTGGATGGTGCGAAATTTTTTACCGTGGTTTTGGGTTTTACAACGTATCAATATCAGATCATTTCGCTAATGGGAGAGGTGGTAAGGTAAACCACTTCCTACAAGTTGCGAAATTTCCTTCCGCAACAAAAATAATATTCTTTCCCAAGATTTGACCTTATGTTATATTGTTGGATTCTCCATAATTTATTTGTAGAGATATCGTAAATATGGAAGGTTAGATATTGAAAAATATTTAAATTGAAAATACTTTCTAAGATTTGAAACCAAAACCACGGGAAGCATCAATAAATGGTTTTTACAAAAGTTTTTTTTGGATTGGGCAAAAGACATGGTTTTTAGAAATGGTGAATGGCTTTTGGATTCCATTTATGAAATTCATAAAAAAATGCAAAATAAATGGAGAGATTTTGTGGGAGATAGTTTTATGGATGGGAAATCAAGACATGGTTTTCAAAACCACGCATTTCCTATTTCAAAGGAAATGTAGAAATATAATGATTTACAGGTTAAGAGAAATATTTGGGAAATATTTTTTATCAAAATATATTTATTCCCAAATGTTTGAAATTGTTATTTATGAATATTAATAAATGGAAAGAAATAATTGATTTAAAAATCATTGACAAAGTTCAACAAGCAGGAGATTATTTCAGATTTTAAGATGAACAATTGAAGATTAGATTTCATACTTGGCAGGAAAAATGTTGTTTGCATATTTGAGGGCACAAAATCAACACAAGGGTCTAGTTGAAAATTTTCTAGGGTATTAAAATCAATGGGTAGCAGAGATCAGTTATCAACAAACTCCAGCAAATGTCAACATTTCTGACATTTTGCAACATGCTCCAGCATTTTTTAAGATTATGAAGATTTAATTTTTGACAATATAATCTAAAGATGTAATAAGTAGTTATAGATTTCTATTTTTAGAAAGCAAGCAGCTAGGTTTAGCTCAATGAGATTTTGACTTATAAATGCATGTTTTTGCAATGTAATCAGGGGTTGGAACCCGTGAAAAGAATACACATTTTTTATCGATCATTTTCCAGTTTAATAAAGATAGCCAAGCAGAGTTGAGCACATTTTCAAGAGTAAAGATTCCTGTGTTGTTGATTTACAGTCTGTATTTTTCCTCTCCTTGTGTGTTTTGTTATTCCAGTAAATTTCTTTCCATTATGTTTTCCTTCATGATTTGATGAGAGTTTCCTTAAATGAGAATTCATGTAATTATGCTCTGATTTAGTGGATCAAAGTATTCACAATTTTTCCACTAAAATCAATGTTGGATTCATCTATAATTGGTGTCTAATGTTGATGGATTGTCCCTTTTTCTTCCTTTATCGCCTGCAAACAAGAACTTGCTATGAAATTATAACTACCTTGCCTTTGCAAAAATCTTCATTGTTTAAACTCTGTTGATTCTTAAATTTTTTAGTTTTTGACTCCATGCCCAATGGTATCCATGCGTTTCGGCCTCTTACAATTTTAAAACACAATAATTTTGAAATATCTTTATCCATTATACTCATTTGTTGAGAGAGCCCTCTCTGGTAGGAAAAATGCTAGTTTTCCTCCTAAAGATCGGTTTGAAATAGTTACCTTAAAATTATCATTCCAAAACCAAATGAGAAATTCTGAGTGCTAACATTTTGGCATTGTTTCCGGGGAACGAAGGCTCAAATTTTCCCCGGGGAAGAACGACAAAGACTAGATCTGATTTCTGAAGGTGAACAGAGGTTAGGCACAAGAAGGTTGTACATTATTCACCTTGGCGACTCCACTATCAGCAGAATCCAGAAATCAAAGCTTCACTGGAGAATCCACTATCTCAAGATGAGTTCTACATCTGTAAGGTATGCTCCTATGCATCGCTCACATATCCCAGGTTTTCCAAATCGAATACCTAATGTAGATTGGAAAACCTACCTTCCAAAATTCAAAGATCAAAAGGGTGATGATGCTACTATTCATTTGGTTAGATTTCACATGCATATACGTAGGCTCGAGGTTCAATTACGTGAGGATTCTTTGATGAAATTTTTCATGGTCTCTTTATATGTAAATGCAAAGTCTTGGTATGAGAAGTTGCCATCCGATATCTTATATTCTCTTAGATATTTTCACACAGTGTTTTATGAACATTTCAAAGAATACTACCCATCCATATTGCTAGTAAGAAACTGTTGTGAGCACTTTGAGAACTTCATTAAAAATTTGGAATACATGTATGGTGATTATGGGTTTATGAATGAAGAAATTTTAGAAGACTTACATGAGAGACCTTTCCATCATCAGGAAGAAAAGGAAGAGGCTAATTGTCAAGATATTCATGAAAATTTCCAGCAGATAGAGGTTTTTCCCTTGGCTGAAAATGAAGTAGATTGTGGTCTTGATGAAAAATTTCTTGTTGTTTCTCCTGAGTTTGATGAATACAATCAACAATCTGGTAAGATGATAAGTAATCAAGAGAAGAATGTGGATAGTCAATCAGTGTTTTCTGCAGTTCATTTATCTTCTGATGAAGTCATTGAAGAAGAATTTTCTCTTTTAGATCATTTTGAAAATGAAGATATTATTCAGAAATTTGAAATGAAAGATTCATAAATTATGAAAAACCAAAATGATATTCCTATTGAAATACATGAAGGGTCACTCTTTGATATACCTGTTAAGCTGCATGAAGAGCTAAACATAATTTTTTTGCATGATAAGGAAGATAAACAAATGACTGCTTTTTACTTGAGAAATGATGAAATGGAACAACAACCAACAGTTAGGAATAAAAACAACCTTATTCTTTTGGTTGATCAAGAAGCGATTCTTCATGTTCTCGAAGATCTTTTGACAAGTCTATTGGAAACATCAATGAAGGTATATTTTGGATAATTTATGTATTATGGATATTAGTTTCAGTTGAGTTTTGAATTGTCACAGGTTCAAGTTTTTATTTTATTTGGAGAAGTTGAATATGAGCCTCAACTAAATGGCCATTTGCTTGATTGGATACATTAGATCTTTCATATAACTTGATCCAATAATTGTTTTCAGCGTGTTAGAGTAGGAGTGTGTGCAATAAGCTTGAATATATAGCATCCTTTCAGTTTGGTTTGCAGTTTCAGTTTGATTTCAATAGTGAGCAGTTTGGTTTTATTATTGAATTTCCAGCTTGTACAAAAGATGCAGTAGTTTCAATTTGGTTTTCAATAGTTTATTTTCAGTACAACTTTCAGTTTGCAGTTTGGGTTTTAATAGGATTGCAAAGTTTTCAGAGTTTCGAACAGGTTACAGATTAAGTTTTCAGAACAATTCAATGGGTCAGGCACTGGTCTACGGGTTCTTTGGTACCCTCGTTGGGAGGATAGCATCCTCAGTTGGAGCTAGTTGTTGGCATAGTGTTTTTCAAATTTGAATGAGAAATGGATAATGGAAATTTGTTTTGGTATAACCCAAGCTTTGTGGGGAAAGCGCCCAATCCTAAAGAAAATGTCCCACATGACCATTGGCTAAGTTAGAAAGGAGCTAAAAGAGTTAATGAAGTGACCTCGGATATCATATAAAAGAAGTAACTGTCCATATTGACATGGGAAGAGATCAACGGCAGAGGTAGAGTTTCTCTGGAGAAAAAGCGAGGTATATAATGCAAGTAAAGGTGTCCTAAGTGACCGTTGGAGCATTGTTAAAGAGAGGAAAATATCAACTATTGGTTGATTTATTGGCAGGCAGATCAATGGTTCAAGTTGATTTCGCATTGCTAACATGCATGGCAAAGCGGAGTGCTTGATGGTTGCGAAATTCTAAACCACCATCCACGTGTCGGAACCATGTCATTTCGCAAGTGGGGAAGGTGGTAAGGGAAACCGCCTTCTACTATTGTGAAACCACCTTACATAATATTATATAGGGAAAAAGGGGTTAAATCAAAGGATCAAGGCTTACAATGGGACCTAAGAATGTGACCAAGAGTTAGTGGAGAAAATTTATATATTTAGTTGAACACATAAGTAAATTGGCAGAGCTTCTAAATTTGGCATAATGGCGGAACCTAAGAAAATTGTCTAAGACTCTTTTAGAATTTAAGGGGCTTCTATATCATCCACAAGGTCATATTATAAACCTCATATGCCCAAGTACTTAACGATAATGAAAAATAGTTATTTTTAATATAAGTATTTTAATATAAAATATTTATATTAATTTTTAAAATCCAAAATCCAAAAATGATTCATATCATATTATAACCTTGGCACAATCTCTATGTTACAATCTCTAAAAGTTATGGAAAAGTCAAAGGTCCTTTGGAATCAAGGGTGGACATTTATTCCACTAAAGAAATGGTTCTATGGTTAATGAGCTAAGGATGGTGCAAAATGTTTTACCGTGGTTTTGGGTTTTACAACCTGTCAATATCACATCATTTCTCTAATGGGAGAGGTGGTAAGGTAAAACACTCCCTACAAGTTGAGAAATTGCCTTCCGCAACAAAAATAATATTCTTGCCCAAGATTTGACCTTATGTTATAATGTTGGATGCTCCATAATTTATTTGTAGAGATCTCGTAAATATGGAATGCTTAGTATTGGAAAATATTTAAATTGAAAATATTTTCTAAGCTTTGAAACCAAAACCAAGGGAAGCACCCATAAATGGTTTTTACAGAAGTGGTTTTTGGATTGTGAAAAACGAGACATGGTTTTTAGAAATAGTGAATGGTTTTTGGATTCTATTTATGAAATTCATAAACAATTGCAAACTAAATGGAGAGATTTTGTGGGAGATAGTTTTATGGATGGGAAATCAAGACATGGTTTTCAAAACACTGGGAATTTCCTATTTCAAAGGAAATGTAGAAATATAATGAGTTACAGGTTAAGAGAAATACTTGGGAAATATTTTTTATCAAAATATATTTATTCCCAAATGTTTGAAATTGTTATTTCTGAAAATTAATAAATGGAAAGAAATAAATGATTTCAAAATCATTTACAAAGTTCAGCAAGCATGAGATTATTTCAGATTTTAAGATGAATAGTTGATGATTAGATTTCATACTTGGTGGGCAAAAGATTGTTTGCAGATTTGAGGGCACAAAATCAGCACAAGGATCCAGTTGAAAAATTTCCAGGGTATTAAAATCAATAGGTAGCAGAGATCAATTATCAACAAACTCCAACAAATGTCAACATTTCTTACATTTCTTACATTTTCCAACATTTTTGAAGATTATGAATATTTAATTTTTGACAATATAATCTAAAGATGTAATAAGTAGTTATAGATTTCTACTTTTAGAAAACAAGCAGTTAGGTTTAGCTCAATGAGCTTTTGATGTATAAATGCATGCTTTTGTAATGTAATTGGGGGTTGGAACCCGTGAAAAAAAATACACATTTTGTATCGATCTTTTTCCAGTTTAATAAAGATAGCCGAGCAGAGTTGAGCTCATTTTCAAGAGTAAATATTTTTGTGTTGTTGATTTATAGTCTGTATTTTTCCTCTCCTTATATGTGTTTTGTTATTCCAATAAATTTCTTTCCATTATGTTTTCCTTCATGCTTTGATGAGAGTTTGCTTCAATCAGAATTCATGTAACTATGCTTTGATTTAATTGGATCAAAGTATTCACAATTTTTCCACTAAAATCAATGTTGGATTCATCTATATTTGGTTCCTAATGTTGATGGACTGTCCCTTTTTCTCACTAGTACAAAATGAGAGATAAGTGACAAAAAAACGACCAAAATCCGCATATAAATGACCATTTTTAAGTTGGTGACCACTGGTAGCAAATTAGTGGCCATATATCACGCAACCAAAAATGTGGTCATATTTAGCTTGGTCATTTATAGTTTATCTTGTGGTCATATATTTGGTCGTATATTTGGTCATTAATTTGGTAATATATTTGGTCATTAATTGTCACGATTAATGACCAAATTTATGACCACTTTTTTGTCACGTGATAAATGACCGCTAATTTGCTACTAGTGATCGTCAACTCAAAATTGGTCATTTCTATGCATATTTAGGTCATTTTTTTGGTCAGTTATCTCTCATGTTGTACTGGTGGTCATTTATATGCAAATTTTGGTCTTTTTTTAGTCATTTATCTCTTTTTAGTGGTTTCAGAATATAAATAGGGCACGAAGGAATCGAACCACCAACCTCTTTCCTATAAGGAAGGTGCTCTACCATTGAGCTAGAACCCTTAAATAGAATTCCTTATGGATTTATATGAGAATAAAATTTCCAAACAGTTAACACCATCTTGCCAAATTCTGGAAAAGGGTCACATAAGTAGGTAAGAAACACGCAGTTAACACCATTTAAATCGAAAGCACGCAGATTCATAGTGATGAGTTATGAGAAGTCTATTCTCATAACTAGAAGTATTAAAAAAAACTAGATATTAAACAAAGGATTGTAGGATCTAAACACTATAATCTAGTGCTCACAAAAAAAATACAAAAACAACTTTATCAAACAAGGCATCACTCACTGGACATTTTATTATTTGATCAATCCTAAAGACAGCAAGGACAGATCCAACAATTTCCATACCAGTAAGAACCCAACAATTGCCATACCAATGAGCATATAATTGCTGTGTGAACTCATATTTAAATTTTTCAGCACAAACCACCCTTGAATTTTTGCAATGAACCACTCTCACAAAAGAGCCTTATTATATTAGTGAGCAAAGTAGAAATCATACCAAATACAGATTGTTGAGTAGCAAACTGAAAAGCTTGGTTAAAAAATACACTTCCAACCCCTATGGTGAATGTTGAATATACGATTATGCATACATGTTGTAGTTCAAGGCCTGATTGAGTTTTGAGTACATGCCCAGAGAACAAAATGCAGTAAAAAACCTCTCTCCACAAAATGAATTGTGAAATAAAGAATGCAAAGAAATATTGAATACATCAGACCCTAATATTTCCTTTAAAATAATAAAATTCATTAAAATCACACATAAAAAAGATAGCTTACTACATTAGCCTTTGCAGCAGCATCCATGGATTTACTATGCTCTGGCATTCCTTGGGTTAAATTTTTCATGGTAGCCCGAGCTAGATCCTCAACTATCATCAATCTATAAGACCATAGCAAGTAAGGAAGTGAGTTAATAAGCACATCTCAAACCTTTCAGCTTCTGCATGTGTAAAGTAAAATATGTCATTCATGTTCATAGTCTTTGTTTAATGTAATTTTGTACAAACTATCCATAGCCATGACAGTCAAATGTTGCATAGGAAAGTAAGGATGGTTGATCTAGAAGACCACATATTTCAAGCAAGTCAAATCTAATGACCACATAACAAATATTGAAAAAAATATTCCAGAATTAAAGACTAGGCTTTCCCATGTAACTTTTCCTTCGACTAAATATAATGTCATTGGCCCAAAAGGTTCTGGGCAGATACATTAGCTAGGGTTTGATGCATTCAACATATGTGAAGTTCATATATGAGTCACAAACAAGCTATGTTGAACAAGGCATTCAACATATGGAAACAACTAGACAACTACTTAAGGCCATATAGAGAGTTCCAAATTTGGATATCAAAAGGAATATGCTCTTGATGTAATACGTCTCCAAGGTGTTGGAAGCATATTTCAGATGTAAATTTTTTTATTGTCAGAGAAGTATATTTTATTTAATAAATATGGATCAAGGGAAATATTCCATATACCTTGCATTCTCTTAACCACAAATTGATCTTTAATAAAGAACACGTACCTTCTTTCTACATTTAAGATTGCAAAGAAAGAAAATCTTCCATTCTCTCTCTCAAGGCACTTGACACTCTTTTCCCTCCAATTTAAATCAATGGAAAGTAAGCAAAATACCTTGGGCATTTGTACACCTTGAAAGGTCAGAAGATGCAAAGTTTTTTGCAAGTACTATTGCACATTCATGCAAACTCGTTTCACAGCTGAACAAAAATTTAAAATGAACCATGTAAACCAAAACCTTATAGATGATTCAGGCACCGGTTGTCCTAACATAATATATCCATAGTATTGGGGTTTATGCAATATTTGACATGCAACTAATGTATCTTTCTAACCATTGGTTGACTATACTACCTGCAACCACTATTCATACCTTAAGAGGTTCAAAATGATATCGATGATTTATGGCATGGAGCTCCTTCTTGCAGTTCTCATTCAATTCATCAAAGATAGTGATAAATAACTGATCCAAAATTTCTAATACTTGCATCAAACTCATAATTAAAAATAAAGTAAAAATATATCTTTCTAGCCATTGGTTGACTATACTACCTGCAACCACTATATTAATCTGAGTTTGCATAGAAACAAAAGAAGCCATAGAAAATTTCAAAATTCATACCTTAAGAGGTTCAAAAGGATACTGATGGTTTATGGCATCGAGCTCCTTCTTGTATTTCTCATTCAATCCTTCAAAGATAGTGATAAATAACTTATCCATCCGCATCCCACTCATAATTAAAAATAAAGTAAAAATATAACATTTGATTTTTGGCATCTTAATAGCACCAAAAAATATATAGAAAATACATCTTCAAGCCAAAACCTTCAAAACATTAACAGTGATCTTCATTTACTGTTGATCTTCCTATTAACATGATGTATTACCCTGCTTATTGACATCATGTTATGGCAGAGTCCCATTGACCTACTTCTGTGGTCATTTGTTGGACATTAATAAAATTATCTTATCTTATCTCATCTCCCTTGCATGTGGCTCAGTATTGCTTTCTCGTACCTTCATATTCTTTTTCATCATTCACGAACAAGTTTTCATACAATTGTGATTCTCTATTTCCTGCCTCGCATATTTTTTCCATTGAACATTATGTTTTTCAGAGAATAATGATTCCAAGGGTACAGGAAACTAGGACTGAGGAGGAAGTCTTTAGACATTCTAGTGGCATGGTAAACATTACTATGACAAGAGAATTGTAGGATCAATTTGATGACACTTGATATAAAAATTTGTCGTGGATATGTTGAATGTCTGTGCAGGCCTCTCCTTTGCTGATCCATTGTCATCTTTTCTATAATGGCGATGCAATCAAAGGAACATTGCTTGTTAACAGAACAGTAAGTCTCTTTCATGCAATAATCTTTCTCAAGTCTTTAGGGACATTGTTTTATGGCGATGCAATCAAAGGAACATTGCTTGTTAAGCATAACAGTAAGTCTCTTTCATGCAATAATCTTTCTCAAGTCTTTGGGGACATTGTTTTATCCTTTTCAGTGAAGAAAATCTGTGGGTTTATCATTTTCAGCAAAGAAATAGTTTGTTAGATGCACATTAATTTTTTAAATATAAGTGAGTTTAGATCTTGTTTAAAACCAATGTATTTCTTTGGAAAGAAAATGTACACAAGTAAAGGTCTTATTGAAAAAATATTGCAAATAAAAAATCTACTGTCCATATTTGATTCAAATCATGCTCTCATCGGGAAGTCATATTTAGTATGTACAGAATTTTTGTTATTCTGTAGTCCATACTAGTAAGTATTAATTATTTCAACTCCATATTTTTTTAGTATTTACTCTTTAAAAATGTTCTTGATATTGGTGCTTTTAGTTGTTGCTATCCTCGCATTGTTTCTGTCATTTTGAATTGAGATTCATACATTAGGAATGGCTTAGAGAAAATAAGTGTTTTATTATACTCAATATTTTTTTCGTTCTAGCAACATAACAGGCATATATCCCAACATCTCATGTATTTATCCGATGGTCGTTGTCTCTATTGCTACTGCATTTTAGAAATTGAGTGTATTTAGTAGAGTTTAGAGGAGTCCATGGTGCAAGTGTAGCATCTGTGGAAGTTGGGTTCATTGTGCCAGGTTTCATGGCATTACATCAACCAAAAAAAATGTAAGAGTAGAGCCATAATTAACAAAATAGAAGGAAAAAGAGTTGTGAAATTCACACCCGAGGTGAGATGAATTAGTACCAATACATAAAGACCTTAGTTACCATTTTACACTTAAGAGGGTAAATCTCTTATGATTGTTTATAAGATTGGTGACATACATAGTACTGCTGTGGGTTGGGTACAAAATGCATCTCAGGTACCTACTTCAGGTTGGGTATCCTGCGTCGATAACACTATTAGACAAGGATATTATTTTGGGTCACCATTTTCATTTATATTTTATGATGTAAATTGCATTTTCAACAAACAATACATGTTTTTAATAGAAGTTTTAATAGATTTTTAATAGATTTTTAAGAAGCGCATAAATGTTTTAACAATTAGAAAAATATTTGTCATAAACACTGTGTTTAGGAGGATAGTATGCCGTTGGGTTCTTTGGGAATCCTACTGAAATAGTTGCATGGGATTTAATTTATTTTGCGAGAAAACCCATGTGCAATATCAGTTCTGACTCTTTGCCATTGTGGTGATTTGTCATACATACCACTAGGCCATACCACTAGGACATGCAATCTGCATAATAGTCTTTAGCTTGAAGTTCCTGAAAGATTAGTATGCACCGTTGAATTATATTGACTGAAGCATTAGTTTGAATGGTTCAATTCTTTGACTAAGCCCCTAAAATCTTGCGACAAGATAGAGTACTCTATTTTATGTTCTGGGAAGAGATCTTTGACTTCACAATTAAAGTTTTTCCTCCAAGGGAGTCTTGGAGGAAAGCATGTGATCTGTTACTTACAATGATAGGATTTAAATAGTGTCCTAACTTCTCGAATTTCTTATAGGTCGATTCAAATAGGTCTGGGATTATATGGATAGCATAGATCCAAAAGCATCATTTTTAGTCTTCGACTGATAACAACGACCGGCTACTTAGGGTGGTTAGTTACATCGATAGTGCGGCATCATCGGTTTTGGAACTTGCAGCACAGGTAAATCAACAATTGGTATCTTGTTCAGAATCACTAGGTATGCAACTGGTGTCGGATGGACATCCACATTGGGATATGGAGTATGGCTTGGTAGCATGTGGGTATACCGTAAATTTGGGTCGGAATGCGCTACGTTTTGAGATGGCTGTAGCTGCGAACGGTAATTTATATCTCAACATCGGGGTAGCAGCAGGTACTCTAGACTGCTTATTTAATAGCCATATGATATTTATAGCGTAAAGGTTAGAGCCGTTAGCCACCTTTTCCAACTGAGTTTCTAATTGATTTGCTGGAAATAAACTATTTGTTTCTTCCTTGGACATTGGTATTGCTTATGAGAGGCCGTACTCATACTTATAGCCTTGCAAACTGCTCCATTGGTAATTCATCAATTACCTTGCATCTATATGCCCAATTGATCTCCCCACAGCTCAATGATAGGCTTTAAATAGTGTCCTAACTTCTCCGATTTCTTCTCCAATTGATCTCTCATGTTGTACTGGTGGCCATTTATATGCAAATTTTGGTCATTTTTTTAGTCATTTATCTCTTTTTAGTGGTTTCAGAATATAAATAGGGCATGGAGGAATCGCACCACCAACCTCCTGCCTATAAGGAAGGTGCTCTACCATTGAGCTAGCACCCTTAAATATAATTCCTTATGGATTTATATGAGAATAAAATTTCCAAACAATTAACACCATCTTGCCAAATTCTGGAAAAGGGTCACATAAGTAGGTAAGAAACACGCAATTAACACCATTTAAATCAAAAGCATGCAGATTCATAGTGATGAGTTATGAGAAGTCTATTCTCATAACTAGAAGTATTAACAAAAACTAGATATTAAACAAAGGATTGTAGGATCTAAACACTATAATCTAGTGCTCACAAAAAAATACAAAAACAACTTTATCAAACAAGGCATCACTCACTGGACATTTTATTATTTGATCAATCCTAAAGACAACAAGGATAGATCCAACAATTTCCATACCAGTAAGAACCCAACAATTGCCATACCAATGAGCATATAATTGCTGTGTGAACTCATATTTAAATTTTCCAGCACAAACCACCCTTGAATTTTTGCAATGAACCACTCTCACAAAAGAGCCTTATTATATTAGTGAACAAAGTAGAAATCATACCAAATATAGATTGTTGAGTAGCAAACTGAAAAGCTTGGTTAAAAAATACAGTTCCAACCCCTATGGTGAATGTTGAATATACGATTATGCATACATGTTGTAGTTCAAGGCCTGATTGAGTTTTGAGTACATGCCCAGAGAACAAAATGCAGTAAGAAACCTCTCTCCACAAAATGAATTGTGAAATAAAGAATGCAAAGAAATATTGAATACATCAGACCCTAATATTTCCTTTAAAATAATAAAATTCATTAAAATCACACATAAAAAAAATAGCTTACTACATTAGCCTTTGCAGCAGCATCCATGGATTTACTATGCTCTGGCATTCCTTGGGTTAACTTTTTCATGGTAGCCCGAGCTAGATCCTCAACTATCGTCAATCTATAAGACCATAGCAAGTAAGGAAGTGAGTTAATAAGCACATCTCAAACCTTTTAGCTTCTGCATGTGTAAAGTAAAATATTTCATTCATGTTCATAGTCTTTGTTTAATGTAATTTTGTACAAACTATCCATAGCCATGACAGTCAAATGTTGCATAGGAAAGTAAGGATGGTTTATCTAGAAGACCACATATTTCAAGCAAGTCAAATCTAATGACCAAATAACAAATATTGAAAAAAATATTCCAGAATTAAAGACTAGGCTTTCCCATGTAAGTTTTCCTTCGACTAAATATAATGTCATTGGCCCAAAAGTTTATGGGCAGATACATTAGCTAGGGTCTGATGCATTCAACATATGTGAAGTTCATATATGAGTCACAAACAAGTTATGTTGAACAAGGCTTTCAACATATGGAAGCAACTAGACAACTACTTAAGGCCATATAGAGAGTTCCAAATTTGGATATCAAAAGGAATATGCTCCTGATGTAATACGTCTCCAAGGTATTGGAAGCATATTTCAGATGTAAAATTTTTTATTGTCAGAGAAGTATATTTTATTTAATAAATATGGATCAAGGGAAATATTCCATATACCTTGCATTCTCTTAACCACAAATTGATCTTTAATAAAGAACAAGTACCTTCTTTCTACATTTAAGATTGCAAAGAAAGAAAATCTTCCATTCTCTCTCTCAAGGCACTTGACACTCTTTTCCCTCCAATTTAAATCAATGGAAAGTAAGCAAAATACCTTGGGCATTTGTACACCTTGAAAGGTCAGAAGATGCAAAGTTTTTTGCAAGTACTATTGCACATTCATGCAAACTCGTTTCAAAGCTGAACAAAAATTTAAAATGAACCATGTAAACCAAAACCTTCTAGATGATTCAGGCACCGGTTGTCCCAACATAATATATCCATAGTATTGGGGTTTATGCAATATTTGACATGCAACTAATGTATCTTTCTAACCATTGGTTGACTATACTACTTGCAACCACTATTCATACCTTAAGAGGTTCAAAATGATACCGATGATTTATGGCATGGAGCTCCTTCTTGCAGTTCTCATTCAATTCATCAAAGATAGTGATAAATAACTGATCCAAAATTTCTAATACTTGCATCAAACTCATAATTAAAAATAAAGTAAAAATATATCTTTCTAGCCATTGGTTGACTATACTACCTGCAACCACTATATTAATCTGAGTTTGCATAGAAACAAAAGAAGCCATAGAAAATTTCAAAATTCATACCTTAAGAGGTTCAAAAGGATACTGATGGTTTATGGCATCGAGCTCCTTCTTGTAGTTCTCATTCAATCCTTCAAATATAGTGATAAATAACTTATCCACCTACATCCCACTCACAATTAAAAATAAAGTAAAAATATAACATTTGATTTTTGGCATCTTAATAGCACCAAAAAATATATAGAAAATACATCTTCAAGCCAAAACCTTCAAAACATTAACAGTGATCTTCATTTATTGTTGATCTTCCTACTAACATAATGTCTTACCCTGCTTATTGACATCATGTTATGGCAGAGTCCCATTGACCTACTTCTGTGGTCATTTGTTGGACATTAATAAAATTATCTTATCTTATCTCATCTCCTTGCACGTGGCTCAGTATTGCTTTCTTGTACCTTCATATTCTTTTTCATCATTCACGAACAATTTTCATACAATTGTGATTCTCTATTTCCTGCCTCGCATATTTTTTCCATTGAACATTATGTTTTTTGGGGAATAATGATTCCAAGGGTACATGAAACTAGGACTGAGGAGGAAGTCTTTAGACATTCTAGTGGCATGGTAAACATTACTATGACAAAAGAATTGTAGGATCAATTTGATGACACTTGATATAAAAAAATTTCGTGGATATGTTGAATGTCTGTGCAGGCCTCTCCTTTGCTGATCCATTGTCATCTTTTCTATAATGGCGATGCAATCAAAGGAACATTGCTTGTTAACATAACAGTAAGTCTCTTTCATGCAATAATATTTCTCAAGTCTTTAGGGACATTGTTTTATGGCGATGCAATCAAAGGAACATTGCTTGTTAAGCAGAACAGTAAGTCTCTTTCATGCAATAATCTTTCTCAAGTCTTTAGGGACATTGTTTTATCCTTTTTAGTGAAGTAACTCTGTGGGTTTATCCTTTTCAGCAAAGAAATAGTTTGTTAGTTGCACATTAATTTTTTAAATATAAGTGAGTTTAGATCTTGTTTAAAACCAATGTATTTCTTTTGAAAGAAAATGTACACAAGTAAAGGTCTTATTGAAAAAATATTGCAAATAAAAAATCTACCGTCCATATTTGATTCAAATCATGCTCTCATCGGGAAGTCATATTTAGTATGTATAGAATTTTTGTTATTCTGTAGTCCATACTAGTAAGTATTAATTATTTCAACTCCATATTTTTTCAGTTTTTACTCTTTTTAAAAAATGTTCTTGATATTGGTGCTTTTAGTTGTTGCTATCCTCGCATTGTTTCTGTCATTTTGAATTGAGATTCATACATTAGGAATGGCTTAGAGAAAATAAGTATTTTATTATACTCAATATTTTTTTCGTTCTAGCAACATAACAGGCATATATCCCAATATCTCAATGTATTTATCCGATGGTCGTTGTCTCTATTGCTACCGCATTTTAGAAATTGAGTGTATTTAGTAGAGTTTAGAGGAGTGCATGGTGAAAGTGTAGCATTTGTGGAAGTTGGGTTCATTGTGCCAGGTTTCATGGCATTGCATCAACCAAAAAAAATGTAAGAGTAGATTCATAATTAACAAAATAGAAGGAAAAAGAGTTGTGAAATTCACACCCGAGGTGAGATGAATTAGTATCAATATATAAAGACCTTAGTTACCATTTTACACTTAATAGGGTAAATCTCTTATGATTGTTTATAAGATTGGTGACATACATAGTACTGCTTTGGGTTGGGTACATAATGCATCTCAGGTACCTACTTTAAGATGGGTATCCCGCGTCGATAACACTATTAGACAAGGATATTATTTTGGGTCAACATTTTCATTTATATTTTATGATGTAAATTGCATTTTCAACAAACAATACATATTTTTAATAGAAGTTTTAATATATTTTTAAGAAGTGCATAAATGTTTTAACAATTAGAAAAATATTTGTCATAAACACTGTGTTTAGGAGGATAGTATGCCATTGGGTTCTTTGGGAATCCTACTTAAATAGTTGCATGGGATTTAATTTATTTTGCGAGGAAACCCATGTGCAATATCAGTTCTGACTCTTTGCCATTGTGGTGATTTGTCATACATACCACTAGGCCATGCAATCTGCATAATAGTCTTTAGCTTGAATTGAGTAGCTTGAAGTTCCTGAAAGATTAGTATGCACTGTTGAATTATATTGACTGAAGCATTAGTTTGCATGGTTCAATTCTTTGACTAAGTCCCTAAAAGCTTGCGACAAGATAGAGTACTCTATTTTACGTTCTGGGAAGAGATCTTTGAATTCACAATTAAAGTATTTCCTCCAAGGGAGTCTTGAAGGAAAGCATGTGATCCGTTACTTACAATGATAGGATTTAAATAGTGTCCTATCTTCTTGGATTTCTTATAGGTCAATTCAAATAGGTCTGGGATTATATGGCTGGCATAGATCTGCAAGCATCATTTTTAATATTCGATTGATAACAACGACTGACTACTTATGGTGGTTAGTTACATCAATAGTGCGGCATCATCGGTTTTGGAACTTGCAGCACAGGTAAATCAACAATTGGTATCTTGTTCAGAATCACTAGGTATGCAACTGGTGTCGGATCAACATCCACATTGGGATATGGAGTATGGGTTGGTAGCATGTGGGTATACCGTAAATTTGGATCGGAATGTGCTACATTTTGAGATGGCTGTAGCTGTGAATGGTAATTTATATCTCAACATCGGGGTAGCATTAGGTACTCTAGACCGCTTATTTAATAGCCATATGATATTTCTGGTGTAAAGTTTAGATCCGTTAGCCACCTTTTCCAATTGAGTTTCTAATTGATTTGCTGGAAATAAACTATTTATTTCTTCCTTGGACATTGGTATTGCTTATGAGAGGCCGTATGCATACTTATAGCCTTGAAAACTGCTCCATTGGTAATTCATTAGTTACCTTGCATCTATATTCCCAATTGATCTCCCCACAGCTCAATGATAGGCTTTAAATAGTGTCCTAACTTCACCGATTTCTTATGAACTTAACTGAATGAACTCACCATTTGATTTTTTGTGTAAATCATAAGGCCACAAACTTATGCAGAAATCAATAGAAGAAGAACGCTATTGGGATGCAGCAAGAATCTGTGATGATGTTGGTGCTGGACTAGTAAGTGCATCACGATTATGGATCTAGAGTGTGGCACAAAGTAGCATCAATTTCTAGATCTAAGCATTCTTTAGTAAAAAATCATTTTGGTGGCTAATGTACAAATGGCTAATGTACAATATGTATACATATTAGTTATTATTTGCCTCAAAAAAAGGCCGCACCCCTTCTTAGCGAAAACATACTGAACATAATACATATATAAACCACCTCAGAGAGCTAGGCTCTCTTCCTTGGCAATCTACAACTTCAGATTATAAATATATAAGTGGGGTAATAGAGTCCAGGTAAAAAGTGAGAGAGAGGACTTAGTGCTTCTCTCTTATTCAAATAAAAGAGAATCATAGACAGCATGCCCCTTTTCACCAGTTCGCAAAGTATAAATACAAACAAAATTTAAAAGAAGGTTTCGTGCCTCTTCTATCATGAAAGAGAGGTCGGTCTTTTAAGAGGCAATCGTGCACCTCACCTTTTTTTTAAAGAGAATAAACATATTTAACATAAAGAAAGGTTTATAGTAGTAATACGTATCAATAGAAAGAAGATCTCATGGCTTTGTAGAAACCTAGCCCCAAACATACGTTTATCCATTATATAAATGCAATAAATTAAATGTTTTGTATTGAGGAATAGAAACTGGTAAGAGACCATTTTATCCATTGTAGGATGAGTTCGATTCTCCATAGGAGCAGTTGTTCTCTCCAACAGATCAGTCTCCCCCCACACCAGATAGGGTTTGAATCCTCTTAATATCAAGAAAGATCTATAGATTTTTCCAGTCTCCCCAAGAATGATGGGTCCTCCCTCCTTCCCTCTGGATGGAGTTTTCCTTTCATGTCCCAAATTTGTAATTGGGTCACAATGGCCTAATAACATTAGCCATATTCATTAGAGTTTGCAAAATTGATGTTAAGGGTCAAATAATTGCCAAGGAGGAAAATTACTAGTTTCCTAGGTTTGGGGTGGAAGCTTTGGGATTTGGAATAAGGGGGATAATAAATGATGTTTAGACATTAGAAGGGTTCAAGTATTTAATAAATAGAGTGAATAAATAAGTTCAAGAGAAATCCTAAGTGACAAATGGTTTTGGAGACATATGGAGGATGTGGGACCCACACTAGCTTGATTTTTCATAATACATGGTATCTCTCTTTTGCAAATTCGAATTAATGGGAATGTGAACACTCTTGGGTGAGTTGGTAAGTCATAAAACATGTCATTGAGCATCTTAGGTCGAATTGGGAAGGATTGGTAACCTCCATGGAAGATAAAGAGTCAAAGTGGAAGTTTGTGGACACTTGGGCTAGATTCCCTAGCCCCTATGACACCAATGATGGAGCATCTATGAAAACTATGACAAATTGCAGACCTGACCTCTGACATCTGACCACTATGACATGTCAGCCCCAAAAATAGGCTCAAATAAGGCAAATTTGGGAGTTGGAGAAGCCAAAGAGACTCAAAATCGAATTTGGGAGAAGATGGAAGGTTGGAACTAGGAGACAAGTGGCAAATGTGGAAGATTTCCTAAATGGAAATCTATTGAATATATTGAGAGAATTTCGACCCTTAGAAGGATAATGTTGGTTATAAAATGTAGAAATGAAGTATGAGAATAGATTTTGATCATTTGTAGAATTTGCAATTGCAATTGTGAAGAGGGAGAGCTAGTGGATGACTAGTTTCTTGCCTTGGCCAATTTCGAGGGTGAAAGATTCCCATCCAAGTTGGCAATTGGAAAGGCCATTCAGACCTTTCATTTGTAGCTTTAATGGAGTCTTTATTTGTAGGTGTAAGCTATAGGGCATCTCATGGTTTCTTCTATTGCAGCTCGCTCCTTCAATCATTTCCGGTTTTGATGGCATATTCTTGATCCTTGAGGGAGGGCGTTTTTGGTGATCTATTGTACTCTTTGGGGGAGATTATAATACCCAGTTTATTTTGTAATATGAATTAAATACTCTTTTATTCATCTCCAAAAAGTTTCAGGTCGAAATTCCAAGTAGAATTGTATAAATCTCATTTTTAATGGAAGAACAATGCCATTTCCCCACTACCTTGTTGTGAGCCAACGTATTGATGATGATTTCGAATGAATGGATGATTCTATGATATATTTGTGATAAATATACTGCCATGGATGTATTATACAAGTTTCATGTACTGTACTTGAGCATTTGAAGCATTTTTACTCAGTTTAATTGCATTGGGAGAAGAAATAGTGCCATTTCCCCAAGGGTCAAATTGGGGATTTTTGCAGTTGAATGGGAGAGGGTGAGAACAGTTGTAATAAACCATTAATGGTTCAAATGAGACCTTAATAACATACTTAACATATTACTTACCTCTGTTCATAAATTTGAGCGGTTTTGGAGGCATTTGGGAAGCCATTTTCAGTACTTAGCTTAGGGGGATTTGAACCCCAAATTACTTGTAAAATTGCATACTTGGTCCAGAATCTTAAGAGATTTTGCAGAGGTATTTTGGTGGACATATGTTATCCCTGAACATCATATTCAATTCTTAATATCATTCATAAACCTTCCTTGAAGATTTGAAGGCATTTGGAGTCAATTTGAGACCTAGAGACCAATACTAGTCAAAGGGAAATCACTAGTAAAGTTACCTACATTGACCAGAATTGAAAGAGTATTTGCAGAAGTGTTTTAAAGGTCCAAAGGCATCCATGAAAAACATATTTATGTTCTAATATTATTCATATACCTTATCAGAATATTTGGGATCATTTGGGGCAAATTTGGGACCTAGAGATCCAAACTAGTCAAAGGTCAAACTAGGGAAAAAAGTGGAAAATTGCCATTTTGATAAAACTCCTAAAAAGGGACATTACAGTGGTATCAGAGCATGGTCCTTGCACCTGTGTATTAGGTACATACATTCAAGAATAATTGGCATCCATGTATTACTATTATGATGAATCCTATGAGTACAATTCTTATGAGGAATATGCAGATGCTTATGAGCAATATGAAGCAGAATGTGAATGGTATGAGGAAGAAGTGCCATCATGCAACACTTCTTACAATTTCAAGAGAAATGAAGATTATTCTTATGACTTTAAATTTGATGAATATGAGTGTGTCACACCAACCAAGGATAATTCTATGAGTGAGTTCCAAAGATGGAGAGCAAAATATAAAACCTTGCCCCAACAATATCATAAATATCAAGAATATCTTGCTTTTAGCAAAAATACACAAAATGCCATGTCTTTTGAGTACTATGCTGAACATGTTTTTGAAAATAGGCCCAAAAATGAAGATGTGGAGTTAGTGAAGAAAGGTTTATGCCCTTCTTGTAAAAACCCTTGGAGCGAGTATCATATATGTGTGCATGAAATGATGTCCTCCTTGAGGAGAGCTTTTGAGATTTATTCAAGAAGAGATTCCAAATATATTGATCCTAAGGAAAACAAGGGGAAAAATGCATCAAATTTCTTTAAGGAGCAAAAGGAAGAGACATCACAAGAGCATGAAGAAGATTCTATTGAAAATATGGAAGATCATTTCGAGACACCTTCTAGCTTAGACATGAACCAAAAAGCATCTACTGATGGATGCTTAAACTATTAAGGAGTACCTACTGATGGGTGCTCACACCTCTATGTTGGTGACATAGAGATCAATTTTGAAAGTGTTTCTACAAGTACAAGTTTCATTAACCATGATAATGAAGGCCTTGTAGCAGTTGAAGAAGAACCAAGATCAACTTTCTCATCACCACTTGAGCTTCATGAAGTTGGTCCAAGCAAAATTGAAGAAGATGAGGAGGTTCATTTGCAAGAGCCTCATTTTCTTGAAGGGTCCTTAAAGATGAATGAAAATAAGATCCAAGAGTCCCTTAGCATTCTCCATGACACTCAAGCATTGGTGTCAAATTCTTGTTGGAGAGCTACTTCATTGGAGGAAACATCCTTCCTTGAAGACATGGAGAAGATTCAAAGAGCAATGTGCCACATCAAAGGTAATTTCATGTCTTTGCTTTTTGATAGAAACCATTTGTTTGAGCTTAATGAATTGTTACATGATGCATACTTGAAGAATAATGAGGATATTCATAAGCTCACAATTCAAAATGAGCAACTTCTTGAAAAGTTGCAAGATACTTGTTTTTCCTCCTATGTTTCAGATTGTCAAATGATAGATTGTTTGGAGGATTCTCATGACATGGTGGATCATGAGAAATGTGATAATTTGAATGTGCTTAATGTGTTTGAAGATGAACTTGAAGAGATCCAAACACTTAATGTGGTGGAAGAGGAACTTGAATTGTCTCTTGATGAAGCTTATGCAATTTTTAAAGAAGAGCATGATTCCTCTACATGGGAACCAATCTATGACAAAGGTTTCCCACTTTTGAAGGAGCTTCATGATACTACCCACATGGATCCTTCCCATGATGAAACTTCTGCACTTTTTGATCATTTGGGTGATTTGGTTCATTCTCCTACATCCTACAATTTCATGTTTTGCAACATTAGTCTCAATGAAGTATGGGTGAAAGGGTTCTTTTTGATGGTGCCACATGAGGAGTATGGAATTCCTAGATTTACTTTTTATGATGATATGGTTGGAGCACATTCTTATTCACATTTTCAGCAGCGTACTTTGTTACTTTATGATGATGCACATCTACATGGATGCACCTATGATATGGATTTGAGTCACTTGAAGACTCATGGTTTTTTCTGCTCAACACTGGGTTCATTTGATGTTAGAGGAACTTCATCCAACACTTGGATGAATAGATTTATGATGGGAGAACATTTTTTTTGGCAACCACATACTTTGTTACATCTTTATGATTCTCACATTCATGGATGTATGGGTGAGACTTCTTTGAGTCATTTTAAGTCTCCTTGTTTTTTCTGCTCATTATTTGGTTCAGATTTTAGTGGAGATTCTTCATTCACTTCTTGGATGAAAGAATACATGGTTGAATATTTTGATGCATATCACATCCTTTTGGAGCAGCATTATAGGACATGGGATCCTCACCTATGTCATTGGAGCAGATTTGATTGGTCACTTGAAGCTTGTATGCACTTGGAAAATCGTGGTCTACTTGCTTGGAGGTACAAGCACTTTCATGATTCTTTGATGAAGCACCTCCTTGATGTACATTTTCATTATGTAGTTATGTAATTTGATGATATATATTTTGTACTCATGATGTTTGGAAGAATTCATACAAGAAAATGGGATCCAGGAATCATCTTATCTGATGGTATGGGTTGGAGAGCACTCTTCATTGTTGGGGTGCAATACAAGCAATGGGACCCTGGAATAATTTTTATCTCATTGGTTTCAATTTTTTGGGGGAAACAAGAAGTATGGGAGATGGATTTCCCACTTAATAAAGTTATTTTTATCAGAGTAGTGCAGCAGCAAGCATGGTGGTTCCTCTCTAAAATCTTCATGGAAACTCAAAGACTCAAGGTTTGGCAATTCAATGGCAACTTCAAAGAATTATACAGAAAGCAGGTTCTTCAACACCCATGTTTGAAATTGCTTGAGGAAAAGAAATATTGGGAAGGGAGGATTTTTCATGTCCCAAATTTGGAATTGGGTCACAATGGCCTAATAACATCAGCCATATTCATTAGAGTTTGTAAAATTGATGTTAAGGGTCAAATAATTGCCAAGGAGGAAAATTACTAGTTTCCTAGGTTTGGGGTGGAAGCTTTGGGATTTGGAATAAGGGGGATAATAAATGATGTTTAGACATTAGAAGGGTTCAAGTATTTAATAAATAGAGTGAATAAAGAAATTCAAGAGAAATCCTAAGTGACAAATGGTTTTAGAGACATATGGAGGATGTGGGACCCACACTAGCTTGGTTTTTCATAATACATGGTATCTCTCTTTTGCAAATTCGAATTAATGGGAATGTGAACACTCTTGGGTGAGTTGGTAAGTCATAACACATGTCATTGAGCATATTAGGTCGAATTGGGAAGGATTGGTAACCTCCATGGAAGATAAAGAGTCAAAGTGGAAGTTTGTGGACACTTGGGCTAGATTCCCTAGCCCCTATGACACCAATGATGGAGCATCTATGAAAACTATGACAAATTGCAGACCTGACCTCTGACATCTGACCACTATGACATGTCAGCCTCAAAAATAGGCTCAAATAAGGCAAATTTGGGAGTTGGAGAAGCCAAAGAGACTCAAAATCGAATTTGGAAGAAGATGGAAGGTTGGAACTAGGAGACAAGTGGCAAATGTGGAAGATTTCCTAAATGGAAATCTATTGAATCTATTGAGAGGATTTCGACCCTTAGAAGGATAATGTTGGTTATAAAATGTAGAAATGAAGTATGAGAATATCTTTTGATCATTTGTAGAATTTGCAATTGCAATTGTGAAGAGGGAGAGCTAGTGGATGACTAGTTTCTTGCCTTGGCCAATTTCGAGGGTGAAAGATTCCCATCCAAGTTGGAAATTGGAAAGGCCATTCAGACCTTTCATTTAGAGATTTAATGGAGTCTTTATTTGCAGGTGTAACCTATAGGGCATCTCATGGTTTCTTCTATTGCAGCTCGCTCCTTCAATCATTTCCAGTTTTGATGGCATATTCTTGATCCTTGAGGGAGAGCGTTTTTGGTGAGCTATTGTACTCTTTGGGGGATATTCTAATACCCAATTTATTTTGTAATATGAAGTAAATACTCTGTTCTTCATCTCCAAAAAGTTTCAGGTCGAAATTCCAAGTAGAAATGTATAAATCTCATTTTTAATGGAAGAACAATGCCATTTCCCCACTACCTTGTTGTGAGCCATTGTATTGATGATGATTTCGAATGAATGGATGATTATCTGATATATTTGTGATAAATATACTTCCATGGATGTATTATACAATTTTCATGTACTGTACTTGAGCATTTGAAGCATTTTTAATCAGTTTAATTGCATTGGGAGAAGAAATAGTGCCATTTCGCCAAGGGTCGAATTGGGGATTTTTGCAGTTGAATGGGAGAGGGTGAGAACAGTTGTAATAAACCATTAATGGTGCATATGAGACCTTAATAACATACTTAACATATTACTTAAATCTATTCATAAATTTGAGCGGGTTTGGAGGCATTTGGGAAGCCATTTTCAGTACTTACCTTAAGGGGATTTGAACCCCAAATTACTTGTAAAATTGCATACTTGGTCCAGAATCTTAAGAGAGCTTGCAGAGGTCTTTTGGTGTTCATATGTTATCCCTGAACATCATATTCAATTCCTAATATCATTCATAAACCTTCCTTGAATATTTGAAGGCATTTGGAGTCAATTTGAGACCTAGAGACCAATACTAGTCAAAGGGAAATCACTAGTAAAGTTACCTACATTGACCAGAATTGAAAGAGTATTTGCAGAAGTGTTTTAAACGTCCAAAGGCATCCATGAAACACATATTTATGTTCTAATATCATTCATATACCTTTTCAGAATATTTGGGATCATTTGGGGCAAATTTGGGACCTAGAGATCCAAACTAGTCAAAGGTCAAACTAGGGAAAAAAGTGGAAAATTGCCATTTTGATAAAACTCCTAACAAGGGACATTACATTTCCCCTCTATTCTTTTCATGTAAATTAAAGACAGTTACCAATCTAACTGTCGCAAACTTCAGATCTTAAACACAAACATATCTGAGTAAATCTATATCCCGACAGCACATCCACACTAAACAAATCCCCGCAATTAAACCAACTAACCATGTGATACCCATAAAACCCTAATTCCAGGGCTCCGCTTAACACGTTGAAAAAGACACGAACTAGCTTGCCAACCGTTAAAAAAAGGAGGAAAATAAAAAACTACGAAACCCTAAAGATGGTAAATCGAAGACTAACTGGACAAGCGCTTCCAAGGGTTCTGAATGGACTCTCTGAGAAACTGATGAACCTGGTTTATGTGTTCTGCTAGAAGGTCTTCGTTATCAGTGGAAGAAGCTACTGCAATTGACCCTACGGATGTCTCAGAGTGGGCATTGCACTGGGTCTCGGAAAACTTTGAAGAATAGACCGTCAATCTCCTCATGCTCTCATCCAAGTCCTCCAGCTCCCATGAATATGGGGCTCCCTGGTCTTCATCCGAGGACCCCTTCCTGGAACCCATCTATTTCTCCTTTTTCTTTCGATTTCACAAATCCCTTAATGATTTACTATTTAATGACTTCTAGGTCATGAAAATGGAATCGAGATTATTCTTTCTGCTGCCATACAAACCCTCTATTGCTTACAGGCGGTAGGGTATGATTGAGGGAAAACACCAACACAAAGACCTCTTAGCTGCCCTGCGTCTTCGATTTTATATCTTCAGGTTATTGTGATGTGTGCATGTTGTCAAAGGTTCGAATCCCTTACGAACTCAACCCACTTTCATCGATTGAGGTAAAACCCGCAACCTCCACAATGCTATTAGGCCTTGGAGGTTTAGTTATACACCAAAGTACTGCATGAGAGATTTTGGATTATTAATTAATACGATTTTTAATTACCTTTTTAAATATGGATTGGTGTTAATAGAATAGCACAGCTATAAGTAAAGTGGCAGCCAACCACTTACTTTTGTGGAGATAGTTGGTTGTTAAACAAAGGTTAAACATTAAAATAATTAATATAAATATTAAACTAACATAAACATTAAAATAATTAATATAAATATTAAACAAACATAAACACTAAAATAATTAATATAAACATAAAAAAATACTATTTAATAAACATACTCATTTTCTTAACCACTGCTTAAGTGAAGCTTATTTAAATACTAATCAAGATGCATTTGAGCATAATAAGATAAGACCACCATAAAATAAATCCCCACTCTACACTTGTTATAGTGAGGTTAATCTTGTTGATCCACTCAAGGAAGTCCAAAATCTCAGATAATATCTAAAAACCTATCGGTGTAGGTCGATAGGTTTATATATGATATTTTTGGGAATTGGGCTTGATCAAGTGGATCATCAAGATTCACGATAATGAAGCAAGTGTACATCCAGGATTCAACTCATTGTCGTCATATTTTAGATTAAAAAAGTGAAATTAGCTCATAAATTTTGTGTTTATTACACCACAGGTTAAATGTGGTTGCGCCTACAAGATGCGGGAGGTGGAAGGAGGGCATGCTGGAAGTTGAAAATGCTACAGAGGTGGCTATAGGAGGAGGTGACAGTTGCACAGGTTGAAGGAGGTGGCTACAGAACGAGGCGACAGTTGCAATGTTAGAGGGAGGCGAGTTCGTTAAATCCTTAAATATCTAATGCATGGTGGAGGTTAGTGGTTGTTTGGTTATGGCAGCGTGTTGGCTGGTGTCAGCGAATATATGACGCGTGGTGGAAGTTATATTGTGGTTCAATGGCATTCGATCCATAGGCTCGTGGCTCCCTCTATACTCTTTAATTAAGAATGAGGAGCAATGGAGTCCATAGTAGGTAGTTTATAGGGGACGCTTGACAATATTGCAAGTCTGCACTTCCTTAACCTTGGCAACTGGCAAGTGGAATCTTTATGCAATATTTATGCATAATTCAATGGATTTCTCCCATACTGCGATTCACGATGGGGAGTGTTGTTGCTTCTTTGTGATCGGGCCGAAATTCCATAGTAGTTCGTTCCTGAAGGTGGCGAGGGATTTTTGTAGTTTCAGTGGCCTCTCGGATGACTATTACCACTCTCAAGTTCTAAAGGTAATGTTTCGAGTAATTGTGAGAATAATCTATTAGCATTTGAACCAAAGAATCTTTTGCATAATTATTTTAACGTCTGGAAAGAGAACCTAAACTAAACGGAAGGTTTTAAAAATTGGAAATCTGGAAGTATGATTCTTGTTTTCGGTTAATTCTTCTTACTAATAATGCAGAGCATGATTTTTTGGGTAATTCGCCGGAGTTTATTTTAAGTTTTAGCAGCGATTTTAAACACGATTTCGCCTCCTGTAAAATAGGAGCAGAAACTTAGGATTGTTGGATTTTCGTTTTTAGGGTTTTAACGTTTTTTTAAGGCAAAACATGAGTAAGCAGATCCGCACTTCTGCATATGATCCTGCCCATGCTTTATCTTCTCACCATGATTAGTTTCGCTATCAGTAGCAACTTCCTTAACACCAAATGCAACTTCACCACCAACAGCCGTAGCAAATGGAGATTTTCTGGAACAACCAAATGCAGGAAATTGAAGGAAGACCGAGTTATTAATTTTAATGGAAGTGCTAGATCTGCTTTCTCGCTTGGAATCGTCATTACTAACGCTGCCGCTGGTTCTATTTCTTTCCCTTACTATTGTTTACGAAAACAACATTCTGTGTCTCATCGATTGTTGGTTGGGAAAGCGTGCATGGATCCTGCTACTTCTACCCAGATACTCATAGTTTTATGGATTGTTCAAATGAATCAACTTAATATAAAGCTGATTTTAAATGAAACGATCTCATAGCATAGAACCCAATCTTTTGCAAGTCTTCATTTTATTTATTCTTTGCTTGAATTATTATTATGTTCAATGGTTACGTTTATTATATGTAAAATTTGAATTTGATAGTGTTACACTTACGACATAAAGTTTTCAAATATTATTAGTTAATTAAATTGTTAATGTGAGAAATTTATTTATCGCATGGGTGTAGCTTTATTTGTTATTTGATTGAAAATGAAAAGATATGTCATCATGTCAAGCAAGTATCAAATTTTACAAAAAGGGAGGAATTATTCTTTCTTCAAAATGGAGGGTATTGGCTATTTCTTATAAGGGAGGGACCCATGGGGACTTTAAATATTTTTTAACTCGGGTGCAAAGAGAACCATGGCGAATGAATGCATATGGAGAATTAATGGAGGTTGTGAAATTGACAATTTTTAGTTAACATGATACAAAATACATGAACTTGTCGAAACTTTAACAGACTGTCGAGATGGTCAAACGACGGTGGTTTGTTGAAATTAAATATGAACACAACCAGTACAACAAACTGAACGGAGTGATACTAACGCCAAGACATGACAATTCCAAAAGGGAAAGACGACAAATATCTAAGACTCGACTCAACCACATGTACTAGAAGAACTCATCTATCACTTGATAAACTATATGCAAGACATGATGTATTATCTAGATATCAACTCACCACACCCAAAGGCACTAATTAGTAGAGAAACCCATAAATGAGCATCTAAATGATTCTCCTATCATCTAACACAATAGGTATCGGGATGGCCTCAAAGAAATGATCCCTTAGAAGACATGTATTGAAAAATAATCCAAGTTGTATAGTATTAATGTTACAATTTACTAAATTTTAACACTGCAGATGGATTCGGAAAAATTTAGTAAATTATACAAATTCATTATCAAAATTATAATTTTCCATTGCGGAATGACACAACTACAAATGACCACATAAATGACCAATCGTTATGTGGTCATTTTTAGTTTAGTTCTTATCTCCTGACCAAATTGGTCATTTTTCATTTATTTCTTATCCCATGACCAAATTGGTCATTTTTAGTTAGTTCACTTAAAGTTTCTCAATTTTGGTCATTTATCCCTCAAAAAAGCTGTGGTGACCAAATGTTTTGGTCACCTGGTCACTTATCTCTCATTTTGTACTAGTGTCTTCCTTTATCGCCTGCAAACAAGAACTCGACTGTGAAAAGATAACTACCTTGCCTTTGCAAAAATATTCATTGTTTAAACTTTGTTGATTCTTAAATGTTTTAGTTTTTGACTCCATGACCAATGGTATCTATGCATTTCATCCTCTTAAAATTTTAAAACACAATCATTTTGAAATATCGCTAGCCATTATACTCATTTGTTGAGAGATCCCTCTCTGGTAGGAAAAATGCTAGTTTTCCTCCTAAAGATTGGCTTGAAATAGTTACCTTAGAACTATCCTTCCACAACTAAAGGATAAATTTTGAGTGCTAACTCCTCCCATCATCATGAGTTATCCATTGACCGCTTTCCCTCCCTGACAACTATTTTCCATGTGTTTCGTTTGCAAATATTTTTCAACCATCTCTCTGAGGTCGACTGCCATCTCTTTGTCCCTTTATCATTGTAATAGCCAAGTCTATTAGATTTCTAGTGTGAGTGCCATGATTCTCTGCATTTTCCTTTGTCCTCTATCATGGTTCCTTTCTCCTTTCGGACTTGCCTCCTAGGAACGTCCACTACGAGTTTGCGCGATCCTCTATTTTATCCCTTGCCACATAATCTCTTTGGATTCAATGCTATGGTTAGGTCTTGGAGCTTAGGGATTAAACAAAGCTTTATTTGATTGCTTTTAATTTTATTTTCTCCATTGTTAAGAAAGCCCGTTTTTAATGCGTCAATGGGATCGAAGGAAAATGGGAAGGAGGACGAAACAAGTGTACTATCCATATTGATTTTACAGTCATTGTTCAAAATTAAAAAAAATAAATATAAAATATAACTAGTAGTTGATGCATGGATAACTCGTAGCTCATGCATGGATAACAAGTAGTGATAGAGAAACATATAGCTGAGGCATAGACAACACGTGAATACGACTAATCATAGAGAACAAGTAACAGATAACTTGTTCATGGCACTTAACTTGTAACCTATGGTGCTCACTGGCCACAAGTTAAGTGGTTGTGTTAGTAGTATGCTATTATTGTGTGCATAAGTTATTCATATAATACAATATGGTAAAACAATATATATGTATACGTAGAAAAAATATATATTGTTATAATTTTTTCATGAGTACTATATGTACATTCAATGTAGGTTATTTTACCTTTGAATATTCAGATGAATCAAATTTTTGTTTTAACATTTTTAATTCTTTTGAACATTATATAAAAAAAGTTAATAATTACAAAATATTTGAACATGTTTCATAAAAACTGCAAGACGGTTTTCATTTATGGAGGATTTTCATCTATGAAGAGGGAACAAAGTGTTGTGGAAAAAATTGCACAATGTGCACTCTTCCACTTGGAAAGGGGATAGGCCTTGTAGGCTGAATCAAGGCCTCGGTCCTTGGAGACCCTATAGTGGGTGGTTGGTTTTTCTCCAATTGATCCCGCAATAGATTATTAGTGTATTTCACATAAAAAAAAATATGGATAAAAATAAATATAAAATAGACGGGGGGAGAAAGAAAAATCCAATAACAATCCAAGATATGCCAAACCACTTTCGTATTTCCGAATGGTCAAGTTGTACAACACCTAGGAGGTGTGGGCTTCAAGGGAATCCAATAATATCCCTTAGGGAGGCCTTTTTTGTCCAAACTACATGCTAAGAAATGATAGAACAATGGAGAGGAACTCTTGCACCTTGATGGAAGGTGTCAAGGGAGCTTGGGAATGCTCACAATGGTAGGAAGAGGTGGGATATGAGGAATCAAGAGCATAACCTTGATCTTGATTTCTCTCTACAAAATGCATGCTAATGGCTTCCTTTTATAGGCCAAGAGGTGGCCAACCAAAAACTAGATCCAAATGTGAACTCATGTTCTCCATGAACCAGTTCCAAGGTACACCAAGGGGTCTAGTTAATGCCACCAAATGCGCGAGGAGCCGAATTTAGATTCTTAGAGATGATGTAGCTTACAATGTGTCGCAGGAAGTAAGTGTTCCCGCTGTTTTGACAGTAGTGCGACTATCGAAGGAATAGCCACACAGGTATCGCACATACATTGTTCTGGTGACATGCGCTATATCACGAGTTAACAGTGTGTTAGCCACTCAACCCTTTCTTTTTTATGGTTTTTGGCACTTTTGGATTCATGCTATCTTTTGGGTCTGTTGAGGATGCATGTGGTGAGATGCATTATTTATGTTGATGATTCCTTACTGGAAGAACTGTTGAAATGTCGCATGTGTGCAAAATTTAGGCATTAAATATGCCCTCTGATGTATGAGGTTCGGAGGGTACTGTAGAGTCGATAATGCATCTTGTTTTCTTATGTTTCTCTCATGTTCTGTAGGACAAAGCATATGTGGACAGATAGGGTTCTCCCATGGGGGAATATTGTTGGTGATGACCATTGGAGTGGTAGTAAAGAATATTTTTTATACAAACTAGGTGGGCATACCCATGCTCGATGAAATGTTGTTGATGTGATTACAATAATAGAGGACAAAAAGGTGTCACTCGACTATACTGCTAGAACATGGATGAAGGATAATTCAAGCCATGTTTGAGTAAACAACCTAGGAACTGTTGCAGAGTGATGAAGAAGTGGTACTGCTGATGATCATGATAATCCAATAGGGGTGGGGGACTAGTATGGTTTGTGAAGCCTCCTGAAAGCTTCAATATGCCAGATAGACTGCGACCATGATTTGTAAATGTGAACAATGCGACCTTCAGAAGCATGTTCCCCCTTGATGCAATAGATGTTTTTTGACATCGAGCATAGGGGAAACCACTTAGTTAGGGAGAACTAATGAATCCCCCTACCAAGTTCAAGGTGATCCCTCATAGTGATGGAAAGGGATCCCAAGGTACAACTGCAACTACTACAACTTTAGGAATGTAGTGTTTTGACGCCGACGAGAGTTAAAGCACATGATAAGACTAAGGTCTTATCTTGAGAACCAAGATCTTGTTGTAACCAAATAAGGGATAGACAAAAATGACAAAAGACTGGTTGATAAGCATGGGACTCATAACTTCCTTTGATCGATGTAAACATGGGGAGTGGGGACAACAAATTTCCTTTCAGAATGGTATAGATTGAAGCGAACAGAGACAAAATGCAAATGAAAGGGCATTGTTTGAGACCCAAAACAAAGAGTAATGGTGACCGGAAAAACAAATACTACTGAGGTTATTGAGACTCAAATATATCAATAAAAGGAGACCATGGGTTGCTAGAAAAATAATATGGTGTTCCCACAATGTGAGGTGATGGGGAAACTTGTTTGTACATAAATAATAATGATGGGGTCCCCATAGTTTTGGGTGTGTCAGGGGACCAATTTGATGATGGGAAGAGTTCCCATGGTTTTGAGTGAGTCGGGGGAAACTTTCCAAGATGAAGTGGGGGTTAATTTGTAGATGAGAAGATGGATTCCCCATGAATCAATGCCATGCATTGTATGACTGTAGGATAACTGAATAGAATTGGTTACTTCTGAGGGTGAAGGCCCCATAGGTGTCTTCACAGAGGTGATGATACAAATAATATTTTGGAAGGTAAAGTTCTCATGGAGGTATGAGTGGGATTTGTGAATCTTTATCATAACATGAGCCGAGGAAGCTGACGGTGTTTACTTGGTGGGGTAAATGTGAAATTACAAAATGATAAGATAAGAGGTGATCTTTTCAAGTTGTATTAAGTTCCTCGGATTTGTGGGGGGGGCGACATCATGGGTTTCAATTGATGACTAGGATGGAAATGGTGCATAGACCCATGGGGGAATATACTAATCTCAGTAATGATGTTTATGGCACATCAAGACCGAGAATGAGGGCCCTATGGTTATCATCAGGAATACTGGTAAATGCATTATAAACTGAGGGGAAATAGTTCCTGTATGCTTGTTTTGGATTGATACATGTGGTAGGGTGCTTGGCATCACTGTTGAAGCATGGAGACTTGTTCTTATAAAAAAAGGGGTCTTAGACTTGTCTTGGTCGAGATACTACACATACGACGCAAATAACTGAGTGCAGTAAAGAACATGACCAAGGTATTGATAATGCATAATTTATATAACCAAAATGAGCTGTAATTGTGGGGTACCGCAGTACTAGGGGTAGAATAATTTAAGGTACAACTCGTTGACAGGGTGGTCAAGGGTGATCCCTTCAGAATCAGTTAAGACATATGCCCCTTTTGGGAGACATTGCTTAACGACGTAAGGGCCTATTCATTTAGAGACAAATTTACCAGGTCCTGGTTTGATGTCTTTCTTGGCGTTGAATATGAGGAAGAAGTTGCCTTCATTTAAGGTGTGAGGTTGCACTTGTCGATCATAGTGTGTGTTGACGCAAAGTCTATTGACAGGGGTTCACTCCGCACTGTCGCCAACAAACTATCACCCCAAACTCCCTTATACACCGGCTCGGAAAGGTGTAACCCTTCCCAGCAACACTTGCAGAGCAAGTGCAGTCTCACCCGAGGTGGATAAGAGGGCTGTTGGAACCAAGTTTCCGCAGTTGTGTAGAGGATATGCACACTTTACTTTCGCATTAAATAGAGATTATAACATTCACAACATACCATTAACTTGTCATTCGCATCTTAAATCATTCACAATTTCTAACACATACATTCAGAACATACTCAACAACATATGTGCATTAATCAACATAAAACATTCACAAAACCCATTATTCATCATCGCATTATTTGCACAGAGACATAATTCATATCATAACTGAACATCTTCATTCATTCATCAAACCTGCGGAATTAACCTTGCATAATTTGTCAATGCATCATTTTGCGGATCCAAAGAAAAACCCAAAAGATCAGATCAATCTCCAAAACTTCGATGCCCTTAGGCTTACAATCCTACTCTATTTATATTCTTCTATTCTATTACAAAATGGTCCACATGGCCAACTTGACTAATCTAGCAAATCTTATGCTTCCGCAAAAACGACGAAAGGTCCTTTTTCCGCGGAATGACCCTTTCGCATTTGTCGGCTTCCACACTTCCTGCGGATCTATCCCATGCCAACATACCCCCAACAAAATCTTGTGGCTCATCCCGAGCCACCTTAGCTGGACACTGCTGGTTTGTTGAACTGTTGTTGGAAATCATCATAGGTGGTTCGGATCCGGTTGACTATCTCTTTTACTGATGCTCAGAGCTATGCACTTTCTATCACCTGTTGCTCCGTTGGGTGGTCGCATACCTTCTGTTGTACCTCCTGTAATTGATCTTGTACTTGTTTCATCTCTGGAACTATTCTTGCTATGAGGGCTTCAGCCTTTGTTTGAAGCTCGTCCAAGTGTGCAGCTCATCTTTGCTTCCTTTTGTGGGATTTTTCAGCTCGCTGCTTCATACTTTGTAGTTCCATGGTCTTTGCCATCCACATCATTGTGGGCATCGCCTTAAACGATCCCTTAAATGTTTCCATATTCTCTTCGGCTTCGCGGAGCGTTCTCTTCAGTGCAGTTAACTGGTCATCCTCGACCATCTATCCTAGAATTATGTGAGACTTACTGCCATTTTCTGTGCTTCTTGTTCCATTTCTTGAATCTCTACCACTGCTTCCTCTATCGTCATCTGTCGACTTTGAACCTGTGCTGGCGGTGTGTTGGGTGTCACTTTGGTATGGAGCTCCGCATTTTCCTTCATGAGCTTAGTAATGGCGACTCCTAACATAACAACCTGAGCTTCCGAGGTGACATATGGATCTAGCGCCGCTGTTTCGCATGCCTTTGCAAGTGATCGTTCTAACCTTGTCCATTCCTCTCCAATGTTTTCCTTCACAGTGAGTGTTATAGTTTGCTCTGCGATGACTTTTTCCTTCTCAGCCAGGGCTTTTTCTAATTGTGCCTTCTCCTTGATAGCTTGTACTTGCACAGCCAGTACTGAGGTGTGTTTATTGCAAAGCTGCTGTGCCTCCATCTCATTATGTTGTAGTTGTTTCATGTACTCAACCATCTTGTTGTGCATCGCAACCTCGCAGTCGTGGATTTCTGCGCTTGCTGCCGATTGGACTCGATGTAGTGTCAACATTGGGATTAAAATGAAATCGATCATTTCCTAGTCGGCCTTCTATATCTCTAGGTCCAGGGTCTCATCTGTTCATCTATTCTCCTACGGTGCACCGTTCCGTAGCTGCGAGGACACCTGAATTACATTGCAGTGGTCGGTTTTTCTGTGTTACTTTGACCGCAAGTATCTTCGTCGCTACTTTGACTGCTTGGTTGTAATTGTGTTGATCAGGTAATCTCGGGAATCTTTCTCTACACTATACTTTATGGCCAGTTGTTCAGGTAATTTCTTTTCATTTTCCTTATCCTGGAAAAACTGCAAAGGGTTGGCTCCCTCTGGAGGCAGGCTTGTGATTCTGGCAATGAGGCCAACTGTGACTGGGATTCTCTCATGCAACCAAAGGGAGATGTCATGGAAGCATTCAAGGAGTTGCTTGACACATGCGTTGACTTGTGCTAGGTGCCCAAAATGCGGTAGTAGGGTGATGCCAAGCAACCTTGATCATGCCAATCCCAATGCCCACTTCCTAGGTTCCTTCATAGTCGGGCCTCCTATGTGGGGGATGCCCTCATAAGCTTCCGCATACTCTTTAAGCTTGGATAGGTCATGGTCAGTGTATCGTAACCTCTACAACTTGGTGGTAATATCCCCACTCTCAGTAACCCCTGGGGGTACTAGTGCGACCGCAATGGGGTATTTTTTGTTCTTGTTGATCCATAGCATGGGTACCCCCTCCCAACAGGGTGGAATGTACTCTAAGAGCATGGGGCCATCGTATCCATCTTGAATGGATTCAACAGCTGAGGGCCTTGCATCGTCATGCGTAAACCTTGCGAATGCCTGGGTGCCTTTCTTTTTCTCCCGACCAGTGTCAGGGGGTCGAGTCGCACTCTGTTTTTTCTTGTGTGAGACTGTAGACATGACTTCGGGCTGCTTCTTCATAATTTGTGTGGCTTGTGTTCTCTCGATGCTGGTGCTGGACACATACACTTCCATTTGGCTCTTGGAATACTAAAGTAGCTGAACATGTTTCCTCGTCGCCTCCTATATACTGGCCGATAGTATCCATCCGTTCATGGGTCATAATTTCCAAATCTCATCGGGATTCATCAAATCGATCACATGCGTTGGATATTAAATCCCAATGTTCTTGGGTTTGACGTAGTCCAGTGTGGTATAACTGCGACTTTTATTACCTGTAATGTCGTATTAAACCCTTGCGCATCATGGCATCTCTCGAATTGCTTATAGTGTGTGGACAATTTTTTCTTTTTTACATCAGCACAGCGAGTACCGCTGTGTCAAAATGTCATCGTATCGTTGTCTTCTCTACTGCGGCCAACCTTCACCGGTTTTGTTGGGTCACTGTTGTTTACTTCTCAATGTCATTTGTCGGTGGTTCTGCTGTGATCATTCTACCTATCGCGGTTGGCAAGTATTGATGGCATCTTAGTTCTGGTTGGTGTGACCGTAGCTTGACCGGCTGTACATCAGGTTTCATTGACGGTACATATGTATCTTTGGGGTCATCGTCATCTTCAAGCTCTCCGGCAACGTTACAATGCCCTATTTCTGGTGCCACAGTCCTTTAGAGTAGCATCGTTTGTCCAGTCGGTGCGACTTCAATTATTTTCCATGGATCTCCTGCAATATGGTGTGGGCTAAGGGATTTTTGTCTGAAGATGAGAATGATTGGCTGAATCCAATGGTAATTTGTTCCCAAGATGTTATCCCGCATCGCAGTTTTGCTACGACATACTAGCACCGTGGTACCTCGTCCAATGTGTGTACGAATGCGTGTACCAATTCCTGGCGTGCTCTCGATCCCCATTGCTATTGACAAGCATTTAGATGTGCCTTCGGGTCTCCTTGTCCATCATATCATAAATGGTCATCCTTCATGGCTTCGCCGAACCGAACCTCCATGAGGCGTCGACATAGTGGCCAAGATGTGATGTTTGATTTATGCGCTGCCCACCATCACATAGGAGTATCCTTTAGGGATTCCTCCAAGGCTAGAAGACGTTGTGGCTCTGCCACCTTCTCCTCAAATTCGGTGAGAAACATTTCCAAGTTGGGAAATCCTTCATAGGTAGGTAACGCATACTCCTCTGATGCTACCATTCGCAGGGACTATGTTACTCGTGCGCATCTTCGAAAGGATACTTCATGCAACCGGTTCTGCCAATTCTCAAGGTCCTCATCTGAATCGGAGGATGCCGAGCTATCACTGCGCCATCCTAGTTCTCCATTCATGGTATGGTTAACATAATCCTCAGAAATGTTGTACAAATTATCCCATCCTTCCGTAAAATCATCTCTAGATGGCTCCGTATAATGCAACCCTTCCACAGGATCCAGCGGTGCGATGAACCTCATTTCCTGATTCGTGAATGACATTATCCTTTTCTTAAAGTTGATGATTGCTTGATTCTCCATATCCCAGTCTATCCCTAGCAATACCGGATAGGGACTGGTGTTATCCACAATCTCAATGACATCAAAATATGCATATGTGCTGAGCCCTTCAATTTCAACCGAAAGTTGACATACTTGACCAAGCGGAGTGACCTTGCTCTGGTTTGCCAGTTGCAGTTGTACTAGTGACCAAGTCAGCTGCGGTTTTCCCATTGTCTCCCATGTATTTTTAGTCAAGATATTCACATCCGAACCCAAATCCAAAATGATGGAGTCGACATCAAATTCTCCAAATTGTGCTAACATCTGCATCTCCCTGCATGTCTTCCTTTTATGTATGCGATTAACTCTCTATTCCAATATGCGCCTCCCCGTCATCGTAGTACACTAGCTATTTATTCCAGTGCGTCGGGGTCTTTTTCCAAGTCTAGGCAACTTTCCAAGAAGGCTCCCAGGGTGTTTTCCTTCCTTTGCGACTTTGTTGAGTCAAAGTTTGGTGGCATGTCATAGATTTCTTCCTCCAGAGGTAGCTGCCTCCTATTCCTTATTGCCTCCTGTTCTTTTAAGAAGGCATATCTTTCCACTTCGACATCAAAGGTGACCTTCTTCCGCTGTGTTTGCGTTGGTCTAACATTGGCGTGTGACTTATCGCCGCCTGTCACTACCCCTCCTCTTGTCACTATGCCAATCGTCGCATGGCTACTTCTGGCTTCTGTCGCTATCCTCTGTATAATTGATGGTGCATTCTGATTATTTTGGTTCTATTTCTAGGGCGGATGCTTGGTTTTCCATTTCGCAATGAGCTGGGGGCAGTCCTCTACACTATGATCTAAAACACTACAGTATGTACACTATGGTTCCTGATTTGGACAGTCTCCTTGGTAGTGCCCTTGCTGTCCACAATTGTAACAGATGATTGGGCCTCTTCCCCATCCAGTAGCTCTTCCGCGTCCCATACCTGCACCTCGGCCTCCGTGGAATCCTCCCCCAAATCCCCCGCATGGCGGTCCATATTGTCGATACTGCAGTTTCCATTACTGCAGCTGCTGATACTGTTTCCCATACTGCGGCTGGCCATACGGTGGTGGTGGATACTGCAGGTGCCCATATTGCGGCTGCCCATATTTCCCCTAGTTGTATTGTTGCGGTTTATTGTACTGCGATTGTTGATGCACCACTGGTGGCTCTTCTCTCTTCATAAAATACATGTCAGTTGTTCGATCTTGCAGTAGGTCATAGGCCTTGCAGTCCTTATCATCATGGCCAACCGATCGACAAAACTTGCAGTATACATTCGCTAGCTTTGAAACCATCTTTTGCAGAAATACGCACTCCTTCGGTCGATGCCCTCTGGTCTGACAGATAGTACACCATGGCATGCCTCCTTGACGAAGGGGGTTTGGCGCCCCCGCCTGTAAATACTCCCAGAATTATGGACAATTGTCCTTATGGTGCCCCTCACCTCTGCATTTGGTAGACCATATGTCTCTACGGGTCTCCTTACCCTTCTTGATATCCTCCAATTGAAGTGTTAAGTTGGCCAACTATGCCTGAAATCTGTCCATTCCCATTCCTGCTTCATCGATCGTTGAAGCCTCTAGCTTCATCACGATTTCTAATGCTTCTGCCTGTGTTGCAAATTTTTGTTGCATCAGTGGTCCTCGGATATGCGACACTAGTCCTGCGATGAACCATTCTTTATGTTGCAGCTCATTTATTGGAAAGCTCACTTTCGATATCAATGTGTTGTATCGCTGGTCGAATTCCCACACCGACTCATTCGGGCATTGCTTAATCTTCTTAAGCTCAGTGACATATTGCGACTCAGATTTTGGTTTTTTAAATTCGTCAATCATTGCCGTTCTGACTTGCTCCAATGTTTTAACTGTTGTTCCCACTGTAACGTTTACAAACTTCATGTACCAGTCTAACGCCCAACCCCTAAGGGTCATCGCTAACTGTCCCATCTTTATAGCATCGTCCTGAACCTGCTTTATAGTCCATATTGTTGCGCATATAAACCAATACTGTTCGGGATCCTCGGTCCCATTCCCCTGAAATGTGGGCATCTTTGCCTTGTCTGCCATCCTAACGTTGCTAGTATTGTTGTTCACTGAAGCACTACTCTTGCCGTTACATGTAGGGAAACTCCGTGAATAGTTTTGATTTCTTCCTATGAAATTTGGAGTAGTGTGTCAGGTCGAAGGTACATGGTAACTTACGATCTGACCTCCTTCTACCTCCAGGGTAGCCTATTCGACGTCTCCTTTGTAATAGGGTCGCTTCTTCCCTTGTGCTCTTGTTCCGTAGTTCTTTGTTTTGGTCCTCTCAGGAGACTCTCTCTCAGTCCTCCTCTTCTTCTCAGGACACCGGAATATTGCTCCACTTTTTAAGAGACCACACTCTTCGTCAGTTTCCCTTTCAAACTCGTCATCGCTCATGTCCATCTACCACATCTTTTTATCAGCTCGCATTTACGCGACACCTTCACCCTCACACAACAAATCTTCTACTCATCGGACAGCATCCTCAATATTCCTTTTTCGCAGATAAGCATTTTAATCCACAATTTTAACGATGACAAAAATCTTCCTCTTGGCCCCCTGAAAAATTTATTTCGGCATCGTTGTATGACTTGATAGTATCTACTGGGAACTCAGTTATGTACCCTTCAAGGATACTGTCTACCCAAAAATCAACAGCTCGTGATACCTTGTTGTTGACCTGTTTTAGCTGTCGCACCAACTCTAGAGTCCAACAATCCGGTTCAGTATTTTGACAGTGGTTCTTACAGAACGTCAACTGTGCTAGCCACTCATGCAATAACACCGGGAATTCGCATAAAAAGATTTCGTGAATATCTGAGTAGATGTATGTTTCTAACCAACTGGTCGTTGTTTGTTTAGGATCTTGCTTCTCGCTTTTTGTGAACTCCTCCGCCTTCTTATCGAAACCACTCTTGGATCTCTGATTTTGTCGAGTGCCACAACATATCCTCTTTTCTTCTTCCGTAGGGTCCCGGAAATGGAACCATTTGTTGACGCAGAGTCTATCGACAGGGGTTCACTCTGCACTGTCTCCAACAAACTATCACCCCAAACTCCCTTATACACCATCCTGGAAAGGTGTAACCCTTCCCAGCAACACTTGCAGAGCAAGTGCAGTCTCACCCGAGGTGCATAAGAGGGATGCTGGAACCATGTTTCTGTAGTTGTGTAGAGGATATGCACACTTTACTTCCGCATTAACCAGAGATTATAACATTCACAACATACCATTAACTTGTCATTCGCATCTTAAATAATTCACAATTTCTAACACACATTCAGAACATACTCAACAACATATGCGCATTAATCAACATAAAACATTCACAAAACCCATTATTCATCATCGCATTATTTGCACAGAGACATAATTCATATCATAACTGAACATCTTCATTCATTCATCAAACCTGCAGAATTAACCTCACATAATCCGTCAATACATCATGTTGCGGATCCAAAGCAAAACCCAAAAGATCAGATCAATCTCCAAAAATTCGATGCCCTTAGGCTTACAATCCTACTCTATTTATATTCTTCTATTCTATTACAAAATGGTCCACATGAACGACTTGACTAATCTAACAAATCTTATGCTTGCACAAAAACGGTGAAAGGTCCTTTTCTGCGGAATGACCCTTTCACATTTGTCGTCTTCCGCACTTCCTGTGGATCTATCTTGTGCCAACAGTGTGCCTTGGAGCAAAATTTCATCAAGGTGTTCCAAGGTAAAAAGGAGTTTCTCCAGGGTAGGGGTATTTGGTAGCAACTCGACAGCAGATTGTAGGGTGGGTATTTGGCACTCTATGGGAAGGACAACTTCTACGCCATGGACTAGGTGGAATGGGGTGAAACCCATAGCGGTATTGAACGAGGTGCGATAGGCATAAAGCATAGGGAATAGCATATGGTTCCAGTTGGAGTTGTTCTTATTCATTATGCATTGGAGCATAGTTTTGAGAACTTTATTGATAGCTTCAACCTTTCCATTCGCTTGAGTGTAGTAAGCTGTTGAAAATTCATGTTTTAAGCCTAACAACCGCGATAGTTCTTCAAATGTCTCATTGCAGAAGTGTTTTCCATTTTCAAAGACAAGTTATGTAGGTACGCCAATGTGATGAACCCGCAATAATTAATTAATGCAAATACATGAGATATCAGAAATAATAGAACTCGGAATCACTTTTATATTGATCACGGGCCACTTCGAGGGGGCAACCTCCTTTGAGAAAGCTCAATACAATTAACTTCACGGTGCCTTCATGACCTCAACACACACTTATATACTAAGTCTATGCCCAATACTATGAGTAAAAACCATGGGACATATAATACTACGGGACGACTTACAAAGCATATGCATCCAATACTATGGGTCAATACCATGGGCTAATATAAACCATGGATCAACAAATACTACATCAGACTTCATCAGACAATCCTTCTTTGTGATTGGCCAGCTTCTCAAATTCCGTCTGATACTCTCTCACTGTGCCAGTTTGGTGAAGTTTAGTGAGTTCTCCTGTGAAGTTGTCAAAAGCACTAGGACCAAATCGTGGCAAAAGGAGTTGGGAAAAATCTGTCTAGTTTGGCTCGGGATGAGCTTTGATGTACCAACGGTACCATTGAAGGGCTTCCTATTCCAAATGAAAGGATGCAAGTGGAACTTTCTGGACATCAAAAGTATTATGCAAACTGAAATATTGTTCTACTCGGTATATCCATCCAGTCGGATCAGTACCATTGAAGCGAGGAAAATCAAGCTTCGGCCCACGAAAATTGCTGGAAGAAGAGGACCCGGTGGTGGCAAAATATTCTGGATGTCGGTTATTGTTCATGGCTGAATGTTGAAGATGGAGGCTGAGAAATTTTTATCCAGATCTTGAAGTTTGGTTTGGATGGCTGCAAGTGCTTCCTCCATGGTATTTTTTTTCTCCTGTGCGGGTGATAACCATAACCAGAAGTTTTTTTTTTTTTTTTGTAAATGGATAGAAGAACACAAACAAAAGCTTATTTAGTAAAGGAAAATTTGGATTTGGGAAAAACTCGGATTGGTAATTGGGGTTTGACTAGGATTTGGACACTTTCTGATGGACAGGGAGGCAAAAAATGGGGATTTCAGAAGCGGGGTGAAAGAATGAAAAAATTTGGTAGAGAGGGACAAAGAAGTAGAATTAGGAAAGGAACACGGTGGCAAAATTTGAAGGCGTTTGGGTGAAAATTGAAGGACTTATGGCAAAACCTAAAAATAGACAAATGTGGGATTTCTAGTCTTGAGAAGTGGAATTTGGGATAGGGTCTTCAGGAATGAAATTTCAGCTGAAAATAGATATGGACCCCAGGTATATGCGGCTTCCTAACAGTTCAGGGGTTTGACTCGGCCACCAATGTTGTCTGACGGATTGCGTATTGGGGTAGTAACCCTCACTCCATGGCTCAGGTAAAACTGATAACCGCTTTGCCACAAACGACAGCTTTTGGTTTACTTCACGGGTGGGAACTAGTCAATCAGGTAGGGGTTGTTTCCCTTTTCACTGGTAGGTCCTCTCAATGGGCCAACTACTTTGGGGTTCCTGTGGTACTCCTCACAATGATTTTTAGGGATTATGCCCAAGTACTTCCCACAGTTAAGTGGATAGGGATTATTCCCAAATCCGAACCTGCAACAGATGCGAAAAAAGAATTTGGCAGAAATTTCACCCAGCGAGCCCAAGAAAGTGCTCTGATACCAGATGTGATGAACCTGCAATAATTAATTAATGCAAATACATGAGATATCAGAAATAATAGAACTCAGAATCACTTTTATATTGATCACGGGCCACTTCGAGGGGGCAACCTCCTTTGAGCAAGCTCAATACAATTAACTTCACGGTGCCTTCAATGACCTCGACACACACTTATATACTAAGTCTATGCCCAATACTATGAGTCAAAACCATGGGACATATAATACTACGGGACGACATACAAAGCATATGCATCCAATACTATGGGTCAATACCATGGGCTAATATAAACTATGGATCAACAAATACTACGGGACGACTTACAAAGCATATGCGTCCAACAACAATATACTAACAAAGTAAAGAGAAGGGTTGACATGGGTTCCTAATAGCCAAAGTGGGAGATGATGTGGTTGAAGAAGAAGTGTGTGACAATAGTGCCTTTACAATCGAATGTGGGCCTTGCCTCAACTCATTTGGTAAAGTAGTTGATCATGACAGTGATACAGTGGTGACCTTGTGCAGACGTAGGGAGACATTCCATAAAATAAATGTCGCAGTTACAAAATGGGTCAGCGGTGATAACTGGATGTAGCGATGCAGGGGGAGAGTGTGTTTTGTAGGAGAAAAACTGGCAATTTTCACACTGTTTGACTATGTAGACGCAATCTTTGAAGATGGAGGGCCAAAGATACCCGACCTATAATATTTTTTGAGCGGTTGCGACTCCTAAAAGGTGGACTCCACAAGCGCTAATATAGAAGTCATCGAGGACTTGTTCATCCTCCTCGTTTGTCAGACACATATTGCAAGGGTACAATAAATCCCCGATGAGGAGATACCTAGGTGCTTGGTGACGGATTTTGCGACGATCATCATGGGATAAGTGGGGGGAGAATTTATTTGTACATAGATAAGTGATGATATCACCGTACCATGGGTCAGTGACATTGATGAGGAAGAGATGATCAACCGATAACTGATACTAAACATATTTTCCCGAGGTGGTCGATGGGAGGTTTGTGATGAGCTCAACTAGGGCCATGGATTTCTTGCTCTTAGGGACAACGAACTTGAGGTCAAACTCTTGTAATATGACGATCCAATGTGCAAATTTAATATTGATAATCATGTGTCTTAGTATATATTGCATTGGGTTGGACTCAGCAACCATGGTTGTTTTGCAGAGCAAAATATAGTGGCGGAGTTTTGGTATTGACATGATTCCTGTGAGCACAGATTCTCATCATGAGTGTAGTTGAGTTTTGGTCTAGAGATGGTTTTGCTAACGTAATACATGACATGATCTTGGTAGCCCTTGGCGGGTTGGAATAACACATTGGATACAGTGGATGCAGACGCAGATATATAAAGAATGAAATCTTTGTCAAAATATGGAGGGGATATGAGAGGAGCTGATGAAAATGATTTTTTAAGGGCATTGAATTCGGTTTGGGCATACTTGTCCCATTTAAATGGGATATCCTTTCGGAGGACTCGTAAAACTCCATGGGCCTGAGTGGCATAGTCGGGGACAAAGCGACGAAGGAAGTTGGCTTTGCCTTGGACACTCTACAATTGGCATCGTGTTCGCGGGGGTGGTAACTCCAAGATGGATTGAACCTTTGAAGGGTCGATAGTGATACCATCTTTGGAGACAATGAATCCCAAGAGGTGATCAACGGTGACACAAAACAAACACTTCAAGGGGTTCAAGCGTATGTTGTATTTGCGACATTGTGTGAAGATGTGTGAAGGTTTTGGAGTTGGTTACATCATTTTGTGGAATTTGCAGTAAGGTCATATAGAAAGGCAAGGATGATGTGAGCCAAATCATTAAATACGTATGCCATGGAACATTGGAAAGTGGCCTTGGCGTTCTTGAGATTGAAGGGATAAATTTGAATGCGAATGTTCCCCATGGTGTGGCAAATTTTTTTTGTATTTATTTTGGGGACTGATAAATATTTGGTTATATCCGTAAAATTCGTTCATAAAGGATAACATTTCACTACGGTCACACGAGTCAATTATTTGGTCGATGAATGGTGTTGGAAAATTGTCCTTAGGGTAGGCTAAATTGAGGTCTCGGAAATTTGTGCAGACACAAATGGTTCCCTGCTTTTTGTTAATCGGGACGGGATTAGACACCCATGATGTGTAAGTAATAGGAAAAATAAATCCATCTTGTAAGAGTTTCTTTATCTCGATTTTGATTGTGGGGGCCTTAGAAGGGTTGACTAGGCATTGTTTTTGTTGGACAGGGATGGCATCATGCCAAGTGTCAATATGATGTTCTACAATTTCTAGGTAAATACTTGGAATTTATTCATATGTTCATGCAAAGACGTCATGGAACTCTTTGCATAGAGTGGTAAAATCAATAATTTCCTGTGGTGAGTAGGAAGCCCCAATGGAGATGTTTTCGATGACTCTTGGTGTAAAAAATATATCAACTTATATGGTGGGGTAGATATTGGAAAGATTTCCATATTTGAATGCATTTAGTGCAGGAATAGGATTTGTGAACCAATCGATATGACCGGTTTCTGCATACGAATGGTTGATGACCTATGGTGGAAAATGTCCCATGGAGGTTCATTAGTGTACATGGCTTCGATTATCTCTTCATTTGTGGAAAAGGCATATTCTTCAAGCATGTCTTCGTTTGATGAAAGGGAATCGTCGGTAATGGTTGGTAGGGGGACTGCATCGAGGTGCATGATGTCGATATATTTAGAGGTGCTTGGGATGGTGCGAGGATCTCTTCTTGAGGGAAGATTACGGGATCCAGAACTTCACATGATATCGGTGATGGAGGGTCGAGATCTCACAGAGACTATAATACGTTGGGGGTTGTGTTGTCAACATTGTACTCAGTTGGTTCAATATCTTCCTCGATTACTGTAGGTAGGGTTGTCCCGCAAAGGGTGAGGTTATCGGCTAATCGACTCTGGGTTTCATGCAATGTGAGAAATGTGACTACTAGAGGAAATTGGAATGAATGGTGATACATTAAGTTGAATGAATGACATGGTCGAGTGGCATTGGAGTGGTTCAAGATAATGGTTGGGGTTTGTGGGTGCTCCGACGACTATTGCTCGGGTATGGAATCAACCCACCATGGGGAGGGGATGGTCGGGACCACTGTAGTAACCATATTGATAGGGTCCTCCTCTAGTGATGAGGGGGGTGAGGTATCCTCTAACGGTTGGGTGAGTAGAATGCTTGCCAAGGTCTCATGAAATCGAGGGAGATTAGGGAAATGGTGTGTATAGTGCCCATACTAAGAACACATGGCACATGCATGATTCATATGCAATGTCTTGGACCTAGATGTGGGCGAGGGAGATGTGCCTCCTTTTACAGTCAGTGGATCATGTGTTATGTTAATGAGGGTGTTAAGAAAATTCCTTAGCTCTGGAAAAGTGGGACATAGGTTGGTTGCGTGGCCTTGCTACCTGCAAAGGGAACACAACAGTGTGACCCTTTGAGTGGGAGTATTAATCATAATTGGAGCTTTCAACACTTGTTGGTCGATGCCCCCTGCTTTAGGATTATCGGTTTCTGATGAATTGGACATCGTGTTGGGTCATAGGGGCCCTTTCAAATTTGGTTGTTTGGTGCTCCCATTGGTGGTATTTGTGACGACTAGTTGTCGTTGAGTCGTGGATGTCATAGGCTGGGATGGCGTAACAGAATTTGTTACAGGCCTTGTAGGAATAACAACCAAAATAGGGAAAAAATCGTAATGAGCGATTGGTTTGGAAGCCATGTCTGGGTAGGGTGGTGTAAGGTACCATACCAGGATACCTAGAGTAAGCCTAGGTAGAGTTAACTGATCCATAACTGGCGTCCCTTGTATTCTTTTTGGAGGGTACTCAAATGGGATTTGGTAGATTGGTGGGACTGATGGGCTCAACGTTTATTCAATGGCATGGCTCAGTGGCGGTGCTGATGATGGGGTTGAGGTGGAGATGGCTCCATTTTCAGCGGTGAAAACTGTGCACATTAGGCCATCAGTCGATGTAGGGGTCCTTGGTGGTCCTGAATACACTCCTACCAAATGTGAAGAACCTGCAATGATTAATTAATGAAAATACATGAGATAACAGAAATAATAGAACTCAGAATCGCTGTTATTGATCGCAGGCCACTTCAAGTGGGAAACCTCCTTTGAGCAAGCTCAATACAAATAACTTCACGGTACCTTCATTGGTATCAACACAAACTTATATAATAAGTCTAGGCACCAATACCATGGGTCAATACCATGTGTCAATACAAACCATGGGCCAATACAAACTATGGATCAACAATTACTATGGGACGACTTACAAAGCATATGAGTCCAACAACAATAACACAAACTATGGATCAAAAAATACTACGGGACGAATTACAAAGCATATGCGTCCAACAACAATATACTAACAAAGTAAATAGAAGGGTTGAAATGGGTTCTTAACATCCCCTCTCCCTTAGAAAAAGACTTGTCCTCAAAGATTTGGATGTGGAAATTGATGCAGAATCTGAAGGAGTGGTTCCCCTATAGCATCCTCGGGTTGCATTCCGGGCCACTGACGCCTTGTGAGTTCCAGGGAGGGTTGCTTGGAAGGCTATAGACGAAGAAGAACCATATCAACTGCGTGAAAAGTGTGCTCAGAATGGTGCTGATTGGCTTGTTGTTTCAGTCGAATTGTTGCCATGTGAAGATTGTCCTACAGAATGAGAAGAATCTGATCACGGTTTCGAAGAACCGAGTCAATTGCCTGAATTGGGAGCTGCTTAGGGTGTATGGAAGAAGAATTGGTGGTTCCTGTCCATAGACTGCTTCATATGGTGTCCTTTTAGATGTGGTATTGTACCACTGGAGCACTTCTAGGAAATCCACAGAAATAGTTGTCCAAATCTGTGTAGGGATGGGCAAGGCTTTGAGCAGTCCCGAAAGGAGTGTTGTTTCACCCTTGTTGACCTGGAAAGTATCATAGTCAGCCACCATCTATTGAATTGTCATTTTCAGTCCTTGCCAAAAGGATTTACATTGTTCCTGGTCATACATTTTGAGGAACCGAGAGTGTCCTGTTGATGAAGAAGCATGGAGTTCATAGAAGAGATATCCCTTTTGAACAGATTGCAACCAATTTGGAACAAGTAGAGAAATAGCTGTAAGAGAAACTGAGTCATCAAATGTGAGAGAAGGAGTATCTGCCACCATATTGTCCTTACCCTTCTTGTAAGTGATCGCATAGGCATAACCCATGAGTTGGATAACCCATTTCAGGTGTACTAGGGAGGAGACCCATTGTTCCCGGAAATTTTCCAGACTTTGGAGATCAATCGTGATGCAGAAATAATTCCCTAATAGGTATGGCTGCCACTTCTGTACTGCAAGCAAAATAGCCATCATTTCCTGCTGAGATGTAGATGCGGCTAAATTCTTACCAGAAAGGTCTCCTGAAGGAGACAAGCCCACTGGTTCAGCAAGGACACCTACATATCTATCCAAGGAAGTAGGGGGGACCGTTGATGGGTGCATTTGAATGTAATGGAGTTGAGCGATGACACCATGTGAATTCTTCTTAAGGATCTTTTCCAGGTGATGTGAACTGATGATGCCGAGAGACCCTTGTTGTAAGCCCTTAAATTTGTGTTGTTTCCCATTGACTGAAAACTGCATCCAAAGTTCAGCAAAATCCCATAATATGGGGCCAAGTGTGCGTAACCATTGAACGCCGAAAACCCTATCTCATCCTCCTAGGGACAAGGCAAACATCTCATAGTGTAGGTTATAATATTCCAGAGAGATACGAACATTGTGACACTTCCCCTTGCAAGGTAAGGTGCCCCCATTGGCAACCATGAATTCAAAGTTGGAGCAAGGATGGAAAAAACAATAAGCATGTTTGGCGATCTGAGGGTCAATGAAGTTATGAGTGCTGCCAAAATCAATGAGTATTGTAAGAGGAAGCTTCTTGAAGTAACCCCTGACCCGCATTGTTTGGGGGGTGGTGACGCCGATTAAAGCACGGAGAGATATCTTTGGTTGTTCATCCTGAGATGGGGGGTCAATAGGAGGCTCCTGAATGGAGACCTGATCATCCATTGTATCTGGAGTTTCTTCAGCAATTGTAGAGATAGGCAGAGAATCCATATCCAAGAGATAGAGATTTTTTGAACACATCTATGTCCCTGAGTGAATTTCTCAACACAATTATAAAAAAGCCCTTTTTCTCTGCGTGCCTACATCTCTGTTTCAGACAAATGCTTGATAGGAGTTGGTCGAGGAGCTGGTGGGATGGGAGGTCATTGAGAACCCATATTTCAAAAGGGAACAAAAGGGCGTTTGGAGTGTTGTTGGGCTGCAATCTTGTCTTCTGCCAACTTAGCCAACCCTAGGACTTCCATCATTGTGTTGGGATAGAACATTTTAACCTCTGATCGAATTTCATCCTTAAGACCACTGATAAAACAAATCCTGTAGAATTCATTAGACAATCCTTCTGTGCGATTGGCTAGTTTCTCAAATTCTGTTTGATACTCTCTCATAGTGCCACTTTGACGAAGTTTAGTGAGTGCTATGATGAAGTCATCAAAAGCACTAGGACCAAATCGTTGCAAAAGAAGTTGGCAAAAATCTGTCCATTTTGGCTCATCACGAGGCTTGATGGACCAACAGTACCATTGAAGGGCTTCCTGTTCCAAATGAAAGGATGCAAGTGGAACTTTTTGGACATCAAAAGTATTATGCAGACTAAAATATTTTTCTGCACGATAGATCCATCCAGTCGGATCAGTACCATTGAAGGAAGGAAATTCAAGCTTCGGACCACGGAGGAAGAAGAGAACTCATTGCCTGCAAAAGATTCTTGTTGTCGGTTATTGTTCATGGCTGAATGCTGAAGATAGAAGCTGAGAAATTTTTCATCTAGATCTTGGAGTTTGGTTTGGATGGATGCAAGTGCTTCCTCCATAGTTTTTGCTCATGCGCGAGTGACAACCATAACCAGGAGTTTTTTTTTTGGGGGGGGGGGGTTGGGAATGGATAGAAAAACACAAACATAAGCTTATTTAGTAAAGATAAATTTGGATTTGGGAAAAACTCGGAGGGGTAATTGGGGTTTGACTAGGTTTTGGACACTTTCTGATGGACACGGAAGCAAAAAATGGGGATTTTAGAATCGGGGTGAAATAATGAGAAAATTTGTCAAAGAGGGACAAAGAAGCAGAAATAGGGAGTGAACACTGTGGCAAAATTTGGAGGCGAGTGGGTGAAAATTGAAGAAGTTATGGAAAACCCTAAAAATAGACAAATGTGGGATTTCTGGCTTTGGGAAGTGGAATTTGGGATAGGGTCCTCAAGAATGAAATATGCAGAATGGGATTGCAGGGGTGTCAATGAATTTTTAGGGAAAACAGAGTTAAAACAAGGGAGATATGGATCTGAAATGGCTTTCAGAATGGATCGGAAACAGCGGGATCTGGAATAGCTTAGAATGGATCGGAAATGGCTGGATATGAAATGACTTTTAAAATGAATCTGAACCGGCTTTCAAAATGGATTTGCAACGTCACGGAAGTGATTGGCAACAGATGGATCTGCAATGGCGTGAAAGTGATTGGCAACAGTTCAACTAAAAATAGATATGGACCCCAGGTATGTTCGGCTTCCCATCGGTTCAGAGGATTCACTCAGCCACCAATGTTGTCTGAAGGCTTGCATATTGGGGCAGTACCCCTCACTCCACGACTCAGGTAAAACTGATAACTGCTTTGCCACAAACGACAACTCTTGGTTTACCTCACGGGTGGGAACTAGTCAATCAGGTAGGGATTGTTTCTTTTTTCACTGGTAGGTCCTCTCAATGGGCCAGCTACTTTGGGGTTCCTGTGGTACTCCTCACAATGAGTTTCAGGGCTTATGCCCAAGTACTTCCCACAGTTAAGCAGATAGGGATTATTCCTAGATCCGAAGCTGCAACAGATGCGAAAAACAAATTTGGCAGAAATTTCACCCAGCGAGCCTAAGAAAGTGCTCTGATACCAGATGTGAAGAACCTGCAATGATTAACTAATGAAAATACATGAGATAGCAGAAATAATAGAACTCAGAATCGCTTTTATTGATTGCAGGCCACTTCGAGGGGGAAACCTCCTTTGAGCAAGCTCAATACAAATAACTTCATGGTACCTTCATTGGTCTCAACACAAACTTATAGACTAAGTCTAGGTTCCAATACCATGGGTCAATACCATGTGTCAATACAAACCATGGGCCCATACAAACTATGGATCAACAATTACTATGGGACGACTTACAAAGCATATGAGTCCAACAACAATAAGACAAACTATGGATCAACAAATAATATGGGACGACTTACAAAGTATATGCATCCAACAACAATATACTAACAAAGTAAATAGAAGGGTTGACATGAGTTTCCTAACAACAAATTGGAGTCCTTGTACAAGACGAGGGAAATGTCAACATAAGGTTTATTATCACCTAGTACAATCAGTAGGACATTGTCAGGATTGCCTGTGGTGTTGGGGTCATAGTAGTTAAGCTAGTCGAGGGTAATGACCTTCCCATTTAAGGGAAACATCATGAGACAGAAGACCGAGGAGGAAACCGCCTTCATGGCATACATATAAATATTCCCTAAGAGGATGTTGTAGTCGGTTCTGCATCAACTACATCGATATCGATCATGACCATATTTCCCCCTAGTTCGATGGGGACATTTTGGTATAATCCTCTTGGTTGGGATAGTCTCTCATCATATGCATGCAGAGAGATAGACGAGGGGACCAGCTCAGGTGACCTTAAACATTTACACACTTTTGCAGACATAACACAAGTGGATGCGCCTTCGTCGATGATCAATCGATTAATCATGACGTTCTTTACGGTGACTGGAACTTGAAATGCGACTGATGATGCTAGTTGTGGTTCTCCTTTGTCAAGATCAAAGGTCATGAGGCACGAGTCAGAAGGATCGATGGAACCAAGTGCGTTGAGTAATGAATTTCGTTGGGCTGGGAATGATTGTAACACTTATAACGTGAACATGGTTGCATGTGACTGAGTCAAGTCGTCCAAAATACTAACATTGTGGGCGGCTTTCATGTGAGCATTATTAGGGATATACCGAAGTGGAACTTTGGGAATCCGCGAGATTTGTTCGGTATTCGAGTGAGGTATTTGTAGAGGGATCCCCAAGGGGATAGGAATTTCTTCCACTTGGGGGGTGGAAGGCCCATCATAACCCTTGGCTCATGTCTGAATATTTATATCCAGCGTGTAGATATTTTGAAAAGAGCCATCGTCGGTGGGGAAAGGGTCTTGCTGCTGTGTAACTACCCCTTGATTCACAAAGGGTTGTTGTAACACGCCGGTTTGCAGCCTGATGAGTATTCATCACTATCTTGTTTTTGGATTCCACTAACTATTAATAGTCAGGGATAAGAGGACATTGATGAGTGTAATGACCATAATCGTTGCAAATGGAGCAACAGTAATTGATCCTCAAGTTGGGGTTCTTCCACTGTTTGCGGGGGTTATTAGTCCCCATGTTTTGGTTACCTATATTATGTCTTTGCGAGGGAGGGGGGTTGCCTCGGCTACTGGTTTTTCTTGTTCTTTCCTTTCTTCTTCCCCCGAGTCTGCAGATTCTAAGGGTTTGTGGTGTTCAATTGCTCAAATTGTTGATCTTGTTGAATGTTAGAAGGTTGAACTAGGTTTACTCCCATGTGGGGGGCATGTTGATGACCAGTTGTGGATGGGAAAGGATAATATGGGTTGTATCCCAGGGGTGAGATGAATGCATTTTGAACTCCATAATATGTGGATGTAGGAACAGATTGGGCCATTGGTAGTGTAGGAACCGTCGACGCTTGGATAACATTTGAGTAAGTAGGACTATACGGTCCATACTATAATTGACCAACTGGTGGGGTTGGTACCGGTGTAGGGGGTACCGACATAGGTGGCATGGATGGGTATTGTGGATCCATGCTAAATGGTGTCAAAGTGGTAGGAGCAACCTTAAGCCCATACGTCGAATGCGACGAGCCTATAGGTGTAGGATACAACGGCCGATGCTGAGGGGCATCACAAAAGAAAGTGTAAAGGTAGCTGGATTGTGCATATATGAGATCAAAATGTGGGGCTTTCGGAATAGCCTCCTCCTTGCTTTCCTGCATGGAGGTGAAGACATCTTTGGCTATCGCAGGTTGGAGTGATTTGAAAAACCAATCCAACAAAAATAGTTATTGTATTTCGATTTTACACAATGTGTGACGCCTACGCACTCAAGGATGTGGTTCATGATGTGGGTGGATGTATTTTGTCGAAACTCTCTGATAATTTCGAGGCCAAGGTCATGTCGAATCGGAAGCTGGAAGTAAGTGAGAAATGCGATGGCCAATGTTGCAAATGTGGGATGGGTTTCTCGTGCTAGGTTTATGTACCATTTGGTTGTCGTGTCAGTGAAAGTAAGCTAAAAGAGGTGAAGCCTCACATGATCGTCCACTATGCTGTTAGACGAATACCATAAGTGGAAAGACATGACATGGTTGGAGGTATCATCCCTTTTATTTCCTTCTAATTTGGGGACATCAAAGGGAATTTTATTTGGCATAGCCATCCTTGTGGGATCATTGATCAGTTTGGCCAAATTCGAGAGATTTAAACTAGCCATGAATGATAAGGTAGGGGAAATTGGTATTTCCATTGTATGTGGTATGTGATTTCCACGAAGGGGATACCCAGGTGGTTTTGTAAACAACAGTTGACCTCCTATGAGAGAGGATGGGTCAAATGGAATTGAGGGATCTCCAAGGGGAGACGCCAGGGAGGAACCTCTTCTAATGGGGGAAGAGGTGGTGTAATTAATAGTTTACCCAAGAGGAGAAAAAGAACCTAGCAAGGCTTGGCCTTGACCATATGATCCTATCAATGTGGCCTAGGAACAACCTCAGCTAGAGTACCTTCTACGTGAACTGTGGGTGGAAGGTGAAAAAACATCCCTCGAGAGAGGGGATAGGCCTTCCAGTCTACAAGACTGTATCAGTATGTTGTTTTGTTCCTCAACGATGAAGGATTTGTATCAAATGAGAGTGACAGTGGAATTTAAACACAAATTGAAAAAATGAAAAAATATGCCAAGCACAATAGATGCAAATATGGTGCAATAAGTGAGTGATATGTACAAAGTTGGTTTTAGTGCATGAGTTCCCACATGTAGGTTCTTTTTACTTACGAGTTAGTGGACTTGTATTTAAAAAGAAAATAAATGTAAATTCCCTAAGAAGATGTATTGTCCTTCCTCTCAAGTGTAACTGGGCCTCCCAAAAGCCGAATTGATGGTGATGATGGTATCCACTCACCAATCGACTAGTGGAGGTAACAAAGAGATAGTTCTATCAGCAATAGGCCCAATGTTCCAATCAAGAAGACTTGGAAACACATCCCAAGGGCAATAGCCAACTTTAGGATTCAATTGCACTCACAATTTCTCCTTGGTGATATCCTAAGTTGGGCCACTTAGATACCTTGCATCAAGTGTGGATCAGTGGTTTGGCCTACATGGTATAATGTCATCTCCCTACAACAAGTTGAGTGGCTTGTAGGGGAAACAAGGGAAACTATACCTCAAATTTCACCTCCTTTGTGTTATACCTCATTTTGTCGTCCTTTGACTGTACATGAATTACCACCATCTAAAGCATGAATTCCCTAACCCCCTAGGTGTGTTAGACTTGTTATTGTATGGTGAACTCATTACCCATCCAAATTTGAAAAGTTGTCTAAGATAATGAAATTAGATGCCACTTCATTAGAACAACTTAAATAATCCAAAATGAGATTTTCGCGCTCTACTCTATTACAAGGGCACAAAAATTACATCTATTTTGTGCTTTGCTAAGTTCATAAGGCGCATAAATGACAACATTTTCGCGTGTTGCTCAGTTTCTAGGTCACAAAAATATTGTTGAGGGAGATTTTACTTGGATCTAGAGATCCCTTATCCTGAGGATTTCATCATACCTTCGAATATCATTATGGTTTTCCTTGTAAAGTAAGTTGGGTATCATGTGATCCATGTTATTCTACCTATATCCACATCTTCCTCTCATGATCCATATTCCTCTCCATGATGGTTGAGATCCTTTACACTATATCAAGACCATTACTCTTTGGTTTTGGGATTAGACACATAGAAGCTAAGTCTGGACTATAGTTGCAGATCTATGGTAAATGACTCCTTATATTCTCAAGATTCTCAAAGGTGGCTTGCTAGAAAGTGTTGGAGGAGATGATGTCAGAATGATATCAGGTATAACTCCATTTTGTAACATTTTCTCCAAGGAAAATTTTAGGGGCTAATATTATCCCATGGGATAAATTTAGGGGTTTTAATTTTTTAGTGGGATATTTTTTTATTAAACCACCATTTACTATGATTATCCCAATTTTTATATATTTATTTTTAATAAATTCCACATTAGCCACATAAAATATATAAAGGGGACCCTAAATCTAACCATTTTTCCCTTGTTTGATTCAATTTGGAGCTCCCATCTCCTGTAAAATAATCTCAATCACTCTAATTCACCCAAATCTGTAGAAATGGCAGTTGTTGAGGGTAGATTCGCCCTTGATCGATCATGGAAATCAGGGTTTTTGGTAAATTCGACCAGGTATTATGGATTGAAATCGATTTTCAATTTTAATTCGCCCCATATATATGATGTTTTCGATTTGGTTGTTATCATAGCTTTACAATTTTGGGTTTCTAAAAATCTTAGGATTTCAGGCCTGTGGAGCGAGCAATCAAGGATTTTGGGTTTTGTTTTGCCAAATCTCACAATTTCAGGCCTTTGGAGCAAGCAATCAATCTGGTCTTAGGCTACTCTGTCTTCATTCAACTTCCAAGCAAACGGCTTGAGGCCCTAATCGAGGTTAGTGTACAAACAACCTTGTATTTCTTTTGGTGTTCTCTCTTGTTCCTTTCTATTGATAATTTTAAAAGCTACATACATTATCATTTTAAACCGGCCATAATCAAACAATAATTGCCAGTCTCCATTTCTAGCTGGTCACTTCCTATTTGGTATTTCCCATAGAATCCATATCCCTTTACCTTGACCTCTCTCATAGCTGTTGATTGTCAAGAAGTCTTTGCAATATAGTCAGCCTAGGAAAAATCATTGCATATTGCCGGTCATATTGACTATCATTTCCAGGAGGTTCATGTTCTGCATAGCATATTATAGAAAAACCTATAACCTTTAACTATACCCTCTACCCTTGAACCTACACCTCACATAGCCAATCATATACAGACAAACTTCATGAAATTTCCACTCTTGCAATCAAATCTCTGAACTAAACATTAACAATTGGCTGCTAAAACTAATATTGCACAACAAATCTAGTTAGGGGGGTGGTGGACTCCAAGAGTGTGTACCTTATTGAGGTATATATACCAGAAGTATACTTTAAATATCGACTAGGGAGCGTACACACATGAGAGTTACTCAACAATGTATTTGCACTATGAGATAATCTTCGTCATTCGAAGTGTCCTATGTATTCTAAAGTATATTCTAAGGAGGCAAGAAGTATTGTTCTATGGAAACCGGAAAGAATGAAAGCAAGCATGTAAATCCTATTTTATTAAAACAGGAAATGAAAGCATGTAAATCCTATTTTATCAAACCAGGAAATGAAAGCATGTAAATCTATTTTATCAAAACAGGAAATGAAAGCATATAAATCTATTTTATCAAAGAAAGAAATGAAAGCATGTAAATCTATTTTATCAAAGCATGAGATGAAAGCATGTAAATCTATTTTATCAAAGCAGGAAATGAAGCATGTAAATCGATTTTATCAAAGCAGGAAATGAAAGCGTATGAGAAGTTGACCTAAGAAATATAAACTTAATATGAAAGGAGCAAAGATCCATTTAACTGTAATCACAAATTGTCATTTTCAAAGTACAAAAATATAGATCTGATCTCATTTGAAACTGTTGTATAAAAAGTGGAAATGAAGGTCCAAAATTCGCTCATGTGGATGATAGCTACAAGACTACAGACAGTGTATTTTGGAATTCGCTCATGCTGAAACCAAAATCTGATGTTTGAATGAGATGCTGAAATTAATCCACACACAATTATACTAGAAATAAATAATTGAATGCATGAAAAATACCTGAAATAAAACATAGAACTCCTGAGCTACGTATTGATGGGGACCTCCCCAACACGTATCGTAGGAGGAAGGGAAACTTATAAATTCACGAAATCAGAAAAAAACGTTGGAGCTTTATTATAAATTCATAAATCCCATCATGGTTTTTAAAATATGTAAAACTAAAATGTCTGAGCTGCAAAAACGCTAAAAGATTGTTTCTCCAAAATATGTTGCAGACCCCCTGCTACTCAGGTGTCTCTATTTATTACAGCTTCTATCCTAGTTCTGCATTAGAAACCATGATCCAAAATTTAGGGGATTATCCCCTTCAAATCAGGGAAAACAAGAGTGTTGCCTCTCTAGTGATCCTCATGGTCTTCAATTTGGAGCTTGGCACTAACACTATCCTTGTTATTCCTTCGCTATGTCCACACATGGTTTGTTCATATGATTAGTTTAAATCAAATATGCTAAAACATAACAAAGAATAATAACTAAATCATTTCATCTCATTATCAATTAAATTTCCTTCTCCCCTACATAAAGGTGTGCTTTCTGATCCTTCCATTGCTAAGGTGTGTCATAATGTAGTCTAAGGAATACCTATATCAGGGACTCATCATCTCCCCCGAAATTGAAGGTGTTACTCATCCTTGGGTGACTCATCCTATTCCAAAATGGCCTCTCTGATATCCCATGCAACAACTCTAGGAGTCCCTTCCTGTCTATAATAGCCTCGGCTCTATTCTTCTTTGGCCCAATCCCTTCTCTCTTCATCCTCATGAATGTGTTCCTTAATAAAAAGAGGAAGAAAGAAAGGCGGGATTAACTTCATTCCTATCCATTTGAGTTGATTCTTTATCAAGGACTCCCTATATAGCCTTTCCTTAGTTAGTGCAACCTCCAGCCTGTGGGAGGAGTGAGGTTCTCATTTTTTCAAGTCTTTTGAAATTATTTTCCACCTATCACTGATAGCTTCCTATACTTCACTGAATGTGCACTAGGTGGTTTTGTTGAAGTGTGCGATTGCTTCTTGATGCTTCTTGAGAAGGATTGGGATTAGATCCTCATCAGAACTTATATCATAGTGATCATGAACCATCTTCTCTGGGTGTGACGGACTAAAGGACCCGACAATGTGGTACCTTGTCAATAAATGAAAATGACGGACGAAAGGACCCGACGATGTGGTAACTTGTCGATAAACGGAAAGGACAGATGAAAGAACCTGACGATGTGGTACCTTGTTGATAAACGGAAATGAAAGATGGATGGACCCAACGGTGTGGTACCTAGATCTTAGCCGGAAATAATTGATGAACATTATGCATAAAAAATAATAAATTGCATTTAGGCCATTTGCACATGAAATGCATTTTTGGTAACTAAAATAATAGAAAATATTATTTTAGGAGCAAATGGAATACTAAGTGTTGGGGCCAAGGTCGCAGCTATAGTAAAAGCTGCGAATTTTGGGAAAAAAGCACGAGTATGAAAGGAAAGTGCTAATTTTGGGACAAGCACTAAGTTTTGGGTAAGAAGGAGACGGTGCGCAGTACGGTGCCAGATGGATGATCTCAGCACAGAGCACGGACCGGAAATTGCGGAGCTCGCGCGCACGTCATCGAAGAATGAAGGTGGCTCAGCTACCATAATAAATAAGGTGATGGAGTAGAAGGCTTAGCTACCCTCATTTAAAGGCTTAGTACAGAAGTTATGGTTGCTCGGATCAAGGAGGAGCAACGGACCAGAGCATTGAAGGCGAAGGACGATCGCCCATACCCACAATCTGCGCCGGAATTCATGGAGCCTGCAGGAAGCGGCGACGTGACTGCAAGCGGCGCCTACAGTACACCTAGCCATGTGCGTGGTTAGGGTTTTTGGGAATCACTGTTGGGAAAGGCCCACAGTTTTGTAAAGGTGTGACCGTCATGGCTACCTATATAGATGAATCACTGTAATGGGTAGAGGGTTCTGCTTCTTCTTCTTCTTCTTGTTCTTCTTCCTCCCCTTTTTGAAGAGTTAGAGAGTTAGATGCTAGACTGTTAGAGAGTCAGTCTAAAGGGATAGATCATGTGTTGATTATCCTTCACTGTAAATTCTACCTGGTGCGTAGAACTAGAGAGAGGAAATTGGATAGCCGAGGAGCTAATCCCTGAGTTGCCAGACAGTCTGTGTCGACGTCTGTGCCTTTGTAATCTCCATAGAGAGGAGACTAGCTTGAGAAAAGGGCTCCCAGCTGTGTGCGTGGAGTTTCCTGTAAGTTCTAGGCTGCAGCTGTGTGCGCAGCATATTGTATAACTCTATCATTTTCTGGTTAATCTAAGACTCCTGAGGACGTGGTTTTCCTCGAGGAGATGAGCTTCACTTATATCTTCTTGTTATAATGTTTGTGTGAATGATAACTATTCCGAGTTCATTATTTGTGTATGCAAGACTTCTGTCTTATCTTTGTGACTGTTTGAGCGGGTTGGAAAGGTCCCTTGATAACTATAAGTATCTTAAGTACTAAAGAGGTAGTAACGCTCAGTCGCTGCGGCGAGAGCAGACTGCGTTACTGCGCTAGACGCGAAGGGCGAGGAAGTGTTTCGCGCGTTGACCCAAGGAATAGTTGCCTACTGCGTTGGAAAGGAGAAACTGCGCAGTAGACCTGCCGAGGAAGGGACCCGCGCAGCTGCGGCGAGCGGTCTGCGGGAAGGTCCGACCGCCGATTTCGCAGGAACCATTCAAGGACAAGCTATCTCCGCGTCACCCCGGTTAAGGAAACTTGATTCCTTAACCCCCCATAGCCACTTCGGGTGAGACCTCGAGCTGCCGCGCAGCTCGTTGCCGAGAGGGCCAGTGCGCCAAGGGGTTTTGTTGCTGCGCTTCATTAAAACCCGGGTCTGCCCAAGAAAGCAGCCAACAAATGGTTCCGTTGCCGGGACAATGAGACTTGTTATTTTGGTGACGCGCGAGATAGAACAGTGCAACAAATGGTTCCGTTGCCGCGCGAATGAGACTTGTTATTTTGGCGACGCGCGAGATAGAACAGTGCAACAAATGGTTCCGTTGCCGCGCGAATGAGACTTGTTATTTTGGCGACGCGCGAGATAGAACAGTGCAACAAATGGTTCCGTTGCCGCGCGAATGAGACTTGTTCTTTCAGCAACGTATGAGATACTGTTGGAGCCAACAAATGGTTCCGTTGCCTAGTGACCAACAAATGGTTCCAAATGTGTTACTGGAACCCTACAACTAAGGAAATTGGAGACTGGTTTGATTTAAAAGCTAAAGAGTTTGCTGAACAAGAAAATAGAAGCCCTACGCTTCAAACAGAAGATTGGTTACAGAAGTATATTTATGCTGACCTTTACGAAATTTTCTTTGTTACGTTTGCATTGGAGTTACACGCTTGGATAGCCAAGTTAGCAGATTCTAGACCTACGCTGCATGTGGATCGACCCGTCACGTGGACGCCTGAGCTAGCTAGTATTGTGAAGCGGATAGACAATCCTGTGTCCCGCGCAGTAGACTTTTGGTTGAATAGTCTACTGGAAGGTTTTATTACCGAATTTGCAGTCGATACAAGAAAGAGTTTCAGTGAAGCTGAGAGGAGTTTCTTCCAAGTACACAGAGGTAAGTTCTTAAATTCCCTGAACTTATGGATTAAAATGCTTCTGTATGAAAAAGGAAAGCTATGTATTGCTTCTGATGAATAGCATAGTCAAGTAATGTCCGTAGATTCTGATAGTGATCCTGAAGTTATTGGTTGCACTCGTAGTGGAAAACGATATAAAGTAGGCCTTGACCAATATCCTTTTGAGTCTAGCCCAGACAATCGCCAAGTCCCTAGAGCAAGCCATATAGAAAGACAGGGGAATGCTCATATCCCGTATTACCCCTTTACACCGCAAAAACCAGACGGAGCTCAGTATAATCCTACAGTAACACCTTCGAGTAGCCCACACGCTACTTCTAGTACCTCTGTACCACCTTTGTTTAACCATCCCGGAGGCACTGCTACAGTACCTCCACCTCAAACCCGTGCAAGAAGGATGGGTGATGACATGAAACTACCAACTTTTAGAGGAACGGGGATAGAGGACCCTGAGCAGCACTGGTTCTTATGTGAAGCCATTTGGACAATTAAGCAAATTAATGATGATGCTGTTAAACTGGTTCAGTTAGCAACCACACTAAGAGAAAGAGCCTTGACTTGGTTCATGAAATACTCAGCAGCACAGAATAGGACGCTTGCTGAGGTAAGAAATGCCATGATTAGAGAATTCAAGAAACCTAAGTCAGAATCACAGTGTATAACAGAGCTCAAAGACATCAAACAGTTACCTACAGAATCAGTATGGGACTTTGACCAGAAGTTCAAAGCTTTGATAGATCAAGTAAGCTTCGAGTTTGCACCACAGCAACATAAAGAATGGTTTATTGCTGCACTGCTTCCACACATTAGACTTCCTCTTATGCAACAGAATCTCAATACTCAGGAACAAGCTCTAGAAATGGCTATGAAACTAGAAGCTTCGCCAATTGCAGGAACAAGCAACGATGTTGCGCATCTACAGAACCAATTAGCAAACTTAACCTTGCAAGTGCATGATATTAAGAAAGGCAAGGAGATCAAGGAAGAAATTTGGTGTACAAAATGTAAAGCCCAAGGTCATTCAAAGGACCATTGTCCTGTTTTCATAGACTATATTGCAACTGGAGCACCTAATCCTTTACCACAGGCACAAGGGCCTTGGTGTGAAATCTGCAGAACTAGAGGTCATAGACCACAAGAATGCCACTTACTTCAGAAATATGTACAAACTCCAAAGAATCTATATTGTAATTTCTGTAAATCAGTAGGTCATGATGAGAACAATTGTAGAGCATATGATCTTATGATAGAAAGAAAGCATGATGTTTATAGGGTACAAGCAGAGACACAAGGACCTATAGCAGGTCCACCTTATGACCAATCTCGGGACGCCCGAGCAGCAAATTACAGAGGACGCGGACGCACAACAAATTTGGGTCGTGGAAGAGGACAGATCACTTGCTATAATTGCGGAGAACAAGGTCATTTTGCTAGGGATTGCCAAAATCCTACAACCCTCTGCAGATATTGTAAATCTTCTGACCATATCATCGAAGAATGCCCTCAGTTACAGGCTAAGATGCAAGCAAAGACACCACAGGTCAATCAGAATATCCAGTTGATTGGAGCCGAAAAAAGAGAACCAGACCCTACAGTTAATATAGTGACACGCAGTGGAGCTACAACTGGTGCGCAAGAGATGGGAACGGGAAAGCAAGCGACGCAATGGGTGCGCCGCGCTAACATTAAACCAGCCCCACTTAACCTACAGAAGCAAAAAGAAGCATTTAAGCAAGCTCAAGAGTATTTCTCAGATCCGAGAGCTTCAAGTTCTACCGCGATTCCGCAGAACAATAGTAGATCGCAAGTGCTAAGACAAGACAACCTGGTACAAGAACAGGCCACTACAGCTGGAAGGCCTGATGATGATAATGACGATGAGCATGCACTAGGAAGTGTTCATGCATTCCTGCGACAATGTTTAAAATTGTTGCGCAATGAAAGAGCAACTCTAGAACTCCAACACCTGTTGGATCGGTGCCAACACTCTGCTTCGACGAACACACCACAGCGTGCTGTTCACCAGATTAGGAGTCACATTAGAACTGGAAAAGAGATGAGGCTCACAGCGCAGATTGGAGCATTTGAAATGGACGAAGTCATGTTAGATTTGGGCTCAGAAGCCAATGTTCTCACTATGCAGACATGGGAACAGATGGGAAGCCCTCAGCTTACAAGATCCCCTATCCAGCTAAGACTCGCAAATCAGCAACGAGTCTCTCCATTGGGCAGATTACCCAATGTACCTATTGATATTGAAGGAGTAAGAAGCTCTGCAGATTTTGAAGTAATCAAAATTATGGATGACAGTAGACCATACCCAGCGCTGTTAGGAATAGACTGGGCACTTGATAATTTGGCTGTCATTAACCTGAAGAAAAGACAGATGACCTTTGAGGATGACCAGATCAGGGTCATCGCACCTCTTGATCCTATTCAAGGACCAAGATATATAGAACCTATTCGCGCAGAAGAGGAAGCGCGCCACATGGAAAGCTTGTATCAGATGACCACTAACCACAGTGACTATGTCAACCCCACAGCAGATGGCCATATCAGCTGGCGATGTGATAGCTCGTGCACATCAGATTCAGATGCAGGATTGGAAAATTGGCAGAATCGTCTACATGAGGTTTCTGCAAGACGTTGCGCCATGATGACTAAATCCATTCGATGGATTGGTACAGAATTAGTTGATACCCCAACTTTTGATGGCTTAATTGAAGTAACTAAATTCATACAGGAATATGAACAAAAGCTTCCAGAACCACAGCGCATCCAGGCACTGGATATAGCATTGCGCGCTACACCCGCAAGATGGTGGATTGCGCACAAGGAGAATATTCATACATGGAAAGACTGTCGCAGATTGATACTGCGCAGATTTCAGGACACCACAGCCGAAGCGCTACGCAAATACGAAGGACAGAGTGACCCCAGGTCACACATCGAAGCATGTATCCAGCAATGGTCAGATGTTCCGGAAGATGAATGGGTTCACCAATTCATCCACACATTAGATACAATTCCAAGGAATTGGTATACTGAAATAGAATTGCGCAAAGGCACTCTTACTTGGGCTCTTATGATAGAAAGTTTTCAACTTACATTCAACTTTGAATCAGAGCATCCAAGCATTGATCAGGCTCTGAAGTGCATTAAAAAGAAGGTATTTGAACCAGGTCTAGTAACAGAATATTCCCAACCAGATTGGGCTGTTCAGATGGAGCATGCCCTGGAATGTTATAACTTTACCGCCGAAGATGAGGACGACGATCCTCGCAACCTCAATATCCCAGAATCAGAAGGGACACGCAATATTGAAGGTCCTGAGCTTGATATTCCTGCCATCGCAGAACACGTCAAGCTCAAGAAAGTTAACATTGGCACAGAAGCTGACCCAAAGTTTGCTTCTATAGGAGATTATTGGGATGATGAAACCGTTGCGCATGTTTCAGATTTATTACGTGATTACCAGGATATCTTTCCTACCAAGTTCACAGAAATGAAAGGCATCCTAGGAGACTTAGGAGTGATGCGCATACCTCTGAAACCAGATGCCAAGCCAGTAAAGCAGCGCCCATACAGGTTGAACCCGCGCTACAAAGAAAAAGTCAAAGAAGAAATTGATAAGATGCTTGCAGCAGGTATTATTGAGCCAGTAGAGGAAAGCGATTGGATTAGTCCTATGGTGGTCCAAGAAAAGAAAACAAAAGGTGAAATAAGAATTTGTGTCGACTTGCGCAAACTCAATGATGCATCAGCGCACGACCCATTTCCCACTCCTTTCACAGACGAAGTACTTGATAATGTTGGAGGACAAGAGGCTTACTCTTTCACTGATGGATTTTCGGGATATCATCAGATTAGAATCCATCCGGATGACCGCCACAAGACTACTTTTGCAACTGAATGGGGCTCATTCCAGTACACGGTAATGCCCTTTGGTCTTAAAAACGCACCTGCTATCTTCTCTAGAGTTGTTGTTGCTGTTTTTAAAGAATTTATCCACAAATTTTTAGAAGTCTATTTTGATGACTGGACTGTATTTGGTTTACTAAAGAACCATATTGCGAATCTGCGTATGATGCTAGAAAAATGTAGACAGCATCAGATTTCCCTTAACTTGAAAAAATGTATATTCTGTGCGCCATTTGGTATTTTGTTGGGACATATTGTATGCAGACAAGGACTCTTGATGGATCCTGCGAAGGTTGCCATCATTGCTAATTTACCTGCGCCCAACTCAGTTAAGCAATTGCGCACTACATTGGGACATACAGGATACTACAGAAAATTCATCAAAGGATATGCAAGGATCACAGCGCCTATGGAAAGATTGCTGAAGAAGGATTCGAAGTTCCAATGGACAGAGGAATGCCAACAGAGCTTGGACACACTTAAAGAAAAGATGATCACAGCGCCTATTCTAGTTTTCCCGGATTGGAGAAAACCTTTTCATGTTCATGTTGATGCTTCTTCCATAGCATTAGGAATCGTGCTTACACAGTCGGGAGAAGGAAGTATTGACCACCCAATTGCTTACTCCAGCAGAAAGTTATCTACAGCTGAGAAGAACTACACCACTACAGAAAGGGAAGGACTAGCTATGGTGTATGCCCTACAGAAATTCAGACACTACCTGTTAGGAGCTCACTTTAAAATGTATACTGATCATTCTGCTTTGAAATATTTGGTCAATAAACCAGTTTTAGGAGGAAGAATTTGCAGATGGCTACTGCTCTTTCAAGAGTATGATTTTGAGGTTATTGTAAAGCCAGGCAGATTGAATGCAGGGCCTGACCATCTATCCAGAATAGAGTCAGGAGAGGAACCTACGAGTCTGGAGGACAATCTGCCTGACGCACAGTTGTTTTATATCCAAGCAGCAGACGAATATTATTCTGATATTCTTAACTTTCTCACTACCGGACAAGCGCCGGCTGAGTTTACAATCCAGCAGAAGAAGCAACTTGTTGTTCGAGCCGCAGACTTCACTTTGATAGCAGGCCAGCTTTATAAGTTGGGCCCGGACGAAATTTTGCGCAGATGTATCTTACCACATGAAAAGAACTTTATCATCGCAGAAGCGCATTCAGGTACCGCAGGAGGCCATTTCGCAGGAAAGCCGACTGCGCAGAAAATATTAGCCGCAGGACTTTGGTGGCCGACATTGCACAAGGATACTAAGGAATTCTGTAAATGTTGCGATGTGTGCCAGCGCACAGGGAAACCCTCAAGGAGAGATGAAATGCCGCTAAGACCCCAGATCACACTGCGTGCTTTTGATAAATGGGCCATTGACTTTGTAGGACCTATTAACCCACCAGGAAAAAGAACTGGCGCAAGATATATCATTACAGCTACTGAGTACCTCACCCGATGGGCTGAGGCGAAGCCAGTTAAGAACTGCGACGCTGCTACTGCTGCGCAGTTCATTTTCGAGAACATTATCACTAGGTTTGGATGCCCAGTGATCCTCATGAGTGATCAAGGTACACATTTCCTCAATGAGACTATAGAGGCCCTTACTGAAGAATTTCAAATTAATCACCATAAGAGTACACCCTACCATCCTCAAGCTAATGGTACGGTGGAAGCATTCAATAAGATCCTTGAGAATGCCCTGACGAAGATCTGTAATCAACAAAGAGATGATTGGGACCTTAGAGTCACAGCTGTATTATGGGCTTACAGAACCACTTGCAAGAAATTAACAGGTCACACACCTTTCAGCTTGGTGTATGGACAAGAAGCAGTTATGCCCATGGAATACATTGTTCCCAGTCTCCGAATTGCGCAAATTACAGAAATGGCAGATCCTGACACTATGAATGAAAGACTTTCGCAACTGCTTTCTTTAGAAGAAGACAGACTTATGGCCGGATTTCATCAACAGGTACAGAAGGCAAGACAGAAAGCTTGGCATGACAGGCACATTAAGCATAAGCACTTTGAAGAAGGAGACCTGGTACTCCTTTATGATAGTAAATTCACCAAGTTTCCAGGCAAGTTTCGTGTGCATTGGTTAGGTCCTTTTCAGGTAATAAAAATAACAGACGGAGGCGCAGTTCAGCTTGCGAAGCTGAATGGAGAACTACTACCTACAATGATAAACGGGAGTCGGCTTAAGCTTTATTGCGACGGCCACTCCGCCCTGTTGACATAATATATTACTCAGGAATGCAGATGCCCAGTGTAGTTGAAAGAGACATCGCATTTAGTCTACACGGAAGCTGTGACACACCCTCAGTTTCCAGCTTCCTGCGCAGTTCCTTGAAATATCCGCGCATCCTGAATAAAAATTGCTTGAAGAGAGCTTATCGGTGCGCTCTGGCGAAGTTTTGTTTTTGAACCGTTGAACTATCGCTCTTGCGGAGTTCCCTCTGATAATTTGCCGCTGAAAAGAGTTTTGTTGTGGACCCATAGAGGCACAGTTTCCTAAGTTGAAATGACCCGCCGGAAATTTTGAATTCAAGCAGTTATGTAGCCGCGTTTGAATAAATGAAGGATAAGGCCGCTATTTAAGTCCAGCCGTTCCGACGGATTCGGCTTAATCTCCGAAAGATTTGCATTTAATTCAGGCGCCGAAAGCATTAGCTTCTCCCGGAAGGCTGTCAGAACCCGTCAATCACACTAAATGCACCGCTACGGCAAGGAGGATAGCGTGTTGTCAACTCATCTGTAGCCGCCTACAGCTACGCTACCCCACTTGGTCGCATTTACTAACCCCGCTGGCTACAAATACCCCACACTTGTATCAATTTCGGGTTACTGTCTCGAGTTGCATAAGTTCTGTTTAAGATCTGCATTATTGTTTTCAGAGCCGAGTGTGCAGACTATTTTCCCTTGTTTTCAGAGTCTATACCCTACGCAGTTCCGCTATTTGCTGTCCAGAGTGTTGTTATTTACATTGGTTCACAACGGAGAATTTATCAACTGAAGAAGTTGTTCGTCAATTTCTACGCCGAGGCTTAGATTTCGGCATGGCCACTCCGGTGACGCATTCGACCTACGTACACCCTGGTGCTACTGATCCCAGAACATCTCCAGGCACAAGAGCATCTCAGCAGCAGCCGGAGGAACCTGTTCCAGAACCGCTCGCGTCTATGGTGAACTACCTTCCGCCGCGTCCAGACGATGCGCCGGATGTCCAGATTCCGAAGAATGCAAAGTATCCAATTCCGCTACCGCCACTACCGGCTAGTGTGCGGGTAGAAGGCCAACTATTGGGAAACATTCCACTGGTTAAATTCTCTGATTTTAACCTTGGAGACTATAAGACATATCCTCAGTTTCAGTTGGACCGATATTTGGATATCGTCCATAATCCCACCAGAAATGTTGATGAGTTTATCCCGAAGGGATTTGCAGCAAATCTTGAGCGCCCTGGACTCTTGAATCTGTTGAAGCTACCGCACTTTGGGCGTAGCAACGAAGTGAACGCAGTCGTTAAAACACTGCTATCCTGCGTTCATGGAGGTTACCTTTGGCTCGGGAGGCCAATTGATCTAAATGTTGATTTGATACACCGTATCACCGGCCTATCTAAGGTTGGTAAGGATCCCAATATCCATTTTGCGGGAAAAGAGAAGGACCGAAAATTAGCCGCAAAGCTGGTCCAGAAATATAACTTGACAAGAGGAGGTCGGGCTTATGACCTCACCACAGTTGAAGATGAGGCACTTCGCTTCACAGGAAGTCTGCTTGCAGGTAGACTTCTCACCAAGTGCCGACCAAAAGAAGTTACTGGAGCTGTCGTAGAGCTCGCTATCGCAGCTGCGGAGGGAGAACAGTACAACTGGTCTCTCTTCCTGCTGAATTCTTTTTTTGGCTGATTGCCTGAATGTGCAGGACAATGCAGGCCAATCATTCCATTTTTCATGGCTTTTAATTCTATGTGCTCTCGTCGGGTGGAAGGAGCCCCCGAATACTCAGTTCCGTCCACGCCGCGCAGGAGAGGTTGCCGGCATGCGCTACATCAACCTCTGGGATTCCCCTAATCCCGCGAAGCGCAAGATGAATCGCGCTGTTTTTTGTGAGTATTACTATCTCCTCCGCGATACCATACAAGATATGCCAAGGCTGAGCGCGGAGACAGCCACATTGTATGAAGGGAAGTTGGCTTTTACTGCCGACATCCATCAACTCTACCTTCGGCCTTGCGACATTCCAGGTGATTGGGCGCTAGGTCTTTACAGGATGACCACAGAAGATGTCGAAGAAACCATTAAGTCTTGGTCAGACGAATGGAGAGCAGCAGCTGACATCGCACCCGCGATGCCACACGCCGCTGCGCAAGAAAAAGATAAGGGCAAGGAAGCCCCTGAGCAAAGAAGCGATGAAGGCTCAACAGAACCAGCCACAAAGAAGCAGAAAGTGTCGCATCCCACTGAGGCCATTCCCTCGGAGGTCGACAAATACTTGAAGGAGCAATTTCGTGAGATGAGGAACATGCATGCTCACATCCGAGGTGCTCTAGACTTACAATTTGTAGAACTCAAAGGTCTCGCAGGAAGGATTGCGCAGACCCATGCGCCAGCATCCACTTCGCAGGCGCCACAAGAAATCCCAACTGCCGAGCGAGTTGAAGAACTCACAGAAAGGCACACTGTCGTGCATATTCCGCCTACCAGCATGACACTTCCAGATCCCCTAGCTGAACTGCAGGTAAGCACATTTGGACCTGTGGAAATTAATTTGTCTATGATTCCTATAGAAACTCTACAGCTAGTACAGGAGAAAGTTTCTCTTGAATTGAGAGCTAGAGAGCTCTCTACTTTCCAGGCAAACCAACGACTGCAATCGCAGGAGATAGAGCTGAAGGAAAGTCATAAAAACATCTCTGCGAAGCTTGCACTCTATGAGGCGCAAGACACCGGCATCAGAAACGCAATAGAAGAGATTGCTCAGGAACTGCCGGCTTGCGAGATTCAACCAGACCTCCCTCTGGTTGCAAAAGTGCAAATTATTGGCGAAAGGGCGAAAACCCTGGAGCAAGAAATAGCTGCTATGGCAGAAGGCCATAAAACCCAGATCGCTGAGCTAGAAGCTCGCGTTGCTGCGCATCTTACAGATGATGCGCAGGTACAGTTTGAAGCATTGAGCAGAGCTTCCACACGAATGAAAGGTCGAGTACAGGAAGCCAAGAACCTGATGAACCAGGCTATGGAAGCTTGGACAGAGCTTGTGAACCTCCCTTTTAAAGTAGGACTATCACAACAGGTGCAAGCTGCAGAACAGTCCCTCACTGTTCTGAATGAAGAAGCCAAGTCCTTAACAGGCTTGCCAAAGATGAAGAAAATGGGCGAAGTGCGCAAAATGCAGCAGCAACTGCACAAGCTCAGAACTGAAGATGAGAAGCTCACCAACAGCATTCAGCCATTCATGGATGAGTATGCTGAAATTGTTGGCCAGATTGAGACAAAAATCAAAGAAATTGCCGAGTCTCAAGAGATCATTGATACACTCACTAAAGAAGAAACGACCGCAGAAACAGTACAAACAGCCGATCAGTGTATTGAGGAATTGGACTCCGCTATTGTGAAATGGCAGAAAACATTCGCGGAGACTCAAGCAAACGCAGATGCGCAAATTCAAAGACCACGCGCTAGTGCGAGTGGCTCGAGGGCGAGCCACAAGTGAGTGTTGGGGGCCTGTTGGGGCCAAGGTCGCAGCTATAGTAAAAGCTGCGAATTTTGGGAAAAAAGCACGAGTATGAAAGGAAAGTGCTAATTTTGGGACAAGCACTAAGTTTTGGGTAAGAAGGAGACGGTGCGCAGTACGGTGCCAGATGGATGATCTCAGCACAGAGCACGGACCGGAAATTGCGGAGCTCGCGCGCACGTCATCGAAGAATGAAGGTGGCTCAGCTACCATAATAAATAAGGTGATGGAGTAGAAGGCTTAGCTACCCTCATTTAAAGGCTTAGTACAGAAGTTATGGTTGCTCGGATCAAGGAGGAGCAACGGACCAGAGCATTGAAGGCGAAGGACGATCGCCCATACCCACAATCTGCGCCGGAATTCATGGAGCCTGCAGGAAGCGGCGACGTGACTGCAAGCGGCGCCTACAGTACACCTAGCCATGTGCGTGGTTAGGGTTTTTGGGAATCACTGTTGGGAAAGGCCCACAGTTTTGTAAAGGTGTGACCGTCATGGCTACCTATATAGATGAATCACTGTAATGGGTAGAGGGTTCTGCTTCTTCTTCTTCTTCTTGTTCTTCTTCCTCCCCTTTTTGAAGAGTTAGAGAGTTAGATGCTAGACTGTTAGAGAGTCAGTCTAAAGGGATAGATCATGTGTTGATTATCCTTCACTGTAAATTCTACCTGGTGCGTAGAACTAGAGAGAGGAAATTGGATAGCCGAGGAGCTAATCCCTGAGTTGCCAGACAGTCTGTGTCGACGTCTGTGCCTTTGTAATCTCCATAGAGAGGAGACTAGCTTGAGAAAAGGGCTCCCAGCTGTGTGCGTGGAGTTTCCTGTAAGTTCTAGGCTGCAGCTGTGTGCGCAGCATATTGTATAACTCTATCATTTTCTGGTTAATCTAAGACTCCTGAGGACGTGGTTTTCCTCGAGGAGATGAGCTTCACTTATATCTTCTTGTTATAATGTTTGTGTGAATGATAACTATTCCGAGTTCATTATTTGTGTATGCAAGACTTCTGTCTTATCTTTGTGACTGTTTGAGCGGGTTGGAAAGGTCCCTTGATAACTATAAGTATCTTAAGTACTAAAGAGGTAGTAACGCTCAGTCGCTGCGGCGAGAGCAGACTGCGTTACTGCGCTAGACGCGAAGGGCGAGGAAGTGTTTCGCGCGTTGACCCAAGGAATAGTTGCCTACTGCGTTGGAAAGGAGAAACTGCGCAGTAGACCTGCCGAGGAAGGGACCCGCGCAGCTGCGGCGAGCGGTCTGCGGGAAGGTCCGACCGCCGATTTCGCAGGAACCATTCAAGGACAAGCTATCTCCGCGTCACCCCGGTTAAGGAAACTTGATTCCTTAACCCCCCATAGCCACTTCGGGTGAGACCTCGAGCTGCCGCGCAGCTCGTTGCCGAGAGGGCCAGTGCGCCAAGGGGTTTTGTTGCTGCGCTTCATTAAAACCCGGGTCTGCCCAAGAAAGCAGCCAACACTAAGCTATAGCATTTAGTTGACACTACTTGCACCCACAAAAATAGAAACTAGATTGAACATCAAGGAGACAAAATTGAGTAAATCTAGGAAAGTTGGTACACACTCTTAGAAAACATGACACATGGGTGGGTGAGCTAAATTGCACTTGAATAATTAAAAATTAGGCATTTTTACATCAGGCGACATGTGTTGCAATGAATTTTCCTATTTAAGGAAGGCTTGAGGAAAGGGAAAAAGACCCAATGTTTGGATGGTTATCGTATTTTTTGTAAAGAGAGTGACTTGCTGCTATTGTAGTTTGGCAAGAGATTCTGGTGGGGGGGAAACCCATTTCTGAGTCTCTAGTATTGGTGTGTGTGAGATCTACGACCCCGAAGCTCGGGGGTAGCTATGCGACTGAAAGCATAATCCTATGGTTGGGTGGCAAAGCTAATGGTTGTTGCGCCTATGGTTAAACGAGCTTTGGCTGGAGGGACACAATGAGGAAGCAGACGACAAGGGAAAGCGAGATTGATCGACGGATGACAGGTATAATGTACCACTTGTATTTTCTCAAGTTAAATTTATTTATGTGTAATTTAGTTTTTCTACCATCGATAAGTTGGAATCAGTATTATACTATTTAGATGTGTTTCAGTTTAGTTTTAGGGACGACCCCACAATGGGGGGGTGGGGGGGGATCCCTACATATGAGATAATCTTCGTCGCTCTAAGTTTCCTATGTATTCTAAATGATATTCTAAGGAAACAAGACGTTTTTTTCTATGGAAACCAGAAAGCATGAAAGGAAAGCATGTAAATCCTATTTTATTAAAGAAGGAAATGAAAGCATGTAAATACTATTTTATCAAAGCAGGAAATGAAAGCATGTAAATCTATTTTATCAAAACAGGAAATGAAAGCATGCAAATCTATTTTATCAAAACAAGAAATGAAAGCATGTAAATCTATTTTATCAAAACAGGAAAGGAAAGCATGTAAATCTATTTTATCAAAGCAGGAAATGAAAGCGTATGAGAATTTAACCTAAGAAATAAAAACTTAATCTGAAATGAGCAAAGATCCATTTAACTGTAATCACAAATCGTCATTTTCAAAGTACAAAAATATAGATTTGATCTCATTTGAAACTGTTGTATAAAAAGTGGAAATGAAGGTCTAAAAGTTGCTCATGCGGATGATCGCTACAGGACTACAGACAGTGCATTTTGGAACTACAGACGCAATACTAAAGAACTACGGATAGAAGAGCGCTCATGCTGAAACCAAAATCTGATGTTTGAATGAGATGCTGAAATTAATCCACACACAATTATACTAGAAATAAATAACTGAATGCATGAAAAATACCTGAAATAAAATGCAGAACTCCTGAGCTACGTATTAAGGGGGCCCTATCCAACATGTATCACAGGAGGAAGGGAAACTTATAAAATCACGAAATCAGAAAAACGTTGGAGCTTCATTATAAATTCATAAATCCTATCATGGTTTGTAAAAACTGTAAAACTAAAATGTCTAAGCTGTGAAAACGCTAAAAGATTGTTTCTCCAAAATATGTCGCAGACCCCCTGCTACCCAAGTGTCTCTATTTATTACAAGTTATATCCTAGTTCTGCATTGGAAACCATGATCCAAAATTTAGGGTATTATCCCCTTCAAATCAGGGAAAACAAGAGTGTTGCCTCTCTAGTGATCCTTGTGGTCTTCAATCTGGAGCTCGGCATTGCCCTATCCCTGTTATTCCTGTGCTATGTCCACACATGGTTTGTTCATATGATTAGTTTAAATCAAATATGCTAAAACATAAGAAAGAATAATAACTAAATCATTTCATCTCATTATCAATTAAATTTCCTTCTCCCCTACATAAAGGAGTGCTTTCTGATCATTCCATTGATAAGGTGTGGCATAATGTAGTCTAAGGAATACCTATATCAGGGACACATCATCTCCCCTAAACTTGATGTGTTACCCATCCTTGGGTGACTCATCCTATTCCAAAATGGCCTCTCTGATATCCCATGCAAAAAATCTAGGAGTCCTTGCCTGTCTGTAATAGCCTCGGCTATGTTCTTCTTTGGCCCAGGCCCATCTCTCTTCATCATCATCAATGTGTTCCTTAATAACAAGAGGAAGAAATAAATGAGGGCTTAAATTTATTCCTATCCATTCCATTTGATTCTTTATCAAGGACTCCCTATACAACCTTGCCTTAGTTAGTGCAACCTCCAGCCTGTGGGGGGAGTGAGGTTCTTGTTTTTTCAAGTCTTTTGAAATTATTTTCCACCGATCACTGATATATTCATGTACTTTGCTGAATGTGCACTGGGTGGTGTTTTCGAAGTGTGTGATTGCTTCTTGCTCCTTCTTGAGAAGGATTGGGATCAGATCCTCATCAGAAGTTATAACAGAGTGATCCTGAACCATCTTCTTTGGGTGTGTAGATTCAGCCCTTATCCATAGCGGATTCTGCCATTCCTCCACTTGGTAGAGGTGAACATCCTGGGACCTCTCCACTTCAATATTCATCCAATTGCACAATGCCCTGAGTTGGAAATCACACATATAGGGGTTTGGTGACCAATTTGGTGAGCTAGGTACAACTAGATTGTGAAGGAATAATTCACACAATTAGTCCTTTTCTAGCTCGGTGATTTCCAAGGAAGTATCTACGAACTGCTTAGGATTTATTACATCCAAGGGTAAACCCTGCTTTAGCCTTTGCAACTGGAACCGACACCATTTTTCCTTGAGATAGACTGCATAGACTCGGGATGGAGGCTTGTACCGCAGTATCTCTTCATATATCTTGGCAATCGTGGCTAGAGTGTCCTCTAGCTGCAGGATTTGTTGATCTTTCTGGGCCAATTCCTTCTGAGTTTGGTTGAATTTTTATTCCAATGCTAGGTTATGCTGCTCCATTTGTTTTAATTGTCCCATGTGCTGCATTTTTAGGATTTGGGTCTTCTCGTTCATGACTAATGGCGCAGCTAGTGACACGGCCTGGATTTTATGGAATCGTGCCTCGATTTTCATGGCAGCCAACTCTTCCCTAACCTTTTCCAGCTCAGACAATGCTTCGGCCAGTTGATCATCTTTTCCAGTTTTCATTTCTTTATTTTCAAAGGTTTGGGGTGGTGTGACTTCTTCTACAGGTGTAGATGGATTTGCTTGTTTTGCCTCATGATCCTCATAGTCCGACAAGTCTAGTGGTATGGGCCTTGTTTCTTTTTCTTTGATATTCTCCTCCCTGGATTTGATCCCCTACCTCAGCCTTCTACTTGGTTTCCTCAAACCTTGTGTGCTAGCAGGTGCCCCTGTGTTTTTCTAGTGGGAGGTATCGCGAGAGTTTTTTATCTTGACAAGGGTCTCGGCCACCACCTCATTATCGCTGTCTAATTCGATTTTTCTTTTGATCCCTGACTTAGTGGTTGATTTTTTCCTCTTTATGGTCTGAGACTAGGGTTATGCCCACACTTGGTGTGCCCTTCATCCCCTGTGTTTGTGCTAGAAATTTTCCCTAGACTACAAAGGGTACAAGCTAGAACAATATCAATTAAATTAAAGGAAAATGAATTTGTTTTATAGTTTTATTTTGAAGGTTTCATTCATAGGAAAGGAGTAATTGATAACCAAACATATACAACACTAAATCATAAAGAATTTATGAAGAACTGAGATATAAAGATATAAAACACATAGATAAACCATAAGCATCCATTAAACATGAAACTGGTTCTGTCCACGAATTCATAAGCATTCACATGAATAATACCTTAATCAAGAAATGAAATCACAAATTAGGTGGTCAAACAGGCCATAAACATAACCAGCAAAACGAGTCAATAAGTGGCTTATATAATGTATTCAAATCAGTCTCCAGTCTTCAAAAAAGAACTTACATGAGAGTGTATAGCATAATTCTGAGTGTAACATAGTATTCTTAGCCCTAATGCCTTTCTCCCAAACAAAAAACCAACCCTGCTAGTGTATTGGTTTCCCTATTTTATAATTACAAAATGAAATAGTTTCATAACTGCCTCTTTAGGTCTCTAACTCTTTAATCAGTTACATTAACAGTTACATAAACTAACCTTCGAATGACTAAGGACTAGTTAACCAAAAGTAACTTTAAACAACTAGGAACAAGATGAAATGTAACAATACTTGGATAGCTGTGCAATTAAGTGGCATTTATATTTGCTTCCCAGCTTCTGCTAACATAGCTATTCCTTCCAGTGCATGAGATTTCTTTTCATGTCGAGCCTGCTCTATCTCCATGCTTTGAACCTTATTTGATAGCACTTTATTTTGTTTGTTCTAATCCTGGATCTATTTAGTTAATTCTTCAGCTTGTATCTCTGCATGTCCTTTCCTTCTTAAAGCTTCCTTTGCTACTATAATGAGCATTTACATCTTCTAGGTCTTCTCTTAGTCTTTTATTTGTAGTCATGAGTCTTTCATGGGATTCATTCAGGAAATTTACTTGTGTCTTATGTTGCTATACTGTCTTCTTTAGATTTTCTATCTCTGAGTCCATCTGAACATCTCCATGCAATGCTGAATTCTGATTTGATAGCAATGGAATATCCAATTTTTTTAAAATCAAGTCTTCTTCGTGCCTATTTCTCGCTACTGCATCTGTAAATGAAGCCATTGAAGTCATTCCCTGTTCAACACTTGGAATAATTTCTCGTTCTACAACCATTTCCTGTTCTACAACCTCATTACATTCTTTAATTGGTTCATGTATCATTTCATGATCCTTCTCTGTGCTTGTCTGAATTTGCTTTGACTTTGACTCTTCTTTATTATCTCCATCTTCTTCACTTGAAGAATCCTGAATGATGGTGACCTTCTCCTTCTCTAGCTTAGGATTTAAAATCCTCCTTATATTTAGTTTGAGTTTATTTGTGGCTCTAGTCTTAGGTCTTCATTTAGGTTTTTCGAGCTCTTCCAGAGATTTCACATCAGCACTAAAATATGGAAAATGGAAGATCTTCTCCTTGGTATTGACAACAGGAGAAATTAGGGCTGAGCTCTCTTCTTTATAAAAATAACTCTGCTTTACCTTTACTGAACTTACAACTTCTTCCTGACTTGAACCAGCTATATTTTCCATTATATTATCTTCAAGAATGCATTCATGCTCATCTCCAGTCATGTTTTCTTGTTCTGCACCTTCAGGGTTTATAAAATATTCCTGTAGATTATCCTTTTACAAATGATCTTGTACTATGTCTTCAACTGCATCCCTTCTAAATTTAAAAAAAAAACTAGATTGTTTATTGGGCAGAGGTTTCTTTCCATGCTCTCCTTGCTCAGTTACAAACCCTGACCAAAACAAAAAATGGTCCCAATTTTGATTCTTCTTCTGCAAGACTATCGAAACAATCAATTTGATCAAGCCATGATGAAACAGTGGCTGGCTTGTGTGATTAGTGTGACCCTTAACCCTAGCTGACATCTTTTGAAGACTTGTAAGTAGGAAAAATGATAAATTCATCTTGGATTGTTGATTTAAGTGCAACAAAAACCTCATATGATATTTAAACACTGATGAAAACCTTCCTTCACATGTAAGATAGCTCTGCACAATTCCAATAACCTCCTTCCATTCTGGTTTAAATTTTTTTAAATGAACCCCTTTGCTCCAGTCAAGGGATTGACAACCTGGTAGCATAAACATGCTTGGGTCAAAATCAAAAGGGGTTTTCTTAAACCATGATTCCCCCTCCATGGGCGCACAGGTAGCTTCTGCAATTAAATCTTCTGTCAATTCAAACTTAAAAGTATTGAAGCTTACAATGATATTGGTAATATTTTGAGAGAAGGCACGAGTCATATCAACATTAAAACCTGTAATTCTCTCAAAGAAATCAAACAACCCGATTGCCTTAAACAACGCTGCACATTCAAGAAAATTTGTGGCCCAGCTAGTGTCTATTGGCTCAAAACGACTCAGTTTACCACTCTTACCCATAACTTCTGCATTTATTCACCAACAGGTTTCTTGGAATGAAACAAAATTGGAAATGTTAACAAATCTCAGGATACGTGGCTTCAAAATTAAGAATTCGTGATTTGCCATGTCCTCAACTATTTCAATGATGAATCATCATGGGCTTTGAAAAATGTTATGATATAAGGAACAACTACCTCGAGGTATTCGAACATCATAGAATGTAATGTGCCAACATTTGTCATGAATCAACCATGATCCTCCATTATTCCAGATTCCAACAACGCCTTAGTTTATGCAGTTTAGTTACCACGCTGCGGGAATGTCTCCATATGAAAATTTTGCAAACAAGCTCAACATAGAGGTTAAATTTTCAACATAGGAGTTAGGGAAAATATTAATAAGTATTTTGAATACCTTTTAAAGAAATGAAACACTTAATAAGCCACTACATATAGCCTAAGATAAAGGTAAAATAAAATAAAATAGAGTATAACATAGAAAATCAAAAGAAAATCAAAACCATTCAACTTAAAATAAAGAAAAATAAAAGTAGTAAGGAATGAAAAATTCCCCACAGCGGGTGCAACAGGAAAGGACTGGCCCGGCCACGTCCCCAACCATAACAGACATGTGCCCTGTCATCAGTGGCCACCCTTCGGCTGGAAGCAGAACTCGACATGAGCCAAACACCACCTCTGGCCACGCGCCTTCCTGCACGCAAGCGCTCACAACATCCCATGCACCTCCCCACGTGTCCACCCTTCTGCCTAAAAGCTCCACCTCTAGGGATGACCACGTGATTCCCTCCATCATCCACGTGCCCCATGAAACCCTTTAATTTCCCCTGCGGTTATCTTTTCCGGAGCTTGGTCTCCCGTCGGCGGTATGACCTCTCCTGCGTGCGTAATGCTCA